>RJWH01000659.1:278426-640740 GCA_004363575.1 Solenodon paradoxus
TTTTTTTTTTTTTTTTTTTTTTTTTTTTTTTTTTTTTTTTTTTTTTTTTTTTTTTTTTTTTTTTTTTTTTTTTTTTTTTTTTTTTTTTTTTTTTTTTTTTTTTTTTTTTTTTTTTTTTTTTTTTTTTTTTTTTTTTTTTTTTTTTTTTTTTTTTTTTTTTTTTTTTTTTTACTGAATCTAGCTACAAGTTTGTACACTTACATACACATACATGTTTGTATTATAAATAGATACACATATTCTCTAAAGAATCTTGACTGATAACTAAGTTTTCTTACTGAGGATAGCTTCGGAAAAACAATCTTAGAGGTGTGCTTTCTCAAATGGCTCTGGCATTTCTAGAATTGGTTTCCTAGTCTGAATAAGAGGACAGACTGTTTTCATTGTTCAATCAGGCATTTGTGGGTCATGCATACGCCTGGATGATTGGTGCCATTCCTCCTGTTCCTCATTGTTCACACCTGACGGGAATGGGTCACACCCCATGATACAACTAAAACACATCACTGAGGAAAAGAGCACAGCTAAACCTGGGGTAGAAGTTGTAGGGGCTCAGGCTCAGCCACCCTTTTAGGACATGGTAATAACACTGGTAACTGAGACTATTCACCTCAGAATTACATGGCCCCAGAAATCACCTTGGCCCGCCATGGAGAGTATGGGGTCTTTTGCTGGACAGAAATATGGACACTTATCCTAAGATACTGGTGCTCAACTGTGATCCATCATCCACATTTTCAAGGTGAAGACTTAAGGGGGTTGGTATAATGTTGAGGTCCAAAGATTTATCTTTGCATCTCCATTCCCTGTCTCTTCCCTCTTGCCCATCTCTCACATGGGTGGTAGACTCACCAGGTGATCTATAGCTGGCTAATCTTTTCAGCTATTGAAGAGTTGGGAGGACAATATAAATACCATCTAACTGCTGAAAACAAATGTCCATGCTCAACCAAACTCAAACATAAAGTCCTAGAAACTTGGGAGTTAAGGAAGGTAAATGCTTGTTGGTGAGATTATGGGTTGAATTAAATTTTTTTCCATTTTATAAAATAAATGTGTTATTTATTCAGAACAAAAGCTGTATAGAGATATTCATTAAATATATGATATATATCCATTACATATACTAAATATATTAATATGTTTTTTTAAATCTCAAAATTATAGCTATGTCAGAAACTAGAACCCAGGATGCAGGGAAAACACTTTCTGAGGTACAAGGGCCAACCAGCAGGGTATTCTGGGACAAGAAACGGATATTGATGACAGCTAACAATTGTGAAATTTTCCTATTTTTATTGTGTTTTTTACCCCTTCCTTCAGCTATACTTTTTTTTCAGTATGAGAGCAGAGAGGAAATTTCCCTCTTACCACTTTGGGTATCTTCTCAGGCTAGTCAAGCAATTAAATTAACACCAGACAGGTTAGTAGGAGAAAAGAACAAATTTAATTTCATAGAGAATCCATATGAATGTCAATTCTAAAGTAAATGGGGCAAATCTAGGGTATTTATGCTGAGCTAAGGAAAGGGATAGGGCCCAGGGGCTTCAAGGAGAAAGGAGAGAAACTCACAAGGCAAAAGAACTGGAAGTTCTGAAATTACATGTCTGTCCAGCTAGCCATAAAAATAGTTTTCTCTGATAGAAAGGTTTTTCTGGAGCTAACCCTTATTCTGGGTAATAGCTTGATTTTCATTTTTATAGGTCATTAAGGAGTGGTAAGTTTTTCTCTTGAGTCTGCAGGGCTTTGATTGACCTTATTTCAAAATTATCCATGAGCAAAGGTGACACATCTCAAGAGGGCCTGTTACGGATGTCTGGGGGAAGCCTAGCCTTGGTAGCCAGTCTTTTATTTTGCCTTTTAATAAAACCCAGGCCCAAAGAAGAATAAAGAGATTTTCTACTCAGTTTCTTAATTTCTGAAACTGGTTTTGAAGGAATGCTTGTTCCCAGAAGTTAGTTACAGGGAGCTTTTACTAGCAGTTGGAACCGGAACCCCTGCTGAGGGCAGGGATTCTCCCAGGAGTCAGGAACGCTGTGCAAACCCTCAGAGAGATTCATGTCGATCACAAATATTTTCAGCGCTGGGCATGCAGAACTCTGGCTGGTTGTGTGAGAAAGAGTCAAACTCTGGCAGAGTCAGACCAGGACGCTCGGATATTCCTGTATTTACTCAGGGAGTATCCTCGTGTCTGAATTATATGGAAGACACCCTGCTGTGGGCCCTGGAAGGTGAATGAAAGTAAGGTCACCTGCCCTTCAGGAAGCACCTCCTAGTCAGATGCTGTGATAGAGGGTAGTGAGGAAGCTGAGGTGAGGGGTCAGGCTGAGGGGATGGGGTACCTGCCCCTGGTCATGGACTGGTGTCTGGGTGGGTGTGGGATGCGTAGGGACAGAGGACCCCAGCAGAGGAGCAGGGTGGGGAAGGGCAGGGGGCAGGGGGCACATGCAGGAAGAGGGAGGAGCTTGCTGAAGCAGAGTTATGGTGGGAACCAGAGTATGGGGGTCTCTGTGGCCACATGGGACTATGGGTTGGACTTGGTAGGGGCCGCTGAACTGGTGGGGACTTTCAGCAGGAGAGTGGGTCAGTGGGAGTAGTGTTTTAGGAGGGTTAAGTGGCAGTGGTGGACTGGATGACTGGAACTCAGTGTTATATAAATGAGCCATTTTATCATAGCTCCATTCAAGCCTCCATTCATAGCTCCATTCTGAGCCCTCAACCTCTTTTAATAGAGAAAGAGATGGTCTCTTTTAGAGATGCTTTCTGCTTCTTACAGCCAAGCATTACTCCATGCTACTTCCCAGTGGAGGCTGATTTAACCAAGAGAAGAAGATAGGATAGATTTTCTTGACCATATTGGCTCAGAGTTACAAAGCTGTGACCTAGTTTTCAGGTCATTAATTGTGTGGCTGGTAAGGCTGTGGAAGTAATGACTTTGCACAGTGGAGAAACTGACCTGGAGGAAAGGGATGGATTCTGACTCCATGTGGGGACGCTCCCGTTGCTAAGGGAAACGCCCTCCCCTTCCCAGAGAGGAAGTAGGGCGGAGCTGGCTGCGCCTGCGCGTTGCCTTGGAGACCAAGTGTGTCCTCAGCATTTGAGGCTGGACTGCCACGGACACTCGAGTCGGAGCAGGACTAGGCCTGGGCGCAGGACTTCCCTTCACTTGATCAGTCCGGTTCAGAGATTGTCCCGCGGTGTGGTGGGTGTGGGGGCGGTTGGGGGGGCGTGGAGGGGCAGCGGTTGTCAGCAGAGCCTGTTGACTCTTCAGCCCACAGCAGGTGCCCAATTACTTTACCGGATAGACTGCTCCCTCCCACTTTTTCTCCCTGGTCCATTCTGGGGTGGTGGGTTGAGCTTCTAGAATCCTGTCCAGCTGCAGGGTGGGGGTTAAGGCCAAACTGAAATCCCTATTGACACTTTGGGTGCTTTTTTCCCAAGGAGAGTTTGGGTGAGTAAAACATGAAAAGGTATTTATTATTTTTCACCCCCAAAAGTGTTTTTGGAATTTTCACCCTAGATTTTTCACCTTCTAAAGTCAGGAGAGCCATCTTTCTCCAGAAGTTCATTTCTTGCCTGAGATTTGTGTCCTTTTTTTTCTTCACTCCCTCCCTTCTTTTTGTTGGAAGGTAAAACCCATGAGACCAGCATTGTTTCTTCTAGAGCAGAGGAGACTGGAGCCTGATGCCTGCCTGCCTCCGTGGTTACATCCTTTGGGGAGGGCTTGTCCGGGAGCCGGTGTAGCGGGGAGACAGTTTCTCAATCTCCAGGTGTTAGTGACACCAAACTCCAAATGTATTTCCTGCAGAGATTCCCAGTAGGGACATTTAGCCCTCAATCAAGATGCCCTCCGTGGGGAAGGTGGCCCAGGTTCCCACCGGGAAAGTCTACCAGCAGATCTTTGAGGCTGAGGTAGGTTCGCCCCTCTGCTTTTCCTGCTCCCTCCTTTTCTGCTCCCCCTTTCCCTCTGCCCCTCAAACTTCTTTCTCTCCCCTCCAAAACGCCTCCCTCTGAAAGATTCCCTGCCTGGGAATTTAATGAAAAAAGATCTTAGAAATTGCTTTGATTTTTAAAATAATAATAATTTTTTTTTAAGATGTAGGAAATAAAGATTAGAATGTCTGTTTTTTTTTATTGAAGTATAATGGACATGCATGATTTTGGTGTCAGTGGTATACCATAATGATTTGATACTTGTCTACATTGCAAAATGCTTGCTGCAGTTAAGTCTATTCACCAACTGAGCAGCTTTCAGATTTGTAACACCATGTTGCTGATTATAGTCCCTCTGCTATACATTACTCCCCCTTGACTTGTTGTTTTGCAACTGGAAGCTTGTATTTATTGGTCCCTTTCACTCATTTTGACCCAACCTTCCACTCCTCTCATCATCATTAACCACTTTCCTCTCTCTGTAAATTTTGTTTTGTTTTGTTCTATAGATTCGACGTGTATATGAAGTCATATAGTATCTGTCTGTTTGCCTTATTTCACTTAGCATGAGGGTCCATCCATGTTGTTGCACCTGGCAGGATTTCAATCTTTTTCATGGCTGAATAGTATTCCACTGTGTGCTTTGTGTGTGTGTGTATATATATAGCTATATATCAATTTAAATATAGATCTATTGTATATGTATATATATACACACACACGTAACATCTTTATCCATTCATCCTTTGATAGACACTTAGCTATTGTAAATAATGCTGCAGTGATTATAGGGGTGTATATGCTTTTTTGAATTAGTGTTTTTGTTCTCTCAGGTAAGTACTCAGGCACAGAATTGCTGGATCATTTTTAATTTTTTGAGGAAACTTTATACTACTTTCCATAGCAGTTGTACCATTAGAATGTCTATTTTGATCATCATAAAATTTAAATTTTTTAAATTTAATTTGAACTTACTCAGAAATAGTCATAAATAACCACTGAGTGCCCTGGGCCTTTTTTCTCTGTGTAAAAGCATTCATAGTGTTTCTATTTAAAAGGTAGGTTTGATTTGAGACTATTGTTTAGAAGCCAGCTCTTCCCCATTAACAGCACCTCACAGGCCTTCCTCATGCTCATGGGCATTCATGAACTCCTCGTTGCTGGTCTAGGGCTTCTCATAATGTATTAATACCCTCTTGATAGTCATGTAGGTTGTTGTAATCGCATTATTACTTAAAAACTGCACAGACAAAACAATATCTTCAAAGAAACACACAGATTCAAACCTTTCCTTCAAAGCTCTTATATTGCCTTCTTAAAAGAGATATTCATTCTTGCTCTGAGCCCTAAATAATACTCTCTGTAAGGCCTGGAAATTCAAAAAGTATAAAGAGACCAAGAAACAAATTACTCACAATCTCCCTGGAGGCAAAACATCATTCTTAACCTCTGGCATATTGTCTCCCAGTCATTTAAAATTTTGAGATCATACTGTATGATTTGGATTATCATTTTTAACTTACGCTTTTAATTGATATGTTTATTACGTAATCATTTCCCTATGTCACAAAAAATCCCTTGTGAGCCTTATTTTTAATAAATGCTTAGCATTCCATTGGAGGGGACACACATCAAATTCACTCAACCAGTCCCCATTATCGGACAGCTCCACTTTCCCAGCTCCTTGTGATTAGAGAATATATGTGCGTGTACGTGTGTGTGTGGTATACCTAACCCTAACCCTGACTGGTGGCATGATGGGATGAGCATCTTGATCCTCGTTAAAATTTCTTAACAGATGCCTTCCTAGAAGTGGCTGAATGACCTTTTTGTACAAGAAGTAGCTTGCCCTCGTGCAGGGGCTATGCCCTGGGGTTGAAGGCCTGCTCACGAAGTGCCTTCCTGCTGGCGGGTTCGCCTTTGCTTTTCTAAGACTGCACAGTCAGCCTGAGGGTGCTGAGGAGTCTGCATCTCCGACCACCCCAATCCCCATTTTGGGTGGATTTAGGTGCAGCTGGTCCACTCCCTGGCAACCACCAGGAAGCAGACTGTGGAGAGCTCCATGACCCCGAAGTATGGCCCAAAGCCCTTGATGAAGAAGATGGATATCCCCGAAGGGGAGATGCTGTCATCTCGGCAGCAGAAGTGGGCGCACAGCCTACCCAATGACTGGGTCACAGAGAACCCTGTTCTCTACAGGTAGGTCTTGCCAGCCAGGCCATAGGACCACATATTGGGATGGGCATTGGAAGTACCATTCAGGGAGATGGGCAGGGAGATGAGGAGTTCCTGCTGAACTTATAAATTCAGAAATTAAACTTGAAGATTCATGAGCATGGTATTTCAGCTTCCTGAGTTCACCTCTCCTGGGGTGGTAGAAGGTAGCAGGAACTGGGCTTCCTGCAGCTTTTCAAGTGGTGCATGAGCCTCTCTGGTCTGGGATTCCCGGAGGGGGAGTCAGTCTTTCTCTGCTTGCCTTTGTTTTCCTTTTCACCCGCTTTGCAGCAGGAATTGACCCCAGTTGGGAAAAAGTCTCCGCCCAGCCCTGCTCTTCAGCTTTTCCCAGGAAACCTCCCTCGAGGCTCTGACCTTCAACCTTTAACTCTCTACAGCAAGGCTAACCCACTGACCCAGATTGGATGTCAGTGTTCAGTCCTCATCTCTGCTCTTCAGTGCAGGGATTCAGAGGCCCAGACAGCTGCCCAAGCTCCCTCAGCCTCCCATGAGGATATTCTGACAGCCTGAGTGTGACTCTGGCTGACCCCGAGGCACCCCAGACCCCTCTCATCTGTTCTCATTCAGGCCTGGGATCTCCTGAAAATCCCCTCATCCCCAGAGGTTAGCCTAGGGCCACCCCACCTCCAGATAACCACAGGCAGCACTAGTCGGGCGCTATTGGCACCCACAGTGTTTTGGGAAAGACACTTTTCAAGGAGGGCACTAGTGTTCTGCTGTGCTGGCTTCCTGAGACCGACAGGTGAAGCCAATTCCGTCCTGGACAGTGACTCGGAGTTCAGCATCCTGTGGCCTGTAACAGGAACAGAGAAGTGTTTGGGATGTGCCAGGTCCTCAGAGTGACACTAACTCAGCATCGGTATGTCTCTGGGGTACCTTGTCCCTTTCTTGAAAATTTGGCCAGACAAAACTCGTCAACATGTGTCCTCATACACTCGTACAGACCTGGGCAGTGTTAGGAAACTGGCAGGACCCCAGCGCTCTGTCGCTGGGTCAGCCTAGATGCTGCCAGGCCGCCTCTGGATACTTACCTGTGTGCTGGAGCTGCCTTGGGTGGGGAGTGGATGTGCATGGTTCTCTTCTACTTGTTCCTCAGGGAAAAGGAAATGGCCAAGAAGGAAAAGGCTCAAGAGAGTGAGAGCACCATTGCTGCCCGCGAAGTACAGGGCCTCATGGACACCATTGGTGAGTCTCCGTTAAGCCTCGAGGGCAGGCCTGGCCTGGGCACTGTATCCCTGTGGATTCCTGGGAGCTGGAGTGCGGGAGCGCCCAGCCCCCACCGTGTGCCTTTGCTCAGTCATATCCAGGGCCTCCTCACCTGACCTTCTCCCCTGACCCCCTCCCCTGACCTCCCCGCTGACCTTCTCCGGGGTCTTCTCTACAGTGCAAGGAGCGAGGGAAGAGGAAGGGGCTTCTGCAGTTACCACTTACTGACAAAAGTCAGCTCAGCGATGCTGTCTTCTGTGATACCTGGAGTTGTCTCCATTTACATTTTCTTCCTTCATACATTATCCTACTTCAATTTTATCCCAATGTGGGGGGTCTTTCGTTTTTTGCTTAAAAAAGTAATCGATGCTCACTGTAAAAAAACAGAAGGAGATAAGAGTCAAAACTCCCCGTCCACAATAGCACCTCTCCCCGCCGAGTCACTCCCATGACACCGCGTGGCATCCAGTCCTGCCCTTTCAGGGACAGCGGAGCACAGGGTCACAGCTGCTGGTGGTTCTCAGCCGGCTTGTCTGTGTCCTCACTCGTGTAGTAGCAGCTGCTCCTGAGGAGTAATTGAGTTAGAGCCCACCTAGTGCATGATCGGTGCTGCAGAAGTGCTGCTATTCTACTGTGCGAGCATTTGCTTCTATGAAACCTTTAAAAACATGTCTTCTCTACAAACTCTTATCTACATAGTATTTGGGACTCCCCGCCACCCCAGCTTTCGTTTATGGGAGACTTCATTCTCTGTAGCACGTACAGATCTCCTGTGTCTTTTCTTTAAAGCGTCTGCTACCGAGGCCTGCTTCGCCGTCCATCTCCTGAACCAAGCACTCACTGCCTTGCTGCCTTTTTTTTCTGGACACAGTCCCTTTGGCTTGGAGCCCTAAGGGTAACCTCACACCTCTGTCGTTCTCCCCTAGTTCCTGACAAGATCGGCAACCTCATCCTTCAAGCAAAAGAAGACCAAAAGAGGAGGGCCTACGAGAGTGCTCTGGAGAAATTTAAGGAGGAGATCGCTCAGATTGGGATGGTGAGATCCCTCCCTCTCACTCCTCTTCTGTTCCTGGGTCATGACCTCACACCCTCCCCTCTTTTCCCCCAGCACAGAGGTCCTTGGTGGCTCAGTGTAGACATAATTGTAGTAACCATGTCTGAGTGACTTATTACAAGTCATTCAGTGTCGCCCTATAAGTCCGTGACTGTCGTTACCCTGGTCTCACAGGTGAAGGCCAGAAGGCCTCACCTGACTGTGGGCACACAAGAGGCCATGCAGAAACTGGACTCTGGGCCGGACCCAATGCCCAGCTTTGCTAGCCTTGCTCAGTTCTAGAAATGAGGGACCAAATGACCTCACACCCCTCAGCCCCCATGGCAGGGCCTCACCTTACGTACCACCCTCACTTGGTCCCTGCTTCTTTCTGGAGGATTCATCTTTAGCCACACTGCTCTGGAATGAGACCCTTCTGAGTCTTCTCTGAGTCCAGGATTGGACTCGCTGCATCCTCTGAGTCTTCTCCGACTCCCACGGCTCCTCTCAGAGTGGGCTCTGTGCCCAAAACACCAAGAAGGCACCCCCAGCCCGCTCATCACTCCCTGAGAAGTCCCAACTGGATGTGAGCCCTATTTCCCCAGGAACTCGGGTTTTGGCCACACAGCCTCACCTAACCTTCGTTTTCTCATTGGGAGAAGATTTGGAATTCTTTCACTGCCCCCCTTTTTAATGGGTATTTATAGAGCCCCAACCCTTGTCCAGGCCTGATGTCAGTACCCATGAAACAGGCTGTGAGGAGGATGAAGTAAGTCTGAGGACGCGGTCTCAGTGCAGAGCAGGGCGCCCAGCACGTGGTATGTGCTCCAAATGGGGACATCTCTTGTACTGTGGCCATAAACTGATAAATCTTAACCCCTTAGGTCTAGATAGTGAGTATTGTTTCTGAGGTGGAGCCTTGGCTGGCACTTGCCCATTATGAGGGGTGAGGGAAATCCTTTCTGCCCTGTGGGTGTTGGCCACGACCACCACCCTCCTGGCCTGTTTTAGGAAATGGAAGCTCTCATCGTGGAGCCCGGAGCACTTCTCTTGAAAAAAATGACCGAGTCAGAAGAAGACATCAACAATCTCTTTAAAGAGGTGGAAAATGCCAGCAACCTCAAAGACTACACTATCCAAGTAGGGGTCCCCTCCCGGCCAGGTCCACCCCACCTGACTCCTGCTCCTTCCCTCCCTGCCACCCAGTCCCTCAGCCTGACCCAAACTTCTTTGCATAGACCCTGGCGGAGCTGTGGGACCAGGTGGTCAAGAAGTACCTGCTCCAGAAACAGGAGATTAAGGAGCTGGACAGCACCCTGCACTCTGTTGAGTTCTCCCGGGCAGATAAGGTGAGTGGGGCCTACAGGTGGCTCTTGGTGATTTCCACTTGTGGGACAATGGGGAGCATGATCTAGGGAAGAGAGCTTCACTCACTAGAGTGCCTTGTCATTTCTAGCTAAAATGTGTCTTAAAAAGATACATGGAAATCATAGAGAAAACATCCTACCTCATTCAGCCTGACGTGTACAGACTAATCAATAAAGAAGCCATGGTGAGTAGTCTTCGTGTGCAAGGGATGAGCCCCGGGGAGAGGGACCAGTCCCCAGGATGCCCCAGAGCCTGGTGTCGCAAGAATGCTGGACTTCCCATATGTCGTATTTCCAAGTAACGCACGTTGGCCACTAGGTTGAAGAGTCTTTGTTAAGTATTTTCAGTAGAAATCTTTCTAAGGCACACTTGATACTTCCTGTGGGATACCTAACAGCATCAGTGGCTTGACTAAAATCACTGATGCAGGTAAGGGTGAGTGAGATACACTGATGAGACACTGGGTCTGTCCAGAAAGAATTCAGTGGAGAGAGCCGTTTATTCAGGATTACACAGCAAGTTTATTAAAAGCCGAAACAGGGAGTTTAAGCTCCCTGAGAGCTGGGAAAGTCACATGAAGGGAATGCACTTGTGTGTACAACCTGTGCTGTCTGCCTCTCACACACAGGCAAGATGGATTCTTGTATATATGAGGGGTGGGAACTTCTTCCTTCATGGGTGTGTCCAGGTCACCTGGAGTAAAAACAGTGCAAGTATTTAGGGGTGTGTCCCAGACCCAAGTTGCAAAGGTGGAGTCCTTGTCTTTGGGGGTCCTTGCTCTGAGAAGTCTCAGGTTTTGCCAGTTCATTTTCTGCTCATGTATAGATTGCCCTGTAGATTTCAAGCTGTGCCGTCCCCTTATCAGTCATCATTGATGATTTGATGATTTTTTGAGCTCCTACTGGGCCATGTCTCAGCTGCCATCTGCAATTCAATTGGTGATACTCGCTGGAGCCATGGTCTCCAGCTGCTGTGGTCTCATAAATGACCCCAGCCTGTGTGTCCAGTTCGTCTGGCAGTTCTTGTCTGTCCTCCTGCTGGCTGCCAGTGTCTCTTGCTGAGCCATGCCTGCCCCGTGAGCTCTGTCCATACTGCTTCCCCATCCATACCCCTAGCCTCCCCCAGCTGCTTTCTTCAGAGTGAAAAATGAGAAAGTTATGGTTGTTATATCACCAATGTCAGAGTCAGCCTGACTCTCCACTGCATAAGAAGATGCTTCTTTCTGCTGTTGAGAGCTGCATCTTGCTTGCTTGGGTTTCCAGGACTGGGGCACTGGGCTTTTTGGCTAACAGGGCTCCTGGCAGCATGCTGGGTGGGAGGACTCCAGAATTGCAGATGGGCTTCAGCCTGTCTGTGCCTTGGAGTCCTGGACAAAGCACAGGTGGAATGAGCACAGCCCGCCCCTGCACTGCCCAGATGTGAAAGCTCCTGAAATAACCCAGCCCCTGCACCTGGAGCTCCCTGTCTGCCAAGTGGGCACTGTGATACTTCATTGTCAGTGCTTGTTGGGAGGGTGATAGATGAGGACCAGCAGTGGTAGCTGTCATCTTGAGACATCTTGCTCCTAACTTTATCCTTTTGATCCTCAGGGCAGTCAGAGTTAGCAGTGTCCCGGTTAGGTCTCATTGCTGGACTTCCCTGTGCTTATTCTACTCATTACAGCAATGGCGCTTGTTCCTTCTCTGTGTGCAGTATCTCTTCGAACTTCACAAAATCTCTGTGTTGCAGAGAGCGTTATCTTGATATTATGGCTGTGAAACTGGAAGTCCAGAAATACTTGCCAGTGTCTCCAGCTGGGAAGCGCAGCTGCACAAAACTCAGGCCCCAGTGACAAGTGGTGCCAGAGTGTCTGCTCCCTCAGCTCAGCAATCCTCACCCCTGCCCCAGACAGAGCCTACAGGGTCTTGGGAATTAGGTGTAGGGACTTTTAGAGCTTCAGTCCCTGTGGGTGTGGACACTGTCACTTAAGGAGACAGAGATGATGAATGACAGAACAATACCACACAATGAAGGATTGTCCCGGCTGCCTTACCAAGGGAGAGAACCACCAGGAAGACCACTAAAGAATGTTCTAGCTCTGGCCTCATGTGATCATTGATTCTTAGTTCTCATCACAACCCTGATGGAATGAAAACTCTACTTTTGGAACAAATTTATAACAACAAAAACATTTCAACACTGAGTACCTAATGGAGTACTCAACTCTAGAACAGAACTCAGTTTCTTTAACAATCACTGATGGAGCTGAGGAGCTGGGGTGAAGCTCGCTTCGTCTGGGTTCATAATTAAGCCTCCAGAAAAAGACCCTTGTCACTCTCCAGGGCTGCTGAGCCCAGGCAGCTCCCTTGAAGGCCCAGTGACCCCTCAGACCCCTCAGACACAGCTGCTGCCCTGCTGGGCTGCACTGGGCCCCTAGCCCCGCTCAGGCTGCACCTCAGCTGGCCTCTCTCTAGTGCTTTGGCCCCTCCCCAGCTCAGCCCTGTTCTTACCCTGGAGGCTCCTGGCCGCATTCCTAGAGCCCGCCTGCCTGTGGCCACAGGTCATAAACCATGCCCTGCTGGGCAACCGGAGGGCCCTCGCCCAGCTGTTTGTCAACCTGATGGAGAACACGCTGCAGCAGGAGCTCAAGAGCTACCACCGCTGGCAGGACCTGGTCGATACCTGGAAGGCTCTGAAGAAGGAGGTTCTGGTGCAGAGTTTCAGGTAGCAGCCACCCACCTGGACGGCCAGCATGGGCACTGGGGTGGCATTCTAACCTCCCTTTGTTTCTCTAAAAATTACTGCTTTTCTGGTGATAAAAGTAATAGAAGTTTTTTAGAGTTAAAAAAATAGCTTATACTTTTAAAAGTACAAAGAAGAAATTAAAAATCATTCCTCATTCCTCATTGTTAGTATAGCCAGACATCATTTTTATATTAACGCCACCTTTCACTAAGGTAAAATATGTGCCTTTGTCTTAAAAACCTGACCCTGGAGACGAGAGGGTGCCACGCCTTGACCCCGGCGCGCCAGCTGATCGGCCCCAGTAAGTCTGCCTGAACATCAGGAATGGTGTCTGGCTCTCCTAACACTCATCACAGAGAAGCACAGCTACTGTTTTGATATATTTTCTCCCAGGCTTTTTAGACCCAGATATCTATGTAGAATGGTATCTTATTTTCTTCATAAACTGTTTCTTAGGCGCTTATAGCTTACGCATTTTCTGAGCTCAGGACAAATTATTTGAAAAGCTTGGACAGCCTATCTGTCCAGTTGCCACTCTTGGCTATTACACATAATAACCCTGTATTACTGGGCCAACGAGAACGGCCAGCTTTCAGGTTTAGGCTACTTCCCATCCTATGGTAAGGAGGTTTCATCCATGGGAGGGAAGAAAGGGCCCATAACCAAGCTTCTTCTGGCAGATGGCCCTTTTGTTAATACTGACATGAGGATTTTGGAGATTTCTGCCAACAACCTTCTCTTTTGCTAAGAGAAGGATGATTTGGGTCTTGAAAGCTGAAGACAGCAGAGTGTCTGTCCATCTGTCCTGTGGGTCTGGGGATGGGAGGCCAGTCTGTAGGTCTGCATTTCCAGATAGAGAGCACCAGAGTTTGATGCTGGATGTAAAGGTAAAATCGACCAGGGCCTGGCCTCTCCTGTACTTTCCCTGTGACCTTGGTCAAGTCAATTTGAAAATTCAGTCTTTCTCTCCCTATGCAGAATAGGTGCCATGATGGACCAGTGAGAGGGATTCTGTGATGAACAAGATGCTGCATTCAGAGTACTTGGTCTGGGCCTGGACCTAAGTGGTTATCGATGTCAGTAATTATCAACAGGGATGGCAGGAGCTGACACTGGACATTTCCCACGAGTAGGGCCAGTGCTAAGGGCTTTGCTTGCAGTATCTTGCTGGGTCTTCACAAGTACCAGATGAGGATGGTGTTATCATTAGCTCCCTTACAGAAGAGAAGACTAAGACCAGAGGAGGCTAAGGCGCTCGCCCACGGGCAGGGCGCAGTCAGCACCTACACCTGGACCTGTGCCTGCGCCTGCCAGGCCCATGACCTTAAAGCAGAGTCTCACTGGTGGTACCTCAGTTCTTTCTTTCCTCCTTTCCTCAGGCTCAGAGAGGCCCTGGATGGGGAGGAAGGGGCTGGAAGCGATGTAAACATGTGAGGGTGTTGGATTCTGAATGTTCTGACCATGGGTCTCATCCCTTCTCCCCCATCACCCTGCCCCTCCACTCCATGGTGTTGACATGTCTGACCTGCCCAGTGAGTTCATGGCTAATGAAAGAATCCAGGATCCTCCAGCTGTGAAGAACGAGCTGGACAGCATGTTAAAGAACCAGAAAATTCTGCAGCAAAAGCGAGTGGAGCATCTCTGCACCATCTGGTACAGTGAGAGGGGTTGTGGGAGGGGTGCCTTTGGGGGTCCATGGGGGAAGCAGGCGGTCCTCAGTATTGACCTTTCTGCTGAGGCATCTTCCAGGCCAGCCCATCTCTGGTTCTCTGCTACTAAACTGATGATCACCTGGGCTATGTTCTTGGCATTTGCAGAAAGAAGTTTAGTGTGGTCATCAGAGAGCATGGAAGGGGAGAATGGTAAAGGGTCAGGGGGTGGGGGCGGGGGTTGGGCTTTCTCCTGAGGACAGTGGGGCGCTGAGTGTATCCGTCAGCTTTGTGGTTGAGTGTATCCGTCAGCTTTGTGGTTGGGAAGGTAAATTGGAGGACTGAATCTGGAGGTTACAAGGAGGGTGAAGAGGCTGCTGCCATCAGACAGGTGATCTTTAGAGACTGTGAAAGTGCCCCCTGAGGCCTAGATTTGCCAGA
Source organism: Solenodon paradoxus (assembly GCA_004363575.1). NCBI lineage: Eukaryota > Metazoa > Chordata > Mammalia > Eulipotyphla > Solenodontidae > Solenodon > Solenodon paradoxus. Next base: position 293,016 of record RJWH01000659.1, read on the forward strand.
TGATCCCAGAAGGAGCCTACATGGTACTGCAAGGTGGAGACACTTCCCTTGCATTGAAATGCTCCTCCTCTTCCTGGTAGCCCTGGGACACAGGCTTCTCCTCTTGCCGTCGGCCTCCAGGAGGCTGGTCCAGGCACACAGGCAGGGGCAGAGGTTCGCTGTGCCCCAGAGAGGATCCGTGGAATGCACATGCCCTTTCCAAGGCTCTGCTGTGTCATATTTGCAAATGTCCCTCTGGCCAAAGCAAATCACACGAGCAATCCTGGCTCAAGGGATAGAGAAAAAGACTGTCTTCTGATGGGAGGAGCTAATGATATTTGACCGTTTTCCAGTCTGCCACATCATTTTTAAAGACTGGAAGAAGATTTACTGTGCCATAGCCAGACAATTTTGGAAGTGTCCACTTGTTGGATATGAAAGTGGTCACGATGTTTTTGTTTATAAGCAGTACTGTTAAATGATCATCTTAATACATAAACTTGGTATGCATTTTATATTTTATGTTGGACTAGGTTCCTAGAAGTAGCTTACTTAGTCAAGTGATGTAAATAAACGGTTTGCCCCATGAGGACAACTTGATTTTATTTTCTAAATAATGCACTTGATAATTTTAATATGAAAATATTAGTATGAGGTGCATCCTGGTGGCCTAAAGGACAAGTCCGCTACTCTAGGCAGCGCTGTGCACGTGCGTCCCTGGGACCCGAGTTCACGACCTGGCTCCAAGGGAAACAGCAAAAACAAACAACTAAAATAAAATAAAATGCTTCTTCCTCCTCACCTGTCTACTCACATTCATTCCTCCCTGCACCTTTCCTTTAAAAAATATTAATGTTAATACTGTCATGAGGAATGTTCCTGGCACCAGCAAGTAGTGTTTATCCAGATACGATTCTGCAGCTATGTTCCTTGAAGATCCTACCAATTTTGGTAAGCAAACATTTATTCAAAGGTGGCTTATTTGGAATATCTTTCTTTCCTAGTGATCTTCTGCCCCCCAGTTACAGCAAAGCTCAGCTGACTAGATGGTATTCTTTACTCCTCTCCCTGAATAAGCAGCTCGGTGAGTGAGGTGTGTGGGGGTCCACCTGGGTCTTTCTAGAACTCTGTTCAAGTGGTCATTTGGCAGTGCTAGTCAGTTGATCATTTATTTGAGACTCTTTGTAAAGGCCCATCCCTTGGCACCCTCAGCCTTGCTGTCCAAGTCCAAAGGTTTATTTTAATTTTATCAGTTCATTTGCATTGCTTCTCTGTCTTCCCAGTAAGGTGACACCATCCAACATCACTTCACTCAGCAAAATACTCTTAAGTTTCCTCCATGCTATCGCGAATGGCACTATTTTACCTTTTGGTGTCCATGCATGCATGTACCAGATGCCTTCCGTAGCCACCGAGGGGCACTCAGCTTGGCTCTGTAGCTGAGCTGACCGGAGAGTCCTGCAGTGAACAGTGGCCACACACAGCTTCTTGAGTTAATGGAAATGGATTGCTGGGTCATATGGTAGCACTTTTGTGTGTGTGTATTTCCATACTATTTTCCAAAGTGATTTTACCAACCAGCGACCCTCCCAGCAGTGTCTGAGGGTTCCTGTGTCTCCACATTCTCACCAATATTTGGTGCTTCTTGTCTTTTGAGATAGGCCATTCTCACTGGGGTAAGGTGACATCTCATTGTGATTTCGATTTATATTTCTCTAATGATAAGTGATGTAAAACATTTTTTCAGGTGTCTGTTGACCATCTTTACATCATCTTTGGAGAAGTGTGTATTGAGATCCTCTGCCTATTTTTTAATTGGGTTGTTTTTTTGTTATTGAATTGTGTAAGTTCTTTATATATCTTGGATATTAACCCCTGGCATTTGAAAGTCTGTTAGAAACTCAGGAGTTTTGGTAAGTCAGTCCTGGGGACAGGGAGAGGGGTATGAAGAGAGGAGTGAACTCTGAGGATTCCTATTGGGCCTTCAAGATCTTGCCTGGCAGACCCCCCCCCCCCCCGCCCGACTCCAGTGACTCCCCCTGATACTGCCCATATGAGAGCAAGGCTAACCACATACTCAGACGCCTGACTCCAGTATGGAACCAGAAGGATGGCGCCAATGACCATGACCACCTGTGAGGTCGGCTCAGGGGCCCGGTCCCGGGTGTGTGAAGTAAAAGCATGAGTTCTTATAGGCAGAGAGATGTGCATTTGATCCAGTTCTGTGCTGTCCTAGCTCCTTGACCTTGGGGAAGTCATGGCCTCATTTGGCTTCAACTTCTGCCTCCATGAAATAGGGATTTCAAGAGGAGTAATAAAGGTACCTACCTTATTGTTAGATAGGTGTAGTTCTGTGGTCCAGTTGTAGTTCAGTGCCTTTCTTACAGAGAAAATGCTCAGGAATAAATGGTTAAGTTTAAAAATTCTCCATAAAAAAAGTCCTCAAACTCCAGTCCATGAGTCACTCACTACCTGTTAATAAGTTTCGTGGGACACTCATGCTCTTTTGTCTACGTATTGTCTCTGCCTGCTTCTGCTCTGTGATGGAAGAAATGAGTAGTAGCAACACAAACTGTATGTGACAAAGCTGGAAATATTTACTATCTGGTCCTTTGTAGGAAACGTTTGCCAAGCTTTGATCTAGAAGACATATAATATTTCCATCTCCTTTAAGCTCGCAGCAACCAATGAATTTATATACTGGTGAGCTTTGTCATTGTCAGTGACAAATACCATTATCATTGACAGTTGTGTCATTGTCCCCCGTGATAGAGAAGGACTCAAGAGGCACAGAAAGATGTAACATCCTGCTCAAGGCCAGATAGCGAATGAAGTGTCCAACTAGACTTGACCTGGGTATTTCAGCTAGTAGTTCCCACCATCGCTCCCAGGGTTTCAGGTGAAGGCATTGTAACTATAATACCAGGTAAGGGCCCTGAGACCCTACATGATAGCAACAGCTGCCATTCACCAGCCTCCCAGCCATAGGCACGGGGCTGGGCCCCGTTAACCAGCAGGGTAGATCGCTCCGTGCGCACTTCCCGTCCAGAGCGAAAGTCAGATTCTGCAGGGCGTCCCAGCAGGGAGCAGGCAGTTGACCAGCCGTGTGAGCTTGTATTGGGAACGTAGCCTGACTGGGTTACGAAAGACCTTGCCAGCAAGGTGGTCATCCTGTTGAGAGCTATCAGGCAACTAAGTCAGTGAATCCCGGGTGTCAGATGAATTCTCCATGGAAGCGGACTAACCTGTAGGGAAGCTGAGAGGCAAGACAGAGAGGTGGCCTTTGGGGTAAGGAGAAAGTGTCAGGGGAGGCTGGGAGATGCCAAGAGGTCAGACTGTGCTGGTCGTGTGGCAGTGGTAGGTAGGCCATGCTTTATCCGGAGAGCGGTGGGAACCCAGGGGAAGGTTCTGACCTGGGAGGCATGAAGCTGGTTGGGGGATGAGTGGATCACAGGTACAGGAGAAGCAGCACAGGGGCTGCAGGGAAGCTCCATCACAGTGACTTCCTGGGAAGGATGAGGATGTATGAGCCAGGAAGTGACCCTAGAGATGGGGAAAACCAATGTGGTCTCTTTGCCAGTTCCACTGCATAGCTGCCCTTCCCAGGATCCGAAGTCTGCGCCCAAATGCCCTGACTTCCTCCCTTGGCCTTGTCAAAGAAAAGCCACCACAAAATTTTGACTTCTAGAACTGCCGTGAGCGTTAAACTTCAGTTGTTCATCTCAGGCAACAGGAGTTGCACCAAGTGGAGCATAAACAGGGAGACCATAGGGAGAAGAAAGAGGAGACAATCAGTTTCTGCATATCCTGCTGGTCTACCCACTTCTTAAGGCATTTTCTACAGATATGATCTTTAAATTCTCATATACCTGCGCCCTTGTTACTGTTATTTTATGACTTTGTACAACGCCCCAAAGAATTTCATCAGCAGTGAAGCTGAGTCAAGAATCAAGGTCAGGATGAATTGAGAACAGATACAGATGACTCCTCATTTGAGGTCCTGGTCCTTGGGCCATGGGAATTTTGTGGGACAGGTGCAGCCCTTGATGTGAAGCGGGTCTTCGGATCTTGCCTAAATTATCCCCACTCTCAAGGCACTTTGTACCTCCCTTTGAGAAGGGGCAACTCCTCTCTTTGATCTCTCCTCTTCCTTCTGGAAGAGCAGCTGACATGTTTTGTTTCTGTCCATGGAGATTCCTACCACTTGGACTGCATGATGCAAATACGCCTGCAGTATGAGAAGACCTGGCAGGAGTGCCTGGCCCAAGTGCAGAAGTACAAGGTGGGTGCCCCTCACGCAGGCAGGGCCTTGGGCAGAACAGAGAGCACAAGGCCTGCACTCCAGCTGGGACACCTGCTTGCCTCGCTCTCGTGTCCCGCTCCTCACTGGCCTCTGGAAACTCCAAAGCTGCTCTCTCTACCTGGACCCTCTTCCCCAGCTGTTCCCACCCAGCCCTTGGGGTGTAGCCTAGTAGGACCTCCTCCAGGAAGCCTTCCCTGCTCCCACAGATGAGGTTATATATTGATCACCTCACCTTTGACCCTCTGTATCCCTTACAGCCATTAACATTATCTATTCAGTGGAAGTTGCATCAAGTTGCTTCTTCCCAACAATTCCCTTTTACAAACCAGTGCCGACACTGCCAGGTGCACACCTCTTCTCCCCACCCCATCTGCCTCCCTCAGAGGGTGAGGCAGTGAGTTCACGCACAAAGTCCTTCAGTTACTATGCCTACCTTTCTGGGGCATGGGGAGATGTTTTGTCAAAGTGTTTCCTCCCTGCTCCTTTGTAAATATGTTTAGGTGACCCTGCACCCACCCTCAAAGCCATCCTGCCAGCAGTGACAGTAGCATGTAAGTTATTAGGGCCTTGCCTGCTGCCTTCAGGAAGCTCTTGCTACTCACCCCTCACCTATGTCCACCTTTTGCCTCTGTCACCAAGACTCCCAGGTGAGCAGAATTCAAGGGGTGGAGCGCTTGACAAAGCAATGCAGCTGTCCCTGTGGGTCGTACCATCCACGGGCAGTTGCTCTATGGAATCCTGCAAGTGCTGCAGATGGGTGTCACCAGCCCCATCTGATAATGACAAGATCATGTCTGCAAAAGGCCCAGGGACTGCCCAAACCTCCAGGGCTCTGCCCATCTGCTCTGTGGCTTAGGGACAGCCGTGTGCCTCTCAGTCCACTGCCAGGGCCCTCCTCATAAGGAAAGCCGAGCGGGAGAGAATGGAGGGAGACTGTGCCCTTGGACGGCCTCGCACTCACCCCCACCCTGCATCTGCCTCCACCTCCCCCGGAGCCTGACGGCCCTGGCGCACCTGTGCCCATTCTGGTTCCCACTGTCCAGCCCGAGAGCTGAGTCATCACACTCCCCCGGAGCACATTAAGTCTGACAGGGCACCTGGGGCTCCTGTTCGGCAGCATGGAAATATCTACAACTCCAACCAGTTTTCACTGGGCGGACGTTGGTTTGTTTTAGGTCTTGTGCACAAACCGTATCCACTTTGGGCCCACTTTCCAATTGACATAATTCCAAGTCACAGCAAAGCGGAGCCCAGTCTGACTGGCAGCAACCCTGAAGCTAAGTAGACTGGTGGTCTGTGCCCGGGGGGTCTGCAGTAAGCCAGTTCTAAGTTTAGATCCAGCCCCACCACTTGCCAGGCAAATGGCCTCCAGCAAGTTCCTTCACTTCTCTGAGCCTGTTTCCTCATCTGTCACAGAGGTCGAGTAAGAAGAATTCTAGAGGATTCCATGAGCCAATGGGAGTAGCATGCATACCTGGACCTGGTCTGTGGTCCAGAAAGATGGGCCATAGCTCCACGGTGTCCCCAAGGTTCCCAGGGACAGGTGGGAGGTAGAGTTCAGGGGGCAGCACTAGCCTCCACCCATCCTGAGCCAGACTCCGCCTCGTCTTCTAGAAGCAGCTCCTGGACTGGAAAGTCTTCACCGAGGAGGAGGCAGAGAGCCTGGTGAACTCGTCCTGTGTCCGGATGGTGGGGGTCCTCCAGGGCAAGACAGAGGGAGAGCTGGAGTTCTTGGACGTGCGTAGCTGGGGACCTATGTGGCTGGGGCGCAGGGTAGGGGGCACCGGGTATGTGGAGAGTGGGAGTCTGGGGGCCTCCCACCCTCCTGTCGCTATTGAGTCTGTCCTGCTCATCATGGCCTGCCTCTCACAGAGAAACTGCTCTGTACAGGGCACCTGGCTCTCCCTCCAGCCACCCGCTGGCACCCACGTGGCTCAGAGGTCAACAGCATTGGCCACTGCCCAGAGATGCCTAGAACATCTTTCTGTTAAGGGTCAGATAATAAATATTTTAGGTTCTGTAACAAACGTTCACTGTCCTGTTGCCACAGCAGAGCAGCCCTGGACAATGCAGAAGTGAATAGGAGAGACTGTTTCAGCAAAACTTGATTCGTGAACCCTGAAATGGGAAATTTATATAATTTTCACATCATTAAATATCTCTTGACTTTAAATTGTTTTCTGTCAGTTAAAAATGCAAATCTGGCGCACCCTGGTGGAGTAGCGGTTAGGTCAGTCGCCTCTGGACACAGGCCACACACCCCTTGGTTTGAATCCCAGGTGGTTTTAGGCGGAAGCAACCAGTGTGAACAACTAAAATGGAAATAAAATAAAGTGCTTCTTCCTCCTTTCTCTTCCGGCCTGTCTGCCTGCTTGTCTTCATTCCTGCAAGCAGTGCCTTTCAAAATAAATAAATGAATAAATAAATAACCATAAAATCTGTGCTTAATTCCTATGGCCAAAAGAACCCCAAAAGGCCAAGGACCACATTTAACTTACAGGCCATGGTTTGCCAACCCCTGACCCTGATGAGGGAGTCCAAGACGTGTATTTTTCCAAAGCGGGTCAAGAGAAGGATTTAATCACACAATATGATATTTGGCTCAGATGCTGAGAAGCAGGGAATTCTGGGGAAGGAAAGGTGTCCAGGCCAAGATGAGTGTGCCTTCTTTCTTCTGGGTCCTATACTCCATCTTCTCCTGTCGGTGACTTCAGGGACATTGGCAGGTCTAGCAATGGGACTTCAGAACCAGGGAGGCTAAGGGCATGACCTTGCACAGAACAGAAACACTGTCTCAAAGCAGGGAGGGCCATGAGCCAAGATGTGGTCTGGAAGATGACTTGAGGACTGTGCCCAGGCGGTGATGGTCAGTCTGTGGCAACGGGGGCTTTTGCTGCTGTGCCAGCCGTACTCAAGTCTCCTTCTCTGGGTTCTTCCTCTGCAGAAATCCTTTGAGGCCCTGGCGAAGCAGACAGAATGGCAAAGCCTGAAGCTCTTCAAATACTTCCAGGAGGCCATCCAGCTATGGGAGACACATGAGAGCTTGCTGTCCATGCAGGAGATGGAGCTTGAGAAGAGGGTGGAGGAGCTGCGGCAGAAGCATAACATGGAGGAGCAGGTGCGCCCCCACTGGCAGGGCAGCACCCGCAGCAGATTCCCAGATTGTCCAATGACTTGGGTTGGTGGCCTGTGAACTCAGCCAGTAATCAGGTGTTAAAAAATCCCAAAGATACCTCGCCACTTTGATCCATACCTCACACCATAAAAATGAACCACAAAAGTATCCCAGACTCAAATGTAAAACCTCAAGCTATAAACTTGAACAGATGGGGAAACTGAGGATCGTCTTGGTCATCAGACCAGATGTAAGTTAAAGAAACCTTCCTGAATCAGGTCTGATCCCTTCGGTGTGTCCCTGAAACCACACGTGTCTGTAGGAGAGTTTCAAGAGACACAGACAGCTGTGGGGGTATAGCACATTTACCTTTGGAAGTCACCCTTCCCCCGACCTGTCCCCTAGCCTGGGATACGGGCTGGGCCTGCCCCATCTGCCCTCACACAGTAGAAAGGACAGACTCATCTGATTTCAAGTATGGTTGGTGAGGAGAGTGAGGAGTAGGTGCCATGAGAAGATATAGTGGGGACTGCCCCGGTGGGATGGGTGTGAGGGATCTGTCCCTGAGGACTCCCAACTGAACTGGACCTCTGGGGATGTAAAGTGGACAGAAGGAAGTTTTAGCCAGAAAGAACAGCCCAGCGGCCCAGAGCAGTGAGAGTAAGGGTGGTGGTAAGAATAAGGCACACTGGTGTCCCCTTTGTAGAAAAGCGAGTCCAGGGACCCCAGCTGCAGTGCAGGGTTCTGAACCACGCACTCTGTGAGCCCTGGTCACTCATGTCTGCTTCCTCTTGTTTGGGGCATGACTTCCAGACCCAGGAGGCCCACCTCGATATGCTCCTGGACCAGCTGAGGCAGCAGAGCTGCGAGGAAACACTGAAGCTTTACCTGGGAAAGGCCAAAGACTTTCTGAAGACTATGAAATGCAGGTATGCAGACCACACCCTGAGAATGAGAGGATGGCCTGGAGTCCATATTCAAGATCAGATTCCAGAACTCAGGGTCCAACCATCCAGCTCAAGATTAAAATTTTGCCTCTGACTTCGGAGAATGTTGCAGTTCTGCTCTTAGCCTACAGAGAAGATTTCAAAGAGAAGTGTGATCTGAAAATGTTATGGGAGAACACATCAGGGCCTTGTATTTTAAAGGTCAAGAATATTGGCCCTTCCTCCACCTTTTAAAAATCTAAAACATACATGTTTTTGTTTAAAAAAGTCAACTAATACAAACATGTGGAAAATTTGCCCTCATTCCTGCCCAACTCATCCCTTTTATGAACATACAGATGTATTTATGTAGATATATACACACATATGTGCGTTTTGCATAAAGATTGACAATGCTTTATAAATTTTCATAATCGCAAGTATGTTTCCATTTTTAAATGACCATGTAGAATTCATCAGTATGTTTCATTAATCCTCCAATTGATTGGTGCCAGTTTCTCAATATTAAAAACAGTTCTCTGAACTATTTGGTATCTTGGTGCCATCTTACAGCTAATTTTGTAAGGACCAGTCACAGAAATGGAATTGTATTGCCAGTTGATTGCAGTTCCAGGATTCAGAAGCATATCTTGAGGCAAATAAGTAATCCCCTGAGCCTTGCTCTTTCTACCTGGGAAACATAAAAGTCTGGTCCCGGGCCACTGGAGACTTTCATGGGATAATGTAGGAAAAGTTCCATGATAGGGAACTCATGTTACGGCAAACAGAGCTCTCACATGTCTTCTACGTGCCATACAAAGAATGTGCATTTCTCATACAAGCAGAAAAATAACAAAACAAAGCCAAGACTGTCACTGTTAAAGGAAACCTGAGCATCAGACGTGTAGAACAATTGCCAGATTCCAGCCATCTTTTAGCATCTGGTGTGTGTTTCTTGGCTGGCATCTCCCACACTTGGCCGAGCTCTGCTGAGAGGGGTCTTACTTCCCTTCTGCACAGGTATGAGAGTTTTCACGTCCTCCTGACAAAGGAAGTGATGGGTTACCCAGCGATAATACTGAAAGAACTCAACTCCTACAGCTCCACCCTCAGCAGACACTTCTACGTGTGTGAAATCTTCCAACAGGTGCGGAAAGGAGCCAACTCCCAGCCGCTCACTGAGAAGCAAAGGGATGATGTTCTGGTTGTCTCACTTTTGAACACCTTCTCCTTCACTAACCCTTCAGAATTAGGAATTAGGAAATCAAAGAGGAAGAGCTGAAAGTGTTTCTCAAAGACATCTCTTTCTCTGATAAAAGAGGTTGAGGGCTCAGAACTCAGGCCTTCAGGCTTGAATGGAACTATGATAAAATGGCTCATTTATATAACACTTTGAGTTCCAGTCATCCAGTCCACCACTGCTACTTAACCCTCCTAAAACACTACTCCCACTGACCCACTCTCCTGCTTAAAGTCCCTACCAGTTCAGCGACCCCTACCAAGTCCAACCCATAGTCTCATGTGGCCACAGAGACCCCCATACTCTGGTTCCCACCTTAACTGCTTTAGCAAGCTCCTCCCTCTTCCTGCATGTGCCCCCTGCCCCCCTGTCCTTCCCCACCCTGCTCCTCTGCTGGGGTCCTCTGTCCCTACGCATCCCACACCCACCCAGACACCAGTCCATGACCAGGGGCAGGTACCCCATCCCCTCAGCCTGACCCCTCACCTCAGCTTCCTCACTGCCCTCTGTCAGAGCATCTGACCTGGAGATATTTCCTGAAGGGCAGGTGATCTTACTTTCATTCACCTTCCAGGGCCCACAGCAGGGTGTCTTGCATATAATTCAGACACGAGGATACTCCCTGGGTAAATACAGGAATATCCAAGTGTCCTGGTCTGACTCTGCCAGAGTTTGACTCTTTCTCACACAACCAGCCAGAGTCCTGCATGCCCAGCGCTGAAAATACTTGTGATTGACACTGAGTCTGGTGGACAGTTTCACATATATGTAAGGTACCCAACTCCTAAGAGAATCCCTGCCCTCAGCAGGGTCCTGGCTCCAGTTGCTGGTAAAACTCCCTGTGGCATCTAGGTTGAGGTACAGTTCAAGTTATGGGAGCTTACCATCTGCCTTTTGAGATCATTCTGGATGTGGGGTTAAAGAAAGGGTTTTTTTATGATCTTCATGTCACAAGGGAATGGGGGAAGTTCACTTTTTGTGTGACATGATCTTCATGTCACATTGCGTCCGCTAGGACTTGAGGAACTTGCCCCAGGTCACCTGACCTGTAAGGAGCTGGGGTTCAGATCCAGACTTTCAAACTCCACAGTCCACACCACTATCTCTGACACAGTATATCTGCAACTGCACCCAGAGTCTGAAACAGGGTGCTTGGAGGGTTAAAGAGAGGGCTCCTGGATCATGTAAATCATACTCATGTGCTATGCATTCCTGCCCCTTGTTTGCATCCCTCAATTTATACTTTCTTGCTCTGTTTGCTCCAGATCGCTGTAAGACACTGTGTCAGATGGGATTTTATGCAGTGAATGCCCATGGTGTAGAAAGGGTTTGCTAGCCTGTTTGGGATGGAAAACTTGCTCTCTGAATGGGGAACACCCTGGGTACCCCTGGGGAAATAAGCGGTGATGGCTGCACCAGGTGTTGATGGGGGTTTCTTACTAAAGGAAGAGGGATGCCCGCAGAAGTGGCTTTCTGGAGGAAGGCAGCACCTTCGCTCAGTGTCTCATGTTTTTCCTTGTAGACCTTGGATGGGGAAGTCATTTTCAACTTCAGGGATCCAGGTAACACTTTCAAAATTCCAGTTTAGTTCTCCCGAACTTCCCTCTTGTCTTTATTATGGTATGTTGTTCTTGTGTATCCATGTGTTTGACTAGAGGGGGGAGGTTGAATCCCTGCTGCAGTGGTAACCTCTTTCTCCTCCTGCTTTGCACTTGGTCATCTACAGAAGCATGTGAAAAGCACTTCCAGAAGAGAAAGAGAAAACAGAGGGGAAAACAAAGGTCTAAAGAAAATATGAGCAAAATGATGGAAAGCCTAAGTCGAGAGACAAGTTCTCTCAGGCCAGCAGAAGAGATGGAAGAAGAAAAAGATGAAGAAATCCAATCCCTCCTAACTGAAGAGGAGGTGATGAGGCAGCATGAAGAAACTGCACCGAGTGATGAGATGACTGACTCCAGAGAGGACTCTCTTCAGGAGTTAGAAGAAATGCAGAGCGAATGCTCTAGTTCCTTAAAACTGTCCTTGGATGAGGAAAATGTGCTGGTTCAAGAGGAGATGTTGGAGGAGAAGGGAGAGGTGGAGGAGGAAAATGAGAAGGAGGAGGAGCAGGAGGAGGTCGAGAATGAAGAGGATGAGAAAGAGGAAGAGGAAGAGAATGAAGAGGAGAATGAAAAGGAGGAGGAGGAGGTAGAGGAGAAGCAAGAATTTGAGAGTTTATCTATGGATAAGGTAGGCCAGCAACAGATTCATTCTAGTGAATGGGAGAAGTTTACTTTTTGTGTTCTTAATACAAGTTGGAGGCCCCAATGGTCAGTCTCCAAAGGGGTATAATGTAAAGAATTAGAAATAATACACACCTTTTTGTCAACAAGGTTCTAAATCTTCTCTCACAGTAACATTTTTAAATTTAAAAATCAAATTCAAAGTAAATTTTATTGAGATAACTTTGATTTAAAAATAATGTAAGTTTAGATTTGCAGATTCGTTATTCATCAAATATATGATAATACCCACAACCAAATTTCTACTGTTCCTCCACCACTGCCCACTGGATCCCCACTACCATTTGTTCCTACCCCTCACCTCCTGTCCTTTGAGTAGCCTCAGTTCTGTTTTCAATATCCAAGGGTTAGTGTTCAGTCTGTATGTTTCCTTTTTTAAAATTTATTTGTTTTTTTATTTTACAAGTGAGTGAGATGATCTTCAGGTAGTGGTTTTTCTCCTTCTGACTTATATCACTTAGCATAATCCCCTCTAGTTCCATCCATGTTGTTACAAATGGAAGGATTTCATCTTTTTTTTAGGGTTCACAGCAACACTTTGTCTCTTCACATTCCATCCTGCAACCTCTTCTGAAGTTACCCTTCAACTATATGGCTTTCCTCAGCCTTCTTTGCCCCTTTCTCTTTCTCAGCAACTCTTTATTGGATAGATCTTCTGAGCCTCCCATTTTCTCTTCCCGTTTTCTGGCTGTATAATAAAATATGACCCAGACCCAAACTGGCAAAGTTCTCCTTTGAATATGGGGAAATGACTCTCCTATTAATAAATCTTGTCTTCAGAACACTTTTAAAGTCACAGAACAGTACTTGAATCCCATTATTATGAAGTTGAAAAGACTCTCTTCTTATCAGGCTTCCTGTGAGACTCTCTTCCTATATGAGACTTCCTTCTGAGCAGGAGTCCCAAACTCAAATGCCCACAGGTATGTAATAGAATAGAGAGTTGAGCGTTGGAGACCAACTGTAAAATAACAAGGGGTGAAGATGATTTGTCCATTCAGGCTGCTGTGTCTGAATACCATAGCTTAGGTGGTGGCTTGTAACAACAGAATTTCATTCCTCACAATTCTGGGAATTGAGACTAGGAAGTTCATGATTAATAAAAGGTAGACTTGGTATTTAGTGAGGACCCACTTCTTGGTTCAGAGATGGTTGTAGTCTCACTGTGTCCTCACGTGGTAGAAGGATCAAGGGAGTTCTCCAGAGTCTCTGATTTAAAGGAACTAATCCTGTTTTTGGGAGCTCTACCTTCATGACCTAATCCCCTTTTAAAGATCCACCTCCAAACACATTGGGATATAAATTTAGGAGGGACACTGACATTCTGTGTATAGTAACTGCCCTTATGACTGGACTCTAACCAGCATGGCAGTGTGCCATGTGCCACAGGCAAGACATGGAAACAACCTAAATGCCCACCAACAGTTGACTGGATAGAGAATCTGTGGAATATGCACTCAATGGAATTCTATGCAGCTACAAAACCAGAGAAAATTGTGCCTTTTGCAAGTCTCCATAGAACTGGAGGAGATCATGTTAAGCAGAATAAGTCAGAAAGAAAATGAGAAATACAGGATGTTTTCACTCATATGTGGAATATAATTAAATGAAACAAATAGATAAACCCCAGCAAAATTCACAGGACACAAGATGAGGGCTGCCAGTGGGGGAGGGGGAGAGGAGGGGAGGAGAGAGGGGAAAGGACCCTGGAACTCTGCTGGTGGGTGTGGTGTGAGATACCCACAGATCAAGAAATGAGTTCAGTATCTTAAAATGAGAATAACTTTGTAAACAAAAGAAATACTAAAATCATTATTTAAAAAAATGTGCCATGTGGGAATGTAGAGTCAGAATTGCCAGCTTTTCTGATTTTTAATAGAAATCAGATTTCTATGTGTAATTTCCCAGTTTCAAGAGCACTCAGTGGTCAAAAAAATAATCATAATTATAATTACGAGCAAGATTAAGCCCACAGACTTACAGCCTTTGGTGCCAACAAACCCGTGGCTGGGATCCCCAAGTCTGTTCGATGATTCCAAAACGAAGGTCTTCTCTTTTGCTTAGGCTGCGGACCAGGAAGGGAGTCAGGGGGAAATGGCAAATGAGGATATGGAATCCTTCACAACCTCCAGTGGGAACACTTATTTTGTCTTCCTACCCCTGGAACAAGAAGAAGAGAGATGCAGGAGGCCCTATTCCAGCCTGTCTGCCATTCTCACCCGGGACACATCCAGTGCTAAGTTCCTTGAACAAGTGATCATTCCATTCAGAATAGTTACAGAGATTAAGAAACGGTGAGTAGAATCTGTTTATTCTCATTCGCTCATCCTAAGTTTTATGAACAAGTTGAAATACTATAGCAAAAGATTGGACAGGTTTCAGCCAGGAAAAGAGCATGTGTATAATTGAGAGTGGACATGAGAAACATGGTAAAAATCAGCTAATGTCCAGGAATTCTCTGTAGTCACAGATCTCCTCTGTGAGAGTGAGCCTCTGGTCTGTTCTAGGATGCCTTGATGACTTGGGCTTTATAATTAAGAAATAGTGTTTTGCTTGCACGATGTTTTCTGTGTTCTAGATCTGGCTACAAATGTAATTTTAATTTTTGTTAAATTGTGTAGATTTAGACCAAAGGCATAAGCATATCCATAAGGCATTTTCTCCTGTGATATAACTTGTTTATTGCAGAAAATTAGAAAATTGAAAAAAATACAGTGAAGAATATAGAGGTGATCAATAATTACACCACTGAGAATTCAAGTTTCTGGGCCTTCATTTTAAGTTTGGACCAAATGTGGAAATTTATATTTGGTCATTGGATAGTATTTGTATTGTCTTCCTGATTCATCAGTATCATACTAGAACTGCCCAGCTAGAGATTGCCTGGTTAGTGCACTTTTCCTGTTTATTCACAGACTGAAGATCAGAGACAGGGAATAGCAGGGGTTAGGCCCCTGGACCCTTCATCACCTCAGCGTCACTTCACCTTGGGAGGTGTCTCTTGACTGGAGCCTCATCTCTTCCTTCCTTTTTCAAGGCTATCCATCTTCTCCACAGCTCATGATCAAAGAACAACAAACACTACTAAAGAGGATTTAATCCCTTAAATAACTCAGAGAGGGGTACCATGATTAGTCTTAGGGAATATCTCTGAGAGGGAAAGTAATTAAATCTGGGATATAAATCTGATCTATTAATTCCGCAGCCTTGAGCAAACCACTGTGCCCTCTTGATTAATCCAAAAAATAGTTCTGGATCCATCTGACTGGATTTGCATGTTGAATGATAACACACATACCAAAAAGTATGGAAATAACAAGTAGATAGATAATGAATTCTCCAAAGGGAACATACCAGGTAACCAGTACCCATAAGAAGTAGAATTTACTGACTCTCTAGGATCCCCTCATGTATCAATCCCAAATCACTGCCTCCTCTTCCCCAAGTATAGTAAATATTCTTACTTCTGAACTAGTTGTGTTTATTTTGAGCCATGGAATCATACAGTAGGTGCTCTTTTATGGAAGGCTTCTTATGTTTGTAAGATTCATGTGCATTCTTGCGTTTGGCTGTAGCTCATTTTTATTTTTGTGTCATATTCCATTATGAAAAAACAGCCCATTCTGTTTATCCACTGTCCTACTGATACACAGTGGTTTTTCTCCCAGTTGGGAATTTACCAGTAATGCTGCTCTGAAGATTTTTGTACAAGTTTTTGGTGGATGTACATATGCATTTGTTAGATAATGCAGATGTATTAAATAATGTTAGATAATGTGAAATATAACTAAGAGTAGAATTGTTTGAGGCTTCAAGTTATAAATATATCCATCCAGAGGTGCTCTTATCAAAAGATACTAACGGGGAGTTTTTAAACAATTTGCAACAGTATGTGAGAGTTTTAGTTGCCCCACATGCTGATTAACACTTGATATTGTCAGCAGTTGGGTTTTTGTGGTAGTTTTTTATGTGTAGTACTGTTTCATTGTGATATTTGTGGGAAATTTGCCTTTCCCTGGTGAGTAATGATGCGCAACTTTCCGTAGACTTGTTGGCTATCTGGTTATTTTTTTTGTGAAACGCCTCATCATGTCTTTTGCCAGCTACTTTCTGGTAGATTGTCTATCTTTTATTAATTTATGGGATGTCCTATTTGAGGCTCTTTCCATATCATTACGTGACAAGCGTTTATTTCCATTCTGCTCTTACCTTCTTACTTTCTAGAAGGTGTCTTTTGATGAAAAGAAGTTCTTAATTTTACTAAGATCTAATTTATTAATTTTTGTCTTTATAGTTAATGTAATTTGTATCCTCTACAAAATCTTTGCCTTTGCCCAAGGTCATGAAAATATTTTCCTGTGTTATTTACTAAAAATGTTACTGTTTTAAACTTCTGCATTTACATTTAAAATTCACCTGGTATTGACTTTTGTTTATATGTGAAGTAGGAGTCAGATTCACTTCTTTCCCAGAATGATACCCTGGTGGCCCCAGGCCATTTGAGAAGACTCTTCTCTCCCATATCTGCCATGCCTCTTTTCTATTTCTGTATGTATCTTTCCTTTCTTTACTACCTTGTTCTGCTAGATTATTATAGCTTTATACTCAGTCTTAATATCTGGTGGTGTAAGTCCTCCAGCATTGTTCTCCAAAATTGTCTTGACTGTCGTTAACCCTTTGTATTTCTTTATAAATTTGAAACAAGATCATGTGCTGAGCTTTTATTTTTTCATTGTTATTGTATCAAATCTAGAGAGCAATTTGGGAGGAGCCCACTTTTATTTAAAAGGGAATGAACAGTCAGGAATGAAGGTGAATAGGCAGGCAGAAAGAGAGAGGAGGAAGAAGCATTTTCTTTTCTTTCCTTTTTGATTTGTTCACATTGGTTGTTCCCCCCGAACCTGGGTCCTTGGGATCTACATGGACTGTGCTCCTTTGGAGGCAGCTGACCTAACCGCCACTCCACTAGGGTACACTGGGACCTACATTTTAATAATACATACAGAAATCGCCAATTTTAAAAAGGAAGAAATGAAGAGAGAGAAATATTTGCAACTCACATCACAGTCCAAAGATCGTAGGTCTCTAATATTTGAATAACTTCTAGAGATGAATAATGAAAGAAAAAGCAGCTAACAAATGGAGAGCTAGGCAAAACATATTAGTGGATATTATGCAGAAAATAAATTAATCTTAAAACACATGACAAAATTGTCAACTTCGGAATTTGACAGCACACTCTGAGACCGCAGAGAAGTAAGAAGTATTGTTCATTCCTGTGGGCAGTCCAGGCTGCCTTGCAGTGGAAGCAGCTGGGCCAATGTCCACCAGAACCACAAAGGCATTTTGTGTCAGCCTCTGACATAGCGACTTCTGTCCGGGGGATTTATCCTGCAGTAATGCTTCTGCACTTGCTGTGTGTGCACAGCTATTATTCACTGCGGCCTTCATTGTAAGAACGAAGTTGGAAGTCACCTTAAGTCTTCCAGCTGGGGTCTGGCTAAATGTCCGATGAGCTGCCCAGACAGAGAAATAAACGGGGTTGTGTTGGATACAACGTGGTTGGGGAATAAAAAGAAGAGAACCCAAGTCGTGGGGGGGAAGCGTATTCTGTTTCCATCTGCTCTGTTGTTGGCAGCCCTGACCCTCCCTGGTGTCTCCCTCAGACTTAGAACCGGCTTTTTCGAGCACCTAGAGAAGTGGTTTGATCAGTGTTCCCTCAACGCCCGGGTCATGGTGGCCACCAAGATCGATGGGCTGGATTCTGAACTGGAGCTGTGGCTGCACCTGCACCAGCCAAGAGCCCAGCACGTTGAAAAGGACATCCACAACGTCAGGGCAGGTGCGACGCTGACTGGGCAGGCCTCCCTGCCAGGCCCCCTGTCTGTTCCGCTCGGGTCCTCACTCACTAGCCAGCCCGGTAGGCACCACACAGCTAGGCACCTTTCACACTGCAGAAGACGGTTTGCCACCACCCCCAGGTTGGTGGAGATGGTAGTACCAGAACTCTCATTTGAGAATTAAATGTTGTTTTTTTTTTAATTGCAATAGCCTTGGTTTATAACATTAGACAGATTTCAGGTCTACATGATTACATATTTGAGGTTTAATATTTTTAAAAGGAAAGATGCAGGCAGGATGAAGGTGAGTAGACAGGCAGGCTGGAGGAGAGAGGAGGAAGAAGCATTAATTTATTTTATTTAGTTGTTCATCTTGGTTGTTTCCTGGGGCCCTGAGTCTTGAACCAGGGACCCTGGGATGTATGTAGATTGTACCTGGTGAGCTAAACCGCTATGCTGAGATTTGATTTTTTTTTCTTTTTTTAAAAGAGAGTATCAGAAGCTAAAATGAAGTGTATTGTTCCGTTTTAGCTGTGACTCCCAAATCTGCTCACACACCTGTCAGATACATACCTGTGTGGATGTTCCAGAGGCCAGTTTATAGCTCAAGAATTAGAACTACCAAGTTCAGTTCTCTAGCTGTGTGATGCCAGGTAGCTTACTGACCTCTCTGATCTCTCCCTCATGTGCAGAAGGGGGTGTTGGCTGTAGTAATGAACCCTCCTTGAAATGGTACAACAAAGAATCGTGAGCACCTGTTAGGAGCCACAGCCTCCAAATATACTAGCCATTCATTTCCACTCCTAATTTATAAAACTTAAAAAGTTTCAGTTGCCATTTCTCTCTTCGGTAGAGAGCTCCTCTAATGGGAGGCACACTTTTAGTTGGATCCCTCAGTGACCCCCGCTACATCACCAGCTCCATAGAAACCGTTAGGGCTCACAGAGAGCCTCCACATCATCCCACCCACCTTCTACTGCCTGGAGCAGGGAAAGAGCTGTGGGCTCAGACATCCTGCCTGAGAATCCCAATGCTTCTGGCCTTGGCAGACCTGCTTGAATTTTGCAGCATCATTGTCCTCATCTGGGAAAAGGGTATGCATTAAATGTAAATGTAAATATAAATAAAAATAAATATACTCCCCCGAGGCTAGTTGCTTTCCCCTTCCCTGGCTCCACTCACAAAATGGAAATCAAGACCGAGAAATAAGTCTCCTACGGTTTTTGGCAGAGCTGGGACCACAGCACATGACCAGTCCAGGCAGGAAGGGAGGTCAGATGGGGTTGTCTGCTAGCCCCAGAGGCCAACAGTAGAACTCTGGATGCCAAATCATGGTGCTCTTCATGCCACCTGAGAAGTCTCTTGGCACTCGGGCTCCCTGGAGAGAGTAGATAGAAGGCACAACCCCAGGTGCCCAGCTCTGTGTTGTCTGTTTTCTCCCAGAACCTCTCAAGGAGATCCCTGCCATCCCCGGCACCCTCCACCCACCCACCTGCTCGCAGGGTGCTCGCAGGACCCCCTCGCTCGCAGAGCAGCTCCACAGCAGACAGTGTCCTGCTCACTCAGCAATGAGAGGCCCAGACGCAATCTCTGGGAGACCTGCACCTGTTCCCGGGGCCAAATAAGGGACTTTGATCTGATGGCCCCTGCTCTGAAGCTGGCCTGGGAAAGGCAACTGTCCTTGTCCAGGAGGTGACCCAGGATCCCAGAGCGCTTACTTAGCTCCCTCATCCTTTTCCAGCCGAGCTCTTGCTTCATCAAGAGCGACTGGACAGCCACTGTACTGGGGTGGTGGAGACGCTGAAGAAGGAGAGGCAGATGTTTTGCCAGTTCCAAGAAGAGCAAAACACCAAGAGCAAGAACTTCCGCCGCAAGATTTATGACATGGAGCACATCTTCCTGAATGCCACAAAGAGCCAGAGGTCAGGCCCCAGGAGTCTCCATCCCGGCCTGCGAATCTGGAATACCGGTGGGGGGCTTCTCTCCACGGAGGGACTCTGGCCTAGCAGATAAAAGAGTCAGGGTCTCCAGGCCCCACAGCACCCTTCTCTTCTGTTAACCGCTCCACAAGCGTATATGTCCAGCTGTGGGAAATAGCTGCCTGGGGCGGGAGACAGCCAGAGAGTTGAGGTGCACGTGGCTAGGGGCAGGGATGCTGACCAGGGGTCCCAAAATGCCCCTGGTGGGAAAGAGCACTCAGCAGGGGAGCGGCGAGGCCCTGCCTGGGATGATGGAAGGTGCAGAGGCCAACTGCTCCTTAGAGAAGGCACACTGGGCCAGCTCTGGGCAGAGCGAGGTGCCCCAGGGAGGCCTCAGGGTTTGAATCAGAGGCTCCAGGCTCCGGCTCACCCAGGGAGGCCTCAGTCGGCAATGGGAGGAGCGCAGCCTCCAGGGTTAGGAGGCAACTGCATCCGGTGGACTCTAGTGCAAAGAGACTTGCGGGGCGCTCTGTGCAGAGAGCTCTGGGCGCAGGGCCCCATTGCTGGGAGTTAGAGCCTGTGCTGGAGGGAGAATGAAGACCCAGTCGGACCCAGGGCTCTTTCACCAGTTTGGTGGCAGGGGCTGGTGAGGAGAGGACCTCACCTGCGCCAGCACCCCATGCCCGGCACACACTGGCACAGAGCTCCCTTCTAATGCTGCTTTTCCTACCCAGAGAAGATGGGGAGTGGTTCTGGTGGCCCCACAGCTGGGCACAGCGTGCCGAGCCTGCTCTCTCGTGACCCCCAGGCTCGTCACCTCTCACCACCTGCCCTTCCATGTCCCCCAGGCTGGTCATTCTCAGCAGCACACTGCACCGGGAGCTGCTTAGCTATGTGGATGTCACCCAGGTGTCCCTGCGCAGCTTCCGGCAGTATTTGGAGGAGAGTCTGGGCAAGCTTCGCTTCACCAACATTGAGTTCATCAAGCATTGCAGGTGGGAGGCAGTGGCAGGGCCTGGGCTGGCCCCAGGCTCCCTCGACTGAAGGGTGTGTGCTTCCCCTTGCTGTTTGATTGTGACCACATGCGCTTGATGTGCGATTGTCCCTTTAACCACTGCGGGCATGCAGGTCAGTGGCGTTAAGTAAGCTGTGCGGCCACCACCGCCCTCTGCTCTAGGACGTTTTCATCCTCCCAGACGGAAACTTTAAAACACCCTCAGCTCCCACTCTTCTCTCCCCTGGCCCTTGGCAGACCCCTTTCTGTTGTCCGTGTCTATGAATGGGACTACTCTAGGCAGCTCAGCTAAGTGGAATAATCATCTCTTTGTCCTCCCAGCTGGCTTATTTCACCTCACATCATGTCTTCAATGCTCCTCTATATTAGAGCACGTGCCGGAATCCAGCCCTTGTCAGAATGAGGTTGGCTCCATGGCACGTGTAGGCCACATTTTGTTTATCGACTCACTTCTTGGACATTCAGGCTGTTCCCTGCTTCCGCCCTTGAATGAGCTGCATTCCTGCTGCCATGATCTTGTATTGGAAAAGCCACAGTGTTGGGGTTGTGTGCAAAGTTTCCAGTTTACTCAGTGGCTTTTATTGCTACCAAATTATTTTCAGATTGTTTTCAGAAGGAGGCAACTTTTCCTCTGAAGAAATCGACTCACTGTGTCACCGACTTGAGAAGGAAGCTACCCGGATAGAGTTCGTTGAAAGTTTTATCATGATCAGCATGGAGAAGATGGAGACCGAGTACCTGGACCAGGTGGGTGAGCCCTGCTCCCAGCCTCCAGTCAGGCTCCCAAAACACCTGATTCCACTGTGGTCATCTCGCACATCACTGAGCCATTCACTGAGCCAGAATCTCTCAACTCAAAAAGTCCAGAAGTTCCAAGTTAAGACCCCTCCTTTCTTTTTACATCGTTCTTCCTAGGCCAATGATGTCATCAACAAGTTTGAGAGTAAGTTCCATAACCTGTCTGTGGACCTGATTTTCCTTGAGAAAATCCAGCGGTTGCTGACAAATCTGCAAGTGAACATCAAGTGTGAGGTAGGTCAGGTTTATTCCTCACAGTGGGCATTCGCCACACTCCCTGGCACTGGGAACACCTGTGTGTCTCTGTCCTGAGGTACTACCCTCCACCCAGGAAGACAGATTAAATCACAATCATCCCTAACTTGCATTCAGTTATGAGGTGCCACGTGACATGCTGACTGGCATTCATGAACAGTGTCAGTCCTCACAAGAGTTGTATGAGATAAGCACTATTGATTGATTTCACAGACGGTCTTCTCAGAGCTTTTAACAAGTGAGTGTATATTGTGAATGTTTGAGAGGGGGCATAGTATGTGTTGTTTTCCAAAAGTATTTGATAATCAGATCCTATTTTTTAAGAATAGGACCACAGGACCAGTGTTCTTTGGGAAACGTGCTAGTGGGTATTTCCTCACTTCTCACTTCCAGAATACCAAGGCCACTGAGTCACAGGAAACCAAGGTCATGCTGGGTCTGGAACTAGAGGGCCTGATGCTAGGTGGCAAGGCTGTGAGTAGAGGCTCTAGATCTGGATTCAGATCCAGGCTGGAGAAATTTATTCTCTTTTTCTTCTTACAATTTTGTGCCCTTCACCATTTACTTCACCTTCAGAAGCAGGGACCGGGGATGGGATGCAGGACTATTGAATCCCCATTTAGAGATGAAGAGACTGAAGTAGAGAGTAATTAGGTGACTCAGTCAAGAACATAAGGTGCGCAGTGATAGACCCCAAATGTGGATCCAAGTCTGTCTGACAGCAGAAACTATGTCCTGAACCATAAGCTGTCCATTGGTTCAGAAGAGAAGAAGACCATGTGAAGGATATGGGGCCTGGGCTGTTGATGTGGTGCTTCCCAAGACTTGATGGGGAAGTAGGAGCCAACCCAGAGGAGGGTGGGAAGCAGTGTCCTGAGACCTCATAAAACAAAAAACCCTGGGGAGTTGGAGTCAAAAGTAGAGAGAGGACTCCTGAGAGAGTAGTGGGGCAATGTAGCAGGAGAGAGGCCGATCAACAGGACTGTGAGAGCTGGGCTCCTGGCACTAGAGTGATGGTCAGGGCGGTGGGAACAGGGAGGGTGCAGAGAGGGCCATGTGTGCAGGCCCCGTAGGAGGGAGGCCTTTTGTCTGTTGGTGCAGAAAGGTGGGAAGGCATGTTGGAGTGAGGCAAGGTGCGCAGACTGAGGCAGAGAGAATGGTGGCCTGGACAAAGTGCCCACAGGGACATGTTCCAATTCCAAAGTTAAGTAGCGGTGGAATGGAGCAAAGTGGGGTGTACTCAGGCTGCTCTGAAAAGAAAGGAAGTCATAAGAGGCCAAGTACTCCCAGGCCTAGTCCACTAGCAGCTCAGTGAGCCATTCAGGGAACAGTGTGTGAGGACCTATTGTCTAGTGCAAGCAGAGCCAAGGAGGGCAGCCCTGCCCTCCAGGCACTTGACTCCTGGAAGCAGCAGATGGTCTCCAAAGAAGCAGGCTTGCTGAGATCTGGGGCTGGGCCCAGTAGACACTTAATTCACTCACCTGTGACATGAGAATCAATCATAAGATGATGACAGAATGATAAATGAGCTACTGTGTGCTAGTTCTTACCTCTTCCCTGGTGGGCAGCGAGGCCTCAATAAGTGCAGGCCCTCATGGAGGTCCCTGAAGAGTGCCTCTCAGGGAGGCTTCTAGTCATTTCAGGAGAATGGGAGGGAAAGGTGAGAGGCAGCATCAGGGAGGAGAGCCAGCCCACCTCTGTTAAGGAGCATGCTCCATATGGTTCTCTATGGTGGAGCCTTAGTCACTAACTCATAGGTAAAGATTAAAGGGTAAGAGCATCAAAAATGCTCCTCCAGGAAAGGGAAGCCATCGGAATAGAATTTTTAGTCTCTTTCCTGGACATGTTGCTATTTTGACTTTACTACTCCTTTTTGGAGGAAGAATTGGTGGGTTTGACCTATTACAAGCTGCAATGCACACGTACAAGGACGCTGACTGGGTCTGCAGGGTTCCCCGGGGCTAGAGTTAGCGGGTCAGAGCGTGTGCCCGCTCTGCGCGCTTCCTGGGTGGCTTCTGCAGACCCCTCTGCTGCAGGGCATGCGCGTGTCCCCCTCACCCCATGGGCACTAGGGTTTGCTGATTTTAAGCCTTATTTATTTGACAAGAAAAAAATCTTCTTATTTTGCATGACCTTGTTTCTGATAAGATTGTGTATTTTCCCCCGATTTCCTTTTTCCAGTACTAAATCCATCTCTTACATAATATGTTTTGCTGAACATTTTCCTGATCAGATAAGTATTCTAGAAACATATCTCTGCACCTCTCTTCTTTCTAGGTGGCAAAATCCAATTTGCAATCTGATGGATTAAACTCTACTCTGAAACAGCTCGAAAGCAAAATAGAAATGTGTCGAAACTCTCAGGGAGGGAAAAAAGTAAGTCTGCAGTAGAGGCTAAGCTTTGAGCAATAAAGCAGTGGGCTAGAATCAGAAATGGGGATAAATTTACATCTGTGGTCATGACTGCTAGCTCCAAGGTGGTCTCTGAACTTCCCTTCTTCATTCCTATTTCACACAGTGGAATGTTGGAAGTGAGGAGAAACCAGCAGGCTACAGCCTGCAGCGCCTCCCCAGCACGTGGAGAGTTCAGTGGCAGGGGTGGGGGTGGGGGCCTCCAGCCTGACCTGACTTCCCCTTCAGTTTCAATGTTTCCAGCACCCCACTGGAACTCCGCCCTGGGTGAATAATCTGCCCTGGGTGAATAATCTGCCCTGGGTGAATAATAGAAGCTGCTTTATGCCCTGGGAACAACCCCCTTTTGTGTGGTTCCTCATTTGTTTGTTTTGGTCATTGCGTGTAAACTGGGTACTCTGTTTTCTGTGTGTTAGCTAAGCAAAGTCTGAACTGAAGCAGTGTTTGGAAGTAGCAAGGTTCTAGCTGCCAGGACAGCGCATCTCTGAATGTGTGTCTCTTTTACCTGCTGGTTTTTCTGCCACGAGGGCACATCTCTGTCCTGCTTGCAGGCACCCTGCTCCCCACCAGTGATCTTTCCTTAGCATTTTGTCCAGGCTTCTGGAGTAGGAGATGCCTTTTCTCTTCAGTCTCTGTGACTGAGTTGAGTTTCGCTGCTGTTAGCACCCAGAGGATTTTTATTTTTCTAGCTTTATTGCTTTTCTTGCATAGTCATGTGTGCTTCTTGAAACAAGTCCACACATCCTCAAAGCACAGAGTCATAGTCACACATCTGTCATATTTGGGTTTTCTGGAGAGACCTCTGGTACATGTGGCCTGTTTCCTTGCAGATACCCCTACACATCTGCTGCATTTATTTGCTCTACAGCGCATGTGCAGAGGAAGGTGGTTTCTCTCCTCCATGATTTTCTGGGTCTCACTGATGAGCCCCCCTCACTGGGCAGCAGCAGAAAAAGATTCATCCGCTGTGACCCCGTTAATGGGCCCTTTAGGGGCCGCTCTGCCTTCCAGAACAAAAGTGCTTTCTCTCCCATATTTCCTCACCTCCCACACCTCTTCTAGGCCCTCTCCTGGTGGGACACCAGTGGGGTGCCACGGACTTGCCTGACCAGGTAGGAGGAGCATGAGCTGGGGGGACCAGGATCATGTGTTGCTGGAGGAGAATGGTTAGACCCCTCTGCAGGGCAGTGATCAGCACTGGGTGGTGGCGATGGGGACCAGAGAAGGGAGCAGCCAGGGCCATGTGAGGCTGCTGGGTACAGAAAGGTGGGGAGAGGTGTCAGTGAGCAGGGTGCAGAGGCTGAGGCAGAGTGGCCGGAGACAGTGCCCGCAGGGCCATGTTCCATGTTCTAATTCCCGAGACAAATGGTAGTCGAACAGGGATGGGAATTACTCAGCACTGAAACTGAAGGAAGAGGACCGAGGCCCAGGCACCTGTGACCTGGGTCTTCTAGCAAGTCAGTGAGCTACTCCAGGAGCCATGTGTGAGGATGACAAGTAACGTGTGGGGGGTGTGAAGGTGAGCATCCTCACGGTGCTTCCCTGGGTGTCTGTGGGGCGTGGGCTGTAGGATCGCTGCTCCGAGGGGGCATGTATTTGACATAGTTGTGGAGACGGCCAGATGACCCTCCACAAAGGCTGTGGGCATTGCACTTCTGCTTACCCTTGCCATCTTGGGCCATAATTTCT
The DNA here is from genome assembly GCA_004363575.1 of Solenodon paradoxus. NCBI lineage: Eukaryota > Metazoa > Chordata > Mammalia > Eulipotyphla > Solenodontidae > Solenodon > Solenodon paradoxus. Next base: position 318,789 of record RJWH01000659.1, read on the forward strand.
TTCTAAATACAGAATGTTAGAACTAGAAGAAGTCCCAGGAATATTCAGTGTCCCCATTATCCAGATGGGGAGGTGGAATCGAGTGAATTTCAGTCACTTGCCTAGAAGGAGCCCATAGAAGCAGGACTAGCACTCTTGCTGCAGCAGTGGAGGACCTGCTGTCCCAGTGCAACTGTGGAGAGAGCAGGCCCAGGCTCCCCACCCCCTGGCCCTCCCTGCAAGTGATCCGCTCCATGACCCAAGAGTCCTCACCATCCAGGCCCGTTTCTGCCGTTCTGACAGAATCACGCTGTCTCCCACAGCCTGCTTCTTATGGACCTCCTCTGCCATCTCCCCCTAGGTAGTGACCACAGAAGACCTCCTGGCTTTTGTCCGAACTTGGAAGGAGAAACTGAACGAGAGGACTCAGTACCTCAACTGCATGCTGGACATGGTGACTCAAGTGGTCTTCACAGTAAGGAATGGCACAGGGTGCTGGGAAAGGGCAGGTGAGCTGGTGGGAAACCCTCAAGGCTCAGCAGAGTCTGGGGGAAGTAGGGCTCCCAGGCCCCTGCTAGGCACGGGAGACCTGGAAGGGCCACCAGCTGAGGCGTCAGATCTGAGTTCTGATCCCAGATCGAGGGTCTGACTCTTGTCCACCTGATCCTCTGTCCTTTCACTTCCCACCATGAGGTGTTCCCTGTGCTGCAGCCAGACCTAGAACTGGGAAAGGCCAACCTGGCGTCGTACCCTTCTTCCTTGAGCATCACATCAGACCATCTAACTGGATTTCTGCAGCAGTCTCCTTGGTCGGCTTGGCCTCTTCCTCTCTCTGGGCCCCTCTAAATGTCGCTCCCCCACCACCTCCTTCTCTCACCCCTGGTCTGGGTCTGGGTCTCCTGGCTCCCATAGTACCTCCCACTTCCCCATGAGCCCACAGACCATGCAGGGATACCTCTAGTCATGTCTCCTGATTGTGTGCCCCGGGAGGGCACAGCCTATTGTCCTGACCCCACATTCAGTCCCTCATACCAGGCTTGGAACTCCAGAGACTTTCAGCCAACCTCTGGGAGGACCACAGAGCCAAGGGTGGCAGAAGTGGACCCTCCTCAGTGCTGCCCCGGCCACCCTTCAGCCCCTGCCTCTCACTGCCACATTTCGAGCCAGCCCAGCCCTGAGATGGGATTCAGAAGAAAATAGGGACCCACCTCATGAGATGCTCACTGTGGCCACCGTGCCGATTCTTTCCCACCTTGCAGGGGGCGTTGGCTGTTTGTCCACATGTTCACTGACTTGCTCATTCATTCACTCATCATTCAGTCAAAAAACACTGTGTGGACTTCTCTGCAGGTCAGCCTTGCAGATCCGTAACTCTTAGTCTCACAGAAGACCTGGAACCTTTCCTTCTCAGAACTGGTCCCAGTTTTAGTCCATCGTGTATTTGTAGAAGTTCATGTAAAATGCCTGCCCTCTGACCAGACATGAGCACAGGATCTCAGGTGGCCTCTTCACCCTGTGTCCCAGGACCCAGACAGAGCCTGGCAGAGAGCACGTGCTCGAACATTCTTGAAGGTTGCCATGCGTGCCACACAAATAACCCTTAGAAACAGATACGGACATTGCCCATTTTATCAAAAGGAGAATAGAGGCTCTAAGAAGTCGTACAGCTGGCCTCCAGCCGCAGCCCCTGGGCAAGACAGTGCTGGAGCAGGAACCCTGCCCATCTGTTTCTCTGGCACCTGGACTGGGCCTACACACTTAGGCCCTTCTCTCTGGCCCACAGGACAGCATAATGGATGACCTGGACATAGACATTGATATCCAGGTGTCTTCAGAAGCCCTGGAAGAGGAGGCCAAGGTAGATCTGATTAACCCCGAGTCCTTCGCCCAGCCAAGCTGCGTGGGGAAGCCCATGACTGAGGACTCCGCTCTGGAGGTGGTTAGGAAGATCCTCCAGTGAGTGGCCCTGGGTGCACCCTGGGTCTCTACTGCCAGGGTTCATGGTCCTGAATCCCCATGAGCCCACCCTGACAGCCTGTGACCTTGAGCAAGGAGCTGCTCCTCTCAGAGTGTCAGTCTTTTCCTCTGAAATGTGGTTTGAAGACAGACGCACGTGGTGGCGTGGACCAAGAGGGACTGTGCCCAGTGCCAGGCTTGAGCTGTCCTCATGGTAAATGGGGGAAAACTCATCTCTTTTCCTTTGGTTTCAGAATTCCCAGCTTAAAATGCTCACCCCACCAGTGTGAGAAAGATCGGTCCCAAACAGGTGGAGGTAAACATGCCTGTGTGTCTCAGGGTCTGGAAGGAGGGAAGCCGGGGGGCCACCTGGCCTATCCTCACCTAGGGCTCTCTGTTCTTGTCCTGGGTGCTCACTACCTAAAGGCTTGAAGCGACACCGGAACCAGGGAGAACACTCCGTGAAGAAGGCCTTGTCCAGCATCAGTGCCACCTCGGCAGGGAGGTATTGATGCTCGACTGCAGGGGCTCCCCTTCCCATTCCTTCCCTCTCCACCTCCACCAAGGCCAGACACCACCCTGTTGCTTTACCAGACATTGTCCTCAGAAGATACCACCTCTGCTCACACCTTCAAGACTCTAAGGCACCTCACAAGGGGCCATTTTTCTGATCTGATTTAGTCAAATCTGCACTCATTCCTGCTGAGTAGAAACAGCTCACATGGGCTTGTGACCTTAAAACCCATCTGAGAGTTCAAGGGTTTTCCATGGAGACAATTGGTGATCTAAGCCCTCCTGCTTCCTCCCCACACACATTGTCCGGGTCAGAAAGAAGGACGTGGTGCATTGCTTGCCTTGGGCGACATTACTGAGCCACAAGAAGAGTCTGGGTCCCTAGAGTCTGGCTGTGTGCTGCTCACTCTGTCTCATCAGGGTCATTAGACACAGAGCTCAGTATGTGGCTGACCCCCAACACCAGTTTCATAGAAGATGAATAGCAGAAGCCATACGGCTAAGCCAATTTTATGGGTCTTCTGTGAACGCTTGTTGACATGATCCAATTCCTGCTTTACATCCCTCCAGCAGGTGTTTCGAACTCACATGTCACATGCAATGGGCAACCAAAGAAAGCCCAACCACGTGAGGAAAGCAAAGGCTGTTGATTCCCTTGCTCGTTCAAGGGAGCCAGCTGCCACCACCTGCATTTGGGCAGACACTGAAAGGAAGGGGAATCTGCTTCGCAGAGAAAAGAGAAGACCCCAGGGAGCCCCGACAAGGGGCTTTGCAGGGAAAGCTGGAAGGGCTGGCTAGCAGGCAGCATCCTCTGTGAGAGAGTGGGGGCACATTGTTTCTCTCTGGTTGGCCCTAAGTTAGAAACAGGACAGAATTTAGGGGAGCTATCAGTTATCCATCAAGCCCTGCCCTTTTGGGGCCAATTATTAAAGGAATAATTGTTTAGACTTCTGGATTGTCACTAGAGTAACAATCTGGCTTCCTACAGGTCTCCCTTACCAGCAGGCTTTCCGAGTTGTTCATTGTGGCTGCAGGGCCGGGGTGCTGCAGGTGTGCCGGCCACAGTATGGAGACATGGCCCAGTCATCGTCCATTTGTCTGCTCACTCTCACAGTTACGAAGTGAAGGCCCTTGCCAGAGCTGCCAGATACAAACTTTAGATGCCCAGTTAAATCTGAGCTTCCAATCTATAAAACCTGGTCATTTTAGCATAACGATATCCCAAACATTGCTTGGATAGAACTAAAAGTGACTCGTTGCTTATATGAAATTCACGTTTAACCAAGCATATTGTACTTTCATTTGAAGAGCTAGCAACTTTACACATGGCCCGGCCTACTTTCTTATGGGTCCTCACCACCAGGAAACAGGATACGCATTTGGGGTCCTGCACCGTTGCCCCAGGCTCTCCCTCTCAGCGGCCTGGGGAGGACCTGGCAGTAAGGGATCTGCCCACACCAGGTGGTCTTCAGCGCTGCTGAGGAGCGGAGTATCCTGTGGGCTCCACCCCAGACACGGGGGTTGGGGTGCCCCTGGGCAGGCCCCGCGCCTCCAGCAGCTCCTCCAGGCTCCAGAGCACTGACCCACTTTTGTCCCACAGCGTCACTCGGCATGCCAAGCACAACCGAATGGAAAAAAAGTACCAGGTGCTTGGGGACAAGCCACCTCCTCCATCTGAGTAAGTGACAACACCTTTTCCCTCTATTCCATTTTAACCTGTTGCCTCCGTCAAGGGACAGCTAAACCTGACTCCAATGAGGGGGAAATGAGGGGGCAGTGAGGGGACAGCGAATTGTCAAGGTCAGTTGGTCTCAGGCCATTTCACCTACTTTTGTTGAGACGTGTGCATCCCAAATCTCCCATTTTCCAAGCCAAGCATTTTGTGTGGCAGGAGAGCACCCCCGCTTTGAGGTTCAGGGTGTTTCTGCCACTATAATTTTTACAAGGCTTCCTCCGTCCCATTTCGCTTTTCCTTTAATTTCAGTGATTAAACTAAAGTCTATTTGATTTAATATGGTCACATGTGAAATAGACAAGCAAAATTTCCACTTCAGAAAGTTGACAGGACTCAGAGAAAGTCATTGTCTACTAATCGAAAACAGAGACCCCACCACCACGGGGCCTCCTACTCATCAGTCTTCATTCCATGAGTCTTATCTCTGTATTTCGTGAACTCTACAAAGAAGGGTGTTTCTCAGAATACTTCTAACTTTCCTCAATCATGGCAAACAGGTTCTAAAATGGAGGATGTGTGACCCGTAGACCTGTGTTTTAGAAACTGACCAACAACCATGTGTTCATAAGTCACTGTATCTCTTACAGGAATTGTGAAAAATTAAGTGTCCTACATGCATCTTTAATACATCTGTCCTGTATTTTACTCTTACTATAGGAGATGGATGGCTTAACTGGACAGGAATGTCATCAGATCTCTTCAAATGTGTTTAATAAAGCCCCAGTGTATACAGAGACTGAAGGCTAGAGATAATAGAAGGAAGATGTTTGGCCCTACAGGACTTCCTGCTTATTTGATTAATATTTATAAGAAATCATTTCTTCTTCTTCCAGCCAGTATTGAGAACTGACAGGTGCAGGCACTGTCCTGGGATTAGGATTCCATGGTGAACAAAATCAGACACACGCAACCTCTGTTTGTGGACTCTACCCTCTACTGGGAGAAACGAAGTTTAGCTCGTCACACAAATCAACCCCAGATTCTCCCACAGGGAATTCTGTAGTAAAGGGAACAAGGCAGTCAGGATAATCATCGAGCCAGGAGCTGAGGAACAATAGGAATAGCTGTGACCAGGAAGAAAGTTGGTGGTGTTCTCGCAGAGGAATCTGTATGTGCAAATGTCCTGGGGCAGGAGTAATGGTAGTGAATGAAGAGGCCCAAAGACAACAGAAGGGCTAAACTCAGCTTGTGAGCCACAAGAGGCATTAAAGTCAGTGAACAGGAATATTAGGTGGGATCATGCTTGGGCATCATGTGAACTGTCCAACTCCAATTCTGACTGAGCTGCTGAAAACTTAGAATGTTCTGTACATTTGGTTTGATCCATACCTCTTGGTGTGATCAGACAAGGCTCTGCAGGGATCTGTCTTGTGTGTGTTACAGGAATTTTAAAGGGATCATCCGGACCCTCCTCTGGGAGAGCAATGAGAATCTGCTGACCATCGTAGAGGTGAGGGCACCTGCCCACTGGCCTCTGTCTACTGCCAGCCACCTCTGCCTCCCACTTTCTGCTGATAATGGCCTATTGGGTGAAACTGAGGAAAGGGGATTCCAGCCCCCTTGACCACAGCCACCCAGCTGCTGTCACTTCATGTGTTATTTTTCCTCCTGGAAACTAAGCCTCATTTATTCACTTATCCATTTATTCAGCCACCAAACATTTCTTGGATACTAACTGCATGTCAGTGCTGAGTATGCTGAGAGGAACAAGCCCGTCTCTGTCCCCAAGAGGCCAGTGGCCAGCAGGGGAGCAGCAGACATGGCAGCACCATGGGGCCAGGTGTAGTTAAGGGGCCAGGTGTAGTTAAGGGAACAGGTGCCTGGGGGGGCCTCCATGGGAGCTACCAGCACCCTGTTCCTGTACAGCCCACAGTGGGTATCTGCGCATTTTCTGTCTGCCTCCCATGGGACTCTGGCTTCTTTGCTTTTGTGGCCTAGTACCCTGCTTGGCACTTCATAGAAAGCCTTTAGGCTGGTCATGGAAATGAGACTCCATTTGAGTCTTGAAGGGTACATGAAATTCTGCCCCTCGTGCCTCATATAGCTGATGCTGTCAGGAGACTGACAGGGTTGAAAAGGGCGGCGGGATACAAAGGGCATCCCCGGCATAGGGGAGGGCAGGAGGAAAGGCTAGGAGGAGCCAAGGACGGGCTGGAGGATGAAGAGCTTGGCCGAGGCCCCAGGGTGAAAGTCCTCATCCACATGTTGTCAATACTCTCCTGCAGGAGTTTTACCGCAAAGAGAAGCGCTCTGTCACCAGGCCCGACTGCATGTATGAGACCTTTGACCAGTGCGCAGAGAACATTGGCAAGAAGATCTTGGAGTACCAGAGCGAGACAGATGGGTATCACAACACCTGCTTGATAGGTGGGTGCAGGTAGAAGCAGGTCCAGGATGTGGCTGGAGAAGGCCTGGGTCTCACAGCCTGAATGATATCATCCAACCTGGAGGTCACCAGGGGAGTCAGAGGCACCTCCCTCTTAAAAGCGGACAACTTGAAATTCAGGACAAACCTTAGTCAGAGTTAACTAGGTAGAAACAATAATGCCAAAAATATGCACTTTTCTTGAGGAATATGGTGATTCATAGCACAAGTTTCATTCATTGCACAGCCATATTTGACAACTTTACTGAGATTGTCACATATGTACAATTCATCCACGTGACATGTACAATTCAAAGGATTTTAGTACATGTAGATTTATGCAGCATCCCCACTTCCATTTTAGAGCCCTCTGTCCCTCTGTCACTCACTTCCCCAGCCAGAAGCAACCACTAATCTCCCTATCTCTAGATTTTCCTGTACTGGTATGGGAATTGTGGAGGACGTGATCTTTTGTGACTGACTCCTTTCATTTTGCCTATTTTCATTGATCAGGATTTCATTCCTTTTTATGACTGAATCATATTCCATCATATGGGTAGACCATGATTTCTTTATCTGTTCATTCATTCATTGACATTTTGGTTATTTCTCCCTGTTGGCTATTATGAATCATACTACCACTAACATTTCCGTGCACATTTTTGTGTGGACATGCATTTTCATTTCATTGGGTGTATAACTAGGAGAGGAATTGCTGAGTCCTATGGTAACTCTTTGATTAACTATTTGAAGAATCCTTCCACAGATATTTGCTAAGCACCTACTAACTGTGTGCCTGGCCTGTGCTGGGTTGTGATAAATTTGTAGACCTAACCTCCTGGAGAACAGGATCAAGAAGGTGGCAACTAAAATAGATCTTACCATTTACATTTACTATATGAACATTAAAAGAGTCATGAAAATATGAATGTAGGCTCCCTCCCCTCTTTTATTTTTCCACGTTTCTTTGCATTTTTTTCATAGCCATTATTTTATGTGATTGTTAAGTCCTACGTATTCCTGATTCTAAAGGCAAGGAAGCTGAGGGCCCATTACAGGCCTGATGTTTTGGTTGAGGGGCCACATGGGTAGAAGAGGGAGAAGACTCTAGGAGACAGCAGACCTGGGTCAGGACCCAACTCAGCTTCTCCCAACTGTATGACCTTAATCATGTCCTCTCATCCCTGCAAGCCTCAATCGCATCTGTAAACTGAGGTTCAAATCCTGCCTTACAGAGCGAATATCATCAACATGACTCTCGAAAGTATGGTTGTTGAATGATTAGAACAGAAACTACAGTCAGAATTTTGTTTCTGTAGCTCAGAATATCCGCAAGTGAACTCTGGGATCCCATTCATTATTATCTTCTTCAAAAGAAAGGTACCGTAGTCAGATGGGCTTGGGAAATACTTCAGGTTATGCCTGTCTCTTGCAGAGCCACAATTCATACTAGAAACTTCCATTTCCTGCAGTTTGGGAATTCAGTATCCTGACCAGTTCTCCCTCTGAGAGCATGTAAAAATGCTGGACATAATGCTTTTGAGATGAACTCTTTTAAATGCATCGCTGAGCTAGCTGTATAGTGAGAAACAGGCCCCAAAATTAAGAGAAAATAGGAACTCAGATACATTGAACTGTAACTCTAGCTATTACCTAAAGGCTTTTCTGACTCTTAGATGAAACATGAGCTTCTGTGTTCATGGCCTCTGTGGCATTAGGATGAGACTAATGAAGCCCATGCAAGGTAAGAAATATGAAAGGAGACGAGCCACAAATAACCAGGACTTTAAAGGACCTAGTATGATGAATGAGCAAAAACCAAGTCCCTCTCTCCATTCATCAACTAGAAGGAAACTATTTTATTAAAAACCTTGCTGGATGGCCAACAGGCACATGAAAAGATGTTCCTACTCACTGGCCATCAGGGAAATGCAAATTAAAACAGCAATGAGATATCATCTTACACCCGTGAGACTGGTCATTATCCAGAAGTCTGGAAACAACAAAATACTGGCGGGGATGTGGAGAAAAGGGAGCACTTTTACACTGTTGGTGGGAGTGCAAATTGGTGCAACCCCTATGGAAAACAGTGTGGAGATTCCTCAAAAAACTGAAGATGGAAATCCCATAGGATCCTGCTATCCCACATCTGGGTGTTTAGCCAGAATATACAAAAGCATTTATTCACAGAGATAAATGCGTCCCCATATGTATTGCAGCCCTATTCACAATAACTAAGAACTAGAAACTACCTAAGCGCCCAGGTCAGATGAATAGATAAAGAAAATGTGGTGCATATATACATAGTGGAATACTACACAGCCCTTAGAAGAGATAAAATCCTGTTTTTTGAATCAACATGGATGGATCTAGAGGGGGTCACACTACGTGAAATACGTCAAAAAAGAAAGATACTAGATGACCTCACTCCTAAGTGGAATGTGAACAGACAAAACAAAGGAACAGATGAAACAAAAGCAACCCTTGGACACTTGCGATAGAACTGAGGCTACTATAGGGATTGGGATGAGGTGGGGACAAGTGGTGACAGAGCCCACTGGACAGTGGTGAAGATCAGTTGGTGATTTGGTAGAGGACAGGGTGTGTTGACGTATGTCTTAGGAATGGGAAACTGCACATATGGGAAACCTACACATCTGAGCTTATTTTACTGTGTAAAATAAAAATTACTGCAATAAAAAATTAATTAAAAAAAACCTTGCTAGTGAGGGGAAAAGAAGGAGAAAGACTCCAGTGAGAGTCCATAAGTATAAGTCACTCTTACATGGCTTTTAAACCTGAAGTCCCATTGAGATGAACCTGAATTCAGCTGTTTTGTATGTCATCCAAAAGACCTCTAATTAATCCTTTAGCTTAAAATCATCTTGATCTTAATCATATCCAGATGCTTGTTTAGTAAAGACACTATAAACCATTTCAAGAAAAACCCCTCTTCAGTTCAGACCTCTAAGGATTCCCACAATCAGATACTGAACATACCAGTCACAGAATATAAAATAACATATCTATTAAGGAAATGAATTAACTGAAGGAGGAAATTAGAAAACATGAGTAAGGAGCAAGAGACTGTTAATATAATCAAGTAGATATGGAAGAGAAGCAACTAGAACTTCGATATTAGAAACACAAAGAGTTGACATTTTAAAATTATGAATGACTTTACTGCCAGAACATTCACAGCTAGAGGTGCAGTCAGTAAAATGGAAAGCCAGGTCCAAAAAAAAAATACCCAAATGCAGCAAAGAAAGAAAAAGATGAAAATATGGGCTAACAGTGAAGCTAGATGGATCATAAGCGTAGGTTTAACATATAGCTACTTAGAAGTCCAGAGGGAGAGGAAGGAGACTACAGAAAGGCAGTTTTTGAAAAGGTAATGGATGAAACAATTGCTAAAAGAGACAATGCATTTAAATGCTTTTTAAATGTTTTAAAGAAAAGGTGCAGCCTGGCAGGAAGAGAGAGGAAGAAGCAGCATTTTTATTTTTATTTTTCAGTTGTTTATCTCTTATTTTTTCCTCCTGACCCCAGGACACAAATCCAGGTCCTTGGTATGTTCATGGACAGTGCTGGACCAAAGGCAGCAGACCTAACCATTTTTCCACCAGGGCACACCAGGACAATGCATTTTAAATGAGCTTAAAAGTCCTGCAGAATAAAGAAGTCTTTTGAATTGGTTTAATCCAGTATTTTCTATACTATTTTGACCAGAGGACTCCTTTTGATGAAATAGCTATTACCACATTATAGAGCAAGTCTTTCTCTTACGGCACTGTTTGGAGTCTTTATGGGAGAGATCATTTCAGCAACTTGACTCTACTGTGTTCTCTACCCTGGTCCTCCATCCCTAATTTATACAGAATTAAGGGCCCAGATGAGAAGATTTGAAGAGCTGCTACCCCAGGTGTGTTGGCTGGTGATGGAAAATTTCAAGGAACACCACTGGAAAAGATTTTGCACCTCTAAGAACGAGATCCAGGGACAATTGCAGGAATATCAGAAGCAGTTGGAGAAAAGAAAGGTGAGGGCCCCTTGGAGTTCAGAAATAGAGGAAAGACAGAGAGCAAGCTGTCCCAGGAAAGGAGATGGGCCAGGCTTGGGATTCGGGGATGAGGGCTGAGCAACGTGAGGCAGGAGAGAGAATTGATCCAACCACTTCTTCATAGAAGGTTCTCAGTAAGCACTTTGTATTTAACGGGAAGACCTGCTGGGGCCTAGAGGCCTGTGTCATGGAGATCAGCAGTGACTGTCCACCTCGTTCTTGGAGCTTTGGAACATGCATGCTGTTGATTTTATTAGACTAAAGCCCAGACTGAGCTTTACAGATGCTCAGCCCCACTCTTTTCTAACCCTCAGAGTCAGCTCCACCCATGCCTCCATTTGCCTTCCTTCCACCCCTCTTCTCATTCCTGGCCCTTTACGTGCCCAAATCAGAGCACATGTCAGCCCAGCACAGCTGTAATTGGCAGAGGCTCCAAGTCAAGGAATTTCTGATCCTGAGCTCAAGACTACATCAAAATCCCTGCTAATTCTGGCTTGTGTTGAAGGATGAAAATGCCCAGATGCTCCATCCAAATCTAGGACACCCAGTGCACTCCCAAGAACTGGAGTCTCTATGTAAAGTGGAAGAGAAAAGGCAGAGAAATTTTGACGCCATGATTGTATCAACCAAGGAGAAGCTGGAGGTCAGTGGGGCCACTGACTCCCAAGTTCAGATGCTGAGGGCCACTGCCCTCCCAAGATTCCTGCCCTGATCGATAGCCCCACAAAGGTGCTGAGCAAGGCCCTTTGCTGGCACCCTGGCCAAAGTGGGGCATGAAGTGGGCAGGGTTTATTTGTGGGGATGGTAGTTACTAGCTATTTTAACTTACTTCTTTTTTTTTTCAGAATTAGCTATAAAATTACAGAGAACTTCCCCCACCCTACCTCCCAAGATCCCCATCTAATTTTTTCCTGTTTGGTAAATTGTCTGTCTCTTGGCAATTTCCAAATCATTTCCTATTTAAGTCAAGTTACTCTTGGGAGAGGCCTCATGGACATAGTTGACCTGTAGCTTTGGTTTTACCTCACTCTCTGGCTCCCCAAATCTTCCCTCCATCTGCCTTTAGGGGTCAGTTCCTCTTCTTCACTCACTGGCTCCCTGTGTTACCTTCAGGAATTCACCAAGAAATATGGCCGGTTTTTCATAGCCAGCTTGGCCAGCTTCACGGAGAAATTCCTGCTGCAGCTGGATGAAGTTATCACCATCGATGACATCCAGGTCGCAAGTAAGTGGCACTACTGGCCTTGCACCCTGGTCCCAGGGAGCTGGTGAGGTGTAGGGTAGCAGCCTGAGGGGATCTGCTTTCCCCCAACTCTGTGAAGGCAAAAAGATTTCTCCACTGAGGGGGTGGATAGATTTTTTTTGTTTGTTTTCATTAAAAGCAATGTGCTTATTTAAAAAGAAAATCTCACACGGGTCAATGATTGGCTGTCAAACATGAAACCTCAATAGCAAATATCTTCGTAATCTTGACAATGGGTACAACTTCCCTAAGTATGAGATGAAAGCCAGGGGCCAAAACAAAGAAAAAAAAAAAAAAGTCGAGAGAGAGAAAGACAAACTACAAGCTGAGGAAACAGTCCAATAACCTAGAGGTCAGAGGAAAGCCTATATCCCCTTGGGACGGAGAGCTCTAACAGGTCGAATGTGTGAAAAGACAGAACAAACAGGCGTTCAGCAGAGGAGCAATTCGTATGGCCAGAAAGTGAAAGGTAGCTTCACCGATGAGGAAAAGACAAATAGAAACGTCATAACGATAGCATGGTCACCAGCAGACTGGCTAGGCTTCTGAGTCGAGTGTCAATAGCACTGGTGAGAATAGCAGGAACCCCAGCACCATGGAGGCCCTTGGAGAGCTGTAGAGGGACCCCACTCTGGGAGATCCCTTTGTCAGCACCTGTCAAAACTCTGCCGGCCGACAACCTCGACCCAGTAGTTCTAACCCAAGGAGTTTATCCAACAGAAATACTTGCACGCATTTCAAAGGCATATTTTCAAGCACTGTGTGAAATGGCAAGGAGTTAGAAACAGCCCTGCTCTCTACATGGAGCGGGTTGGGGAAGCGCCTGCTGGTCCCCTTGTAAGAGTGGACCCTGCGCATGAGTAGGTCTCTAGGTGCCATCATGGAGCGCAGGAAGGAAAACTGTCAGGGGGAAAAGGAACTGGCAAGCAGTTCTTCTCCACGACACCATTTTCAAAAGCACCATCTATGATCTAAGCGTGTATACATCCAGATATGTAAATGAACCTGCATGCGACAGCGGTGCAGGGAGAAGGAGACTGACCTGGGAGACAGTTGCTGGTGACAGCCCCGTCTGGTGCGTGGGATTGTGACAGACCCCTCATCTTTCCTTTTCCCCTATTAGGTCATGTTTAAATTTTGTATAAACTGCATATTACTTTTAGACTGGGAAAAGATTAAAGTCACATAATACATGTTATTCAGGTATCACTCATCTAGTAAGTAAAGTGTATTATTTTTTAAAGTTTTTATTGCAAAGACAATAAATGTTTATTATGATCAAATGAGAAATTCCATTTGAATTAGAGATGAAGAACACAGTTCTTCTAAACCCAGAAATAAATGCCCTTAATGCTGCCTGTCCTTCCAGGTCTTTCCCTCTGGACACGGGTTGGGGGAGGGGGCCAGTTGTAAGGTGTTTCTGCTCTTCCGTAGCCTAATTTCCCCTCACGTAGATGTCGCCCAAGCCAGTCAATCGTTTTCTGGTGCTGTGCATCATACCTTCTTAATTAGTCCTCTGTTTCGGACATGGGTCATTTCTGTTTTTTACTCCTGTCATTATACTCAAGAGAACATCTGCATCTCTTTTAGGGGGGCAACAGATTTCTAGCAATGGATTTGCTAGGTCAACATGTACCTGCATCTTAAGATATTGGTCACTTTCCATTGCTGGAGGTCTCTGTCAAGGGTGAGCCTTGGGAAAGGGGTGCCTGTCTGTGGGACAGAAAAGAGGCAGAGGAGCCAGCAGGGGAGGCTGACTCAGTTGCTGGGAAGGAACCGCCACACTGGGAAGAACCTGCACCAGGCCCCAGGCGAACCTGCACCAGGCCCCAGGCCAACCAGCAGGCAGGGCCCACCCTCTAATCCTGGCTCCCTTCAGATTCTCTGTGGGAGGGACACCTCGTGTCTCTAAATTTAAGGTCAGGGTCCCTTTGATTTCAGGCTGTGGGCAAGGCCCCAATCAATAACTTGTCTCTTGTCTGCCAGAGATGGAGACCCCCAAACAGAAAACATCCATTCTCATAAGGAGGAAACTCGCGGGGCTCTCCCTGGAGGAGGAGAGTGAGAAGCCCTTGATTGACCGGGGGAGCAGGTGAGAGCTGAGACACTGAGGAAACTGTGAATGGTGAGAGGTGCTGGGGACGGTGTAAAGGGAAGTCTGAACCTGGGAAGGGCAGTGTGTTCTAAGCCTCAGTGTCCTCATCTGTGAGGTGGGCATGACCGCCTGCCTCACTTGCATTGTGAAGAGAAAGTTCAACGAGATTGTGCATGGATTGCCCCTGACACATACTGTGAGCCCAACAGTATTAGTTCCTGAGACAGAGGCCCACCAGGGGCCTGTGCACAAAGAAAGGGAGGCCTGATCTAGTGTGAGGTGCATTTTCAAATCACAGCCGGCACTGTGAGCCGCTGCAGTTGCTGCTATGTGTGGCAAGAGCCATTAAAGCGCTTGACCCTGCATCCCAAGAACATGACTCTGGGAGGAGAGGTAAGGCTGTGGTTTGCTAAATTCTTTGCAGTGGCTTTCACGGGAAATAGGAACGAGGGCCAGGAACCCTGACAGCCGCCTTGCTGGCTGACTCTTGAGGAGACGGGGGCCCAGGAAAGGGAAGCCACTAGAGGTGTGGTATCCCTGACTCCACACAGACACCAAGACTGTCCACACACATGGATTTTATACAAGTGTCAAGAACTTGAAGCTTAAGGTTAGATGCTCAGTGAGGTTTTCTGTTTTGTTTTTAAAGAGCAGGCAGGCAGGCAGGAGTAAAAGCAGGCAGGCGGCAGGCAGGAAGGAAAAGAGAGAAGGAAGAAGCATTTTATTTTATTTAGTCATTCATTTTAGTTGTTTCTACCCCCAAACCTGTCCTGTTCCCTGGGCTGTATGTGGACTGCTCCCCAGGCATGGGCTAAATACCTGAGCCACCAGGGCAGGCCAGAGTGAGGTTTTTCTTCTCACTAAGATGTTTAAAGCATGATTGGTTTTTTAAAATGTAGCAACAAACATTTCCACCTGAGTTGTTGGGTGCACTGTGGGTGACGAAGATGAGGCGGGAGACATTTTACATGCATCTTTGTTTATAGGAAGTGGCCAGGAATCAAACCAACTGAAATCACCATCCAAACCAAGATCCTCCTCCGGAAAACACCACCCATTACCACGGCCAAAACGACCCTGGGCCACCTGGCAGCTGTGGAAGCCCGAGATGCTGTCTACCTGGTGAGTGGGGAGATGGGCTGGGCAGGTACACCACGGGAGCTCAGGGCAGCCCTGCATGGTGCCCCGGGAAGGGGCAGTGTCCCTCACAGGTACAGTGATGCTTGAATATGGAGCAGATGACCCGTGTTAGGGTGCCACAAAGCACTGTGTCAGCACTCAGGATGGTCAGCGTTCTCAAGCACAAGGACATAAGTCACAAGTCATGTTCAGTCTCAGCAACAGCGTGGGTCTGATAGAGGAAGCCCTCATACTGAGGGAACCCAGCCAAGGGGCACTCCATTCAGACTGGGAGTGGTGGGTGGCTGTGGGCAGATCAGCTGCCAGTTCCAGAGGCATCTCATTGACTCTTCCTGCAACCACATGAGGAAGGCAAGTTGCCCCCAAGTCACTGATAAATATACCGAGGTTTGAAGAAACATGCCCCCCATGTTACTGTAGAGTGGCACCAGGATTTAAACTCCATGCCTGTTGAACCTCATGGGACCCACCTGAAGAAGGGGCCCCAGATGCCACTTATGGAGAGTCTGGACTCTGAAAATGTGTCCAGAAAGAAACCTTGTCTTGCCCAGAGATAGGCTGGCCCTGGTATTGAAGAAGCCATGGTGCTCAGGGCAGCTCTTCCCTGGCACCACATGAGTCCCAGGCAGAGGAGAGGGGTGGCTCTGCCTGCTGAGTTCAGTGCCTCCTGAGGAAGCCAGTACGCCCAGGGCCCAAAGAGGCTGCAGTGCAGGACAGGTGAGGAAGGAGCGCGGAGTCCAGAGTTAGGACATAGGATCCGAGTCCCTGCGCAGCCTCTTTTTAGCTGATAGTATCTGAGCCTCAGTTTCCCCACTATGAAGTAAGGGAAACCACCAGACCCACCCAAGCAGTTGTTGGGCAGATTACATGAAGAATAACTTGTGGGACTCTTGTCAGTTCCTAGAATGGGTGAAGAGCTAGTGCCAGAAGGTGACAGGGTTGAGTCCAGAAGTCCCTCCTCATACAGCCCCCTCCTGCTGCCTTGCTCCCAGAAATACTTAGCATCATTTGAAGAAGAGATGAAGATGATCCAGGATGATAACGCATTGCAGACAAAGGAGGCTCAGCGCTGGAAGGTCAACTGGAATCGTTCTGTGAACATCCTCAAGGGTCTGTACGGTGGCACCCTCAGTTCCCCCAAATAAAGCCTCCTTTTACATGGACCCCTCGTCCAATCACCCTCCACCCACCCTGTCTCTGTGCTCAGCATTGTAGCTTCATCAGTGACCAGGACACGGCGTGGTCCCTGGCCATACAGATGTCACTTCCAGGGGGAATTTCACACGGTGAGCAGGGTTGGTGGGAAACAGGAACAGGTCACTTAAAGTAGAGGCTGGTTCTTCAAAGGAAATAACTTCCAGAAGCAATGATGGGCACTTCATTGGAAAAATGAAACAATTAAAACTTATGAGAAAGAATATATTTTCTATGTAACAAAGTGTGGGTTATAATTGAGACTGTGTCCTGTTCCTAGGACCACAAAGAATCCAGTGTTAATTGGCAATTTGACTGATCACATTATAACATTTTGGCAAAACTCTTCTAGTCCCCCTCAGTTTTCCTTAAGGTCTCTTAAGTCCTGTGAGATGAAGCTCTTTCTCTTTGGAAGCTTCCTCCCGCCATCTTCCCGTCAATTTTCCCACCATGCCAGCTCTCATCTGTCAGTAGTCCTCTGCCATTTGGATAGATGGCTCACCTTCCATCCATGACTTCGTTGATTCATGTTTCTTTTACATGGTTTGTGTTTTGACTTGCCGTCCATTGGCATTTTCACAAGTTGTCTCTTTGAATGACTCGAGGCAGAGTTATTTTTTGTTTGTTTTTTAAGGGAAGGTGCAGGCAGGAATGAAGGTGAGCAGGCAGGCAGGAAGAGAGAGGATGAAGAAGCATCTTGATTTTTTATTTAGTTATTCACACTGTTTCCCCCTGGACCCAGGGACTCGAACCCGGGGTATGTGGCCTACTCCTTTGGAGGTGATTCACCCAACTGCTGCTCCACCAGGGTGCGCCAATGAGGCAGGGTTTTGCCTCCATTTTACAAGGAGAAAAACTTAAGTCCAGTCACACAACCAGTGTAGAAACTCAGTGGAGTTTTGGGTTCTCTGAAAGTGGGCCTGGACTTAAGAGGCAAGTCGTTGTTTTGGAGATGATTCCAAGAAGCCTGACTGAGGACAAGGGGAAGGGGAGCCTGGACGGAGAGAAGCTCCTAAGGGGAAAGAAAACAGAAAAGGGCTCTGAGGCATTACTGTGGCTGTAGCTGGAAGGCTGTCACTCGAAAACAGCCTATGACCGGACTTACACTGTCCGCACTGGCGCATGTGGTGGGGGAATCATCCACCGGGGCTTACAGGCAAGTCCTCAATACACGAGAAGCCTCATGACACAAGGCAGGTTCGAGCACGCTTTAGAGGGGACCTTGACTTGCCCAGTCCCTCATGGCCAGTAAGCAGCAGAGCTGGGGCTAAAGTCAGATCTATCCGGTCCGGAGGTACAAGGGGCATCCCGTCTCCCGCGTCTTCCTCTCCCCTCAAGCAGGGCTGCAGGAGGCCCCTGCACAGCTGCCATGGAAAACCCAGGCTCCCTGCTGCTCCCTGGCACCCCACACCCAGCACATCTAACCTCCCCACCTGTGCCCTCGCCTGTCCTTGATATGTCCCCCATCCTGCACCCTTATTTAAATCATCACAGGAAGTAAAAGCATCCAGCATAGCCCCCAGGTCAGAGAAACAGAATTTAATAATATTCAAAGCTCTCATGTCCTATTTACAAGTAACAACAGTCCTTTCCCATTAGGGAAAAGGTGCTGTGGGAAAACCGGGAGGGATATGGGGCTGGGTTCTCCCCTCTCTCTTGACCTTCAGGAGAATCCCAGGAAAAGGCTCACAATCGTCCCCATCTCAGAGCAGAAATAGCTGGCTCAGTGCACCGCAAGGGGCTCTCCGGAGAGGAGGTTTCCAGGGGCTGAGAGCTCAGGTTCCCACAGCCTTTAAGGAAGTCCCAGCCCCAAAACGCCATCCCGGAGAGTCTTTTCAGAACACAGTCCTACTCACCCACTGCCTCAGTCGACTCCTGATGCTTCAGCAGAAAGTGGGCTGGCACTCCAGGTCTGAGCCAGTGACCTCCCTGACACATGGAAAGATTAGGGGCTGACGGATCCTGTAGCTGCTGGCCCAGTCAGGTGCCCAAGTTGGGACAAATGACACTGGAGTAGGTGGGTGGTCAGCAGAGTCAGACCCTGCCTTTCCTTCCACAGGGCCCTCCCACAGCACCCTTGTTTGGTCTAGGCCCCGTGTCTGCCCCTGCCCTCCCAAGGATGACTCCACCCATGCCCTTGCTCCTCTTTGTGGCTGTCCCAGGAGTCACATGGTCGTGGAGCAGGAATAACAGAAGCTGTGTGGCGGCTGCCATCTTCCCGCTGACACCCTTCTCTGGGAACCGGGCACAGCCTGTCCCATCCTCCATGCACATGGCATCAGGAGTCAGGTTTGAGGCATGCTTGTGAGCAAGTTTCTCTCCATACCTCCTATCCTGGGTCCCCAGTGGTGGCATTTGTCAGGAGGGGTGAGTGTGGAAGCGGGGACAGACAGAATGTGATGGAACTGTGGTTAGGAAGGGTCTCTCAGAAGCCAGCTCTGAACCCCAGTTGCCTTTCTGCTTCCCAGGGGACCTGAGACCCATCCAGCTTTCTTAGACTCATTTCTTACAACAGGCAAAGCCCCTAGACCTCCGCCCTTCCATGAGAAGCAAGAGGTGTGAGATCCACACCTCTGCCAATTCTTCCCCAGACAAACCTACACTCTCCCAGCCTGTTCTATAAGAGAGGAGGCCCTTCTGGGCCTGAAGGCCACTTGCTTTTTCAGTTGGTCTTGTCGTCTGCCATCCTAGTCAGAATGTGGGAGGATGTATCCTTAACTAGAGGAGGTCATGAGGGTGTCACATTTATATACTGCCTACATTACCTGCTTAGGACGTCTAATGTGACTGTCTGACTCTCATACTAGAATTAAAACCCAAAGATTGTGTCTGCTTCGTGCAGTGAATTATGCTGAATGTCTAGAAAAGTGCCTGCAAGGAATGGGTGTCAAAGATATATTTTAATATGAGTGAAGCCCAACCAGAACCTTCCCAGATGTCTGAATGGGCCTGGGGTCCCTCTGGCCCCCAGAGATGCATCTTCCGGCCACACCAAGAACAAGGACCAGCACCAGCGAGATGGAATCTCAGATCCCCTTTGTAAGTAGGAAAACAGGTTGTTTTTTACATGCTTTCTACACTCAAAAGGCCACAGGCCAGTGAGGGGCAAGGCAGAGCTTTTTCATGGGTACCAGAAAACACAAACATGGAGACCCTCCGCAAATCCACAGTTCTTTCTGCAGAGCCAGGCCCCAGAAAGCACCTGCCATAGTTTATCCCATGAGCTTCTACAATAACCCTGCTGATTTCAGTGTCTCATCACCCCACTTTTCAAAGGAGCAGAGTGAAACTCAGAGAGGTGCAGTGACATTCCAGATACACAGCAAGCAAGTAGGTGGCAGTTACCACTGTGTGGGGGAAAGGCCGGGGGTCACCTACTGAACAGTCCCTCTGGGACCTGCTGGGCAGCGGTGAAGGCAGATGCACGGGAAGGTAGTGATGTGGGAGTTCTTTCTACCCTGAAAGCCTGGTACCAGGGACTCCAAGGACTCCTGCCTGCCTCGAGGGTCTGCATTATGAGGTCTCATCCAAGTTCAGGGTTGACTCTTACACTGGATAGAAAAGCAAGGACACAGTCAGCAGCAGCACCATGAACCACAAGGGTGATCGGGGTCTCACACTCTGAGAGCCTCAAGGAGGGGCTCATCTTATGCTAAAAGAGGGACATGAGTGCTCACAGGAAGGGTCTAGGCTTTAAAAGTATAATTGAATTAGGGATGGGGGGTAGGGTAAAGCAATGAGAAATAACTGGTACCCTCAAAGTATTGTCAGCTGAGGAAGTGTATTCATAACCTATTATTAAGTGTATTATCCCAATGAGCCATTAACAAGCATCCCCATTATCCACGGGCGAAAATAGAGGTTTGGGGACTTCAAATGGCTATTCATGGTCACGCAGGCGGAAATAGGGGCTGAACCAATGTCTGAACCAAGGCTCTGACTCTGGGATTTCCTGAGCCGGGAGCCTCAGAATGTCAGGAGAACATTGTGTTCTCTTGAGTATCTCTGGTCAAGTGTGCTAGATAGGAGGCTGTCCCTCAAAACTGTGGTTACCAGAGCTCTGTATGAATCTCTTCCCAGGGAAATGAGATGACTTACTCAAAGTTTCATTAATTTGGGCCTTTTAGTTCACAGGCTTTTTAGGGCTGCTCACTGCTCACTTCTCACCCTCCTCTCAAGGTCATCTCCTTAACTGTGCACAACTAGCCTACAAACCTCCCCACCATCCCTGGGAAGGCAGCCCAGGCCCCAGCTGTCAGGAGACAAAGCTGGGTTCCAGGTCTCCTCTTCCTCACCATTTCTGTCACCCTAGACAAGTCATTGTGCCTTTCAGCAACCCCCAGGTTCCCAACCTGCCCCATGGGTGTCAGCTAGCATCTACTTCCAAGGGATACAGTCAGGTACACATGAGGTGCTGTCTATAAAACCCATGGGGTGGTATCACACAGAGCAAACTCACAAACTTGGAGATGGAAAAATTTTAAGAAGGACCTAGATGTATCATGCAGTACTATTCAGCACAGGCCTGGGGTCCTGTGGTGACATCTTAGGAAAGTCACGTTTCCTCTTTTCCTTTCTCAATCCATGCCATGAGGTGGCTGAAATAAAAGGAAATTCACATATTGTCATCTTTTGTCATCAAATCTTCCGATGGTATCTCATTCTATTTAGAATCAGCCCCATCATCCTCTGAGGTGGGCAGCCTCCACAGGGCTCGGAACGATCCTCCTTCCTGGCAGACATATCCCCGTGTAACTCTTAGTAAACCAATCCTAAAAGTGTAAGGAGAAAAACACTAACCCTACTCTTGTGGGGTGTGGGGCGGGGGTGGTTTCTCCCTCTTAACCTCAAGGCAGCCCTGACCAGCCTGAGCAGCACTGCACGGAAATGACCTAAAGATGACTCTGACCCCACTGTAGCCTGGAGCCAATCACCACTCACTTCCTCTTGACTCACGTTCTGCCTCAAACCAATCACCATTCACTTCCTTGTAACTTGCCCTGCGACCCCAGACCAATCAGACCAGTCACCACTGAATTCCTTAACCTAGTCTCTATAAAGTCTCCACAAGTATTCCGGAGACTGCCTTTTCAGAAGGATCTCCCTGTCTTCTTACTTGTAAGTAATAAACCTTTTTTTTGTTGTTGTTTAAGAAGTGTCTTTTGACTGACACTCACCAATGGAAAAGGCCCATTATTCCAGTAACACAAAGTCACATGGTTAGTCATTGACTTCGGATCAACAGAATAAACCATAGTGATGGGGTGGCCCACGCAGGATTTAATTACAAAGTCTGTCATTCTCTCCTCTCCTTCCTCCTCTCTCCCTAATGTAGTTCCCACCTTTCTGAGCCTCAGTTTCCCAACTGTACAATGAGAATGGATGCTTAAGGGGTCAGGATCCATCAGACAGTTGGGGGTGTCGAGTGGGACAGCTCCGTGTGTGTGGTGAGCAGACTTCCTAGGGTGAGTAGATGCTGAGGGACAGCCAGCGTCTGTGTACAGAGTTGTCATTTTCCTCATAAATATTTTACACATTTTGTTAAAACTTTTCTTTTTAAATCTCAGGTGACAATGGCAAAGTCCTCGGGTTGACTAGCAGCATATATTCTACTAGCCAAAATAGTGAAATTAATGCCATTTCTTGACTTATTCAATTTAGCAGCTATTCCTTGGGCACCTGAGTAGTCCTGACAGTTGTGGGGGATCGGCAAGGTGAGTCAGAAGCAGTCCTAGCCACTGCCCCTAGGGAACCTTCATTTGGAAAGAAAAACAACACACTGGAATAGGTCATCATCCTTATCTGTCCTGAGCTCACACGGCCATATATGTCAAAGATGGTGGCCACCAGAGGAGGAAGTGACTGTCCACGCCCAGGGCAGAGCACAGATGCTTGCCAGAAGACTTGATATTTGAACTGAACCAGGCTCAGTGAGTAGGAGGTCAAAGGAAAAAAGACAGCATCATGGCAGACAGAAGGAAATGCATAAGCAATAGTGTCAAGGTAGGTGACCACATGAGCTTTGGGTGGGAAGAGTCGACGGTGGGCTGCTGGCAGGTATGGTGTGGGGGCCTGGATCCCGAAGGTCCTTGAGTGGCCATGTCAAGCTGCTGTGGTGTGGTGATCCTGAACAAGTTGGTGTTGCCTGTCTTCCAGAACCAGAACCTGGGGATGAGCCAAGGGTTGGGTGTTTATTACAATCTAGTGAATGGATAGCAGCTTAGTTTCAATAACATACCAAAACTCTACCCCACTACAGCTCACCTTTATTTTATTGTTATTGTGAATTACCCCCTTTTAATTGTGTGCCCATGTAATTATTTTTCATATATTTCTCTTAAATCATGTAGGAAGTGAAAAGAAGGGTTACGAACCAAAAATACAATAACACTGGCTTTTATATTAACCTCTGTAATTAGCTTGTTTTCAACACATTAATCAGTTGTATACAAACAAAAAGTCCTTATGGTAATGTCTTTTACCTAAACCTAAAGAACAAAATAAGTTTACAAGTGTTTACTTCATTTGAAAAGTATTTATTATTTATTATGTGTTCTGTGTTCTGGGGGGCTTAGCACTGCACAAGAGAGAGACAAAGGCTTCGGTCCCCTCCTGGTTTGTGTTGGGTGGGGGAGGCAGTTTGGAAAAATCAGTAAACAAGGAAAGAAATAGAAAATTTCAGGTGATGATGGTATGCTAGCAGAAAGAACCTGGGCAGTAGGTAGAGATCGACTGGATGCATTTGTGTAGATGTGATGGTCTTCTCAGACTGAGGATGAGCCAGGACACTGACTAATCACGTGTTTAAAAAAGAGAAAGAACAAACCTACAAAAGCAGGTAAAAGTATCTACTTTTTCACTTACTGTTGGCCTCATTTGAACCTGATCATACTGAACCAGCATATAAATCACTGTCGCTACAACTTTCATTATCTTTCTCCTTAAACAATGAAATCCCTTTCTGACAGCTGGCCTGTTATTTTGATGACTTTACCACCTTCCTGCTGTACCCCAAAATGTGGCACTGAAAAAAATACTGTGAAAAATTCTGACTATTTACTACTGATTTAAAAAATTATTTACAGTTGATACATAGAGGACAGAGTCCTTGTAATACAGTCACTTGGAAAAGCTAGCATAAATTTATCACTACTGACTGTTCATCTGAACTGTTCTTCTGTTATCATAAGGCTGGGGAGTTACTTATTTTTCTCACCAGTTTTTTCTATTCCAGCTACTACAAAACTCTCATTCATACTCTACCCCAGATCATTATTCAGACTTCATTTTTGGTGTAAATGCATCATTAACATATTCATTATTTTTTAAAAAATATTCTGTCTCTGTCATTAGTCTATGTCAAATGAGTATGTTATTCCCTTGCAGTGTAATTTTATGATATATTTATCAGGTATTTAATTAAAATAACTATAACAGTATAGGAATTTTTCTGTGAATATTTGTTGGGATTTCTGTCCAGAAGAACAGGGAGAAGGAAGGAGGCCATGAAAGACTGAGAAAGACAGGAGACTAAGATAGAGTAAAAGCAGGGTCAGGGGGTGAGTGGCCTGTAAGGACTGTCATACCGAGCATCTGACTCCTTGCATATTTATTGTCATTACACAAGGAAGTTGTTCTTTGAAAAAATACAACATATAAATATTTACAACCATTGTTCACATAGCTGAAGTCACACACACAAGGCTATACGTGCAGTTATACAAAGTCTTAGCTATCTAGCTAACTTTTAACTTCTTATTAAGTTTCAACAGTACATCAGAAATCCCTCCAGTCAAGGTTTTCCTTGCTGGTAGGTACCTGGCATTCCAGATGCCAAGGTTTCTGTTTCACTGCCAAGGCAATGATTATGTATAAACTAAGCTCTTATATATAAACTAAGCTTTTCCCTTATTGTTCTCCACAAATAATCTTTTAATTATGAATTATCACTGCAAAGAGGACACTTCCTCTTCATCACAGACAAACTATTTCATCACAAGCGAAAATTCAGTTGCTGAGAGCCTATTACAATCTGACATTAGCGCACACCATACAGGACACTCAGACATGCTAACCAGCAAATTAATACTGAAATGCTATCACTTTCGATACATTTGGAGCTTTGTACCATAATCATAAAAGTAAATTTCAACACTTACCTAGTACTGCAATACTTTGTTACAAAGTAGTCACCAAGAAGATACAAAATGTGTTTTTATTTAGATAATCTTCCTCATGAAAATGTAATTATTTTACTTCTCGTTGAGAACTCTCAGGCCTCTAAGAATAAATTCAAGGACACCAGTTTGTGCAGCACTGGCCTACATTTACTTCACTGCTATCTCATCAGCACTACAGTCCTAATAGGTTGCCAGTGACGTTGTAAGCATTGCACATAAGTTACAAAATCAGATTTCCAGTCATAGGGTTTTTGCAACATGCAAAAACTCCCAGCCACAAGTCTTGGAGTTTCAAATGAAGATGGACTGATCTAACCAGACATATTATAAGGTCAGGATTGAGAGAAGATAACTTGGAATCAACCAGAATTGTGCTCTTCTCAATTTTAGCAATATAGGCTCCAAATAAACACAAGGAAAGATCCTGACTAAACAATGAATCTGCTGCTTAGAGCATCTAGTCATTGTTGGAGTGCGTTACAAATACCTGCTAAATGAGTCTTGTTTATTTGCAAGATAATGACCAAATGGACCTGAGAACTTTATTCTGAGGGCCACTTTCAGAAAGACTTGAATGAAACCTTAGAGGAGGAAAGTGTGACATTTAGCTAAGAGAATACATTAGGAAGTTTGGAACAACGTTCTCCAAACACCGAACAATCTCCCTCCATAGTGAGGATTCCATTCTTTCTTTCTTTTTTTTTTTTTTGAATGAACCCTGATCTTTCATTTTATTGTAGTAAATTATTCTACACATTAAAATAACCTTATATGTATCAGTTCCCCATTCCTCAGATATGTCAACATACTCTGCCTTCCACCAAATCACCAAGTGTTCTTCAACATTGTCTAGTGGGCTCCACCACCATTTGCCCCCACCCGACCCATTCCCTATCCGTAACATCAGTTCTACTGCAAGTATCTAAGGGTTGGTTTTGTTTTCTCTTCCTTTGTTTTGTCTCTTCACATTCCATATATGAGTGAGATCGTCTGGTATCTATCTTTCTTCTTTTGGCTCATTTCATTTAGCTTAGTCCCCTCTATCTAGTTCCATCCATCTTGATTCAAATGACAGGATTTCATCTTGTCTAAGGGCTGTGTAGTATTCCATTGTGCATATATACCACATCTTTATCCATTCATTTCATATTGGGCACTTAGGTAATGTCCAATTTTTAGCTACTATAAATAGGACTGCAATAAACATAGGGGTTCATAGGTCTCTTTGAATTAGTATTTTTGTATCTTTTGGCTAAATACCCAGAAGTGGATGGTGGGATCATATGGGATTTCCATATTCAACCTTTTGCACCAATTTGCACTCCCATCAACAGTGTAAAAGTGTTCCCTTTTCTCCACATCCTCATCAACATTGGTGGTTTCCAGACTTTTAGATAATAGCCAGTCTATCGGATATAAGTTTATATCTCATTGTTTTAATTTGCATTTCCCTGATAGCCAGCAAGTAGGAACATCTTTTCACGTGCTTGTTGGCCATCTGCATATCCTCTTCAGAAAAGTGTCTCTCAAATTCCTCTTCCCATTTTTAATTTGATGCCTATTTTTCTGTTATCGAATTTCATGAGTTCTTGTATGTTTTGGATATTAAGCCCTTATCAGAAATATGAAATGCAAATATCTTCTCCCAGTTAGTAGGTTGCCTTTTGGTTTTGGTGATTTTTTTTTTTTTTCACTGTGGAGAAATTTTTATTTCGATGTAGTCCCAGTTGTTTTTCTTTTTTGTTTCCCCTGATGCTGGAATTGAGTCTCCAAACACCTCTCTAGGGCTGATATCATGGAAAGTCTTTCCTATGTTGTCTTCCAACAATTTTATGGTTTCTAGTATTATGTCCAAGTCTCTAATCCATTTTGAGTTAATATTTGTGAATGGTGTTAGAGAGTGATCTAACTTCATTCTTTTGCATATGGCTATCCAGTTTTCCCCATACCATTTATGGAAGAGACTTTCCTTTCTCCATTGTGTTTTGGCTCCTTTGTCATAGATTAACTGACTGTATGTGAGGGGGTCACTTTCTGATGATTCATTTCTATTCCACTGATTTGTGCCTCTGTTATTCTAGTACTATACCGTTTTGATCACTGTTGCTTTGTTACATGGCTTGATGTCTAGGAGTGTAATCCTTTAAGATTCATTATTTTTTCTAATAATTGCCTTGGCTATTCAGGGTCTTTTGTTGTTCCATACAAATTTTAAGATTTTCTGTTCTATTTCCTCTAAATGAGCCCATGGAATTTTAATGGGGATTGCATTAAATCTGTATATTTCTTTGGGTAAGATGGTAATTTTAATGATGTTGATTCTTCCCAAACATGAACAGGGGATATCTTTCCATTTCTTTGTGCCCTCTATTTCTTTTAAGAAGGACTTATAGTTTTTGTTGTATAGATCTTTTACTGCCTTTGTTAAGTATATACTCAGGTATTTTTCTTTTAACTTCTATTTTAAACAGTATGATTTTCATGATTTCATTTTATTCTAGCATGTTGTTTGCATATAAAATGCAATGAATTTTTGTGCTTTGATTTTGTAGCCTGCCACTTTACTTTATTTGTTGATGAGTTCTAGAAGTTTTGACAGTGTTTAGGGTTTTCAATATATATAATCATGTCATCAACAAATAATGATAGTTCCACTTTCTCCTTTCTGATTTGGATTCCTTTTTCTTTTCTTGCTTAATTGCTCTGACTAAGACTTCCAGTATGATGTTAAACAGCAGTGGTGAAAGTGGGCAGCTTTGCCTTCTCCCTGACCTTAGAGGAAAAGCTTTTAAGTTTTCACCACTGACTATGATGTTGGCTGTAGGTTTGTCATATATGGCCTTTATTAAGTTGAGGTATGTACTTTCTATTCCCATTTTATTGAGGTTTTTTTTTTTCATCATAAATGGGTGTTTGATCTTGTCAAAAACTTTCTCTACATCTGTTGATATGTGATTATATTGTTTTTCCTCTTTGCTCCTGTCGATATGGTTATTAATTAATAGATTTATGTATGTTGAACCATTCTTGTATCCTTGGGATAAATCCCACTTAGTCATGATGAATGATCCTTTTGATACACTATTGGATTTGGTTTGTTAATATTTTGTTGAGAATTTTTACATCTATGTTCGTTAGAGATTTCAGTCTGTAATTTTCCTTCTTGGTTACATCTCTGTTGGCTTTTGGTATCAGTGTAATGTCAGCCTCAAAAAAATATTTGGGAGTGTTCCCTGCTCTTCAATATTTTGGAAGAGTTTGAGAATAATAGGTATTAATTATTCTCTGACATTTTGATAAAACTCATTATAAAAGCCATCTGGTCCTGGGCTTTTATTTTTAGGGAGACTTTTGATTATCTCTTCAATTTCTTTGCTTGTGATTATTCTGTTCAGGTTTTCCAGTTCTTCCAGGTTCATTCTTGGTAGATGGTATTTTTTAAAAAATCTGTCCATGTCCTCAAGGTAAACTGCTTTGTTGTTCATAGTGGGCCCTTATGATGTTTTGAGTTTCTGTGGTATCTGTTGTAACTTCCCCTTTCACTTCTAATTCTAGTGATGAAAGTTTTCTCTTTCTTCATGAGTCCAGCCAATGTTTTTTTTAATTTTGTTTATTTTTTCAAAGAATCAATTTTTGGTTTCATCAATCTTCTGGAATGTCTTTTAGTTTTCTATCTATTTCTGCTTAATTTTTGATTTTTCCTTTACTCCACTGATTTTTGTCTTTAATTGTTCTTCATTCTCTAATTGTTTTAAATGTAGAGTTAGCTCATTTCTTTGTGATTTTTCTTGCTTCTTGAGGTGAGCCTGGATAGTGACGAACTTTCCTTTTAGTACTGCTTTTGCTGCATTCCATAGATTATGGTAGCTCATGTCTTCATTCTCATTTGTTTCTCTGTATTTTTTTAAGTTCCTCTGTGATTTCCTCTTTTCCCCAAGAGTCATCCAGAAGCATATTGCTTAGTTTCCAATTAATGTGGGATCATCCAACTTTTTTTTTGTGGTTGATTTCTAATTTTAAGTCATTGTGGTCATAGAAGAAGCTTGGTATGATTTCAATCTTTGTAAATTTGTTGAGAGATGTTTATGTTCCAACATAGGATCTATCCTTGAGAATGTTCCATGTGCACTTGAGAAGAAAGTGAAATCTGTAGTCGTTGGGTGAAGTGTTTGGTATATGTCTATTAGACCTATCTATTCCAGATGGCCATTTAAAGCAGCTGTTTCCCTACTGATTTTCTGCCTGGTTGCTCTGTCCATTGTTGTAAGTGGGGTATTAAAGTCTCCCACTATTATTTTGTTGTTAATGTCTCTCATCAGATCTAATAATATTCGCTTAGTATATTTTGATGCTCTTTTATTTGGTGCATGCATGTTAATAAGCGTTATGTTTTCCTGCTGTATTTACCCTTTAATCATTATATAATGTCTATCTCTGTCTTTTGTTATGCTCCTTAGATGGAAGTCTGTTTTATTCATTATCAGTATAACTCTTCCTGTTCTTTTTGTGGTTGCCATTCAACTGTAGGATTGTTTTCCAGCCATTGACTTTGACCCTTTGTTTACCTTTTGAAAGAAGGTGGGTTTCTGGATTTGGTACAAGCTATTTGCTAACCTACATTGTATGTGCTTATGACTCTCTCCATAGAGGTTTTGAGAAGGGAAAATTAATTTTTACACCATCTTTATGATTTTTATACATTTTCCTTTGCTTTATTCTTAAGTCCCTTATAATTCATCAGATATATAAAGAGGAAATTTGGCATTTTAGAAGGAGGATGGACTTAAGCCCTCATAGTCATTCATTGAGCAAATATTTATCAAAGCCAGTGTGTGCTGGAAGCACTGCAATACCGCCAGAACCTGTGAACACAGAAAATTTGCCTTATAGTTTCAGAGAATGTTTCAGGGTCCCTGAAGCCCTAATATAAACATGTTAAAAAGTACATTAGATGAAGGCATATATCCTAAGGTCAAAGAGCAAAGTTTTCTTAATGGACACAGCTCAGGTGGAAGGCATTCTCTCTCAGCAAGAGTCCAAGCTCATATTTGGATGGCAGGCGTAGGGACCAGGAGCATGTGGTATCTCTCAGGAGAAGCAGGCACGCTCCCCTTCCTCAAGGGCTTCTACAGAGAGGACCTCAGTGCTCTGCTTAGATGACTGGCAAGGTGGCCAGGAGGGAGATTGTTCAGAGCTGAAGACAGGCAGAACCTGGCAGGCCATTTGTGTCCTCTGGATATTTCACAGGAGAGAGATTGTCATAGGAAGGGAATGCAAATCAAGACCTAGGGCTCCTAATTTAACAAAAATTCAAGGCCCAAATGATTTATCCAAGATCAAACAACTAAGGGGCATTGACCCTCCTGACTAGTAGTAACACTTGTACCCTGAACCATACTTTTGAATACTCTCAACATCTTTGGTTTCAGAGTCAGCTCATCTGTACCAAGCCCCTCTTATATACCTATGTGGTTTCTTCTTGCTGCTTCTTTCCTTCCTCACCCAGTACAGTATAACATTTTTTTAAAGAAAAGTACAGGCAGAGATGAAGGCGATATAGGAGGCAGGGAGGCAGGCAGGCAAGGAGGGAGGAGGGAAAAGAAGCATTTTTTATTTAGTTGAATTTAGTTGTTCATCTTGGTTGTTACCCTGGGTCCAAGTTCTTGGGATATATGTGATTTATGTTGGCCGGAGGTGGCAGACTTACTCACTAAGCCATCAGGGTGTGCGATAGTGCAGTATAATTTTTGTACCATCTGGTTTATTGACTGTTACACAATACTGTGTAGTTGACTGACTTGTCTAAAGAATAGTTAGCCCACCTCCATGTTCCACCACACAACTGGGTCCCTGTGCCAGCTGACAACTCAATAGCTACATCCTCGGAGCTACCTTAACTGGTCCTTGCCCAGGGTTGACCCGTGTGGGTAACGCACAACTTGAGAGAGCCACAGGTAATGTCTCAGCCAAAATCCTCCCCTGCTGGCTCTATGACCTCCTGCTACACAATTCAGCTGTAAGCTTTCATTCTCCCCCTCTTTCTGGTGTTCTGCGATGGTATAGCCTCCCTAGTATCAGAGGTAAATCCCTCCTGGGGATTAGCCCCTATCAGCTGACTCACTTTGGAGGCTTTCATGGGCAGATTAGGGAGTCTGGCTTAATCAGCACATCTTTAGCTGTACCAGGGCCTGAACTTCATCAGGGCTGTAGCAATCTCTCCCTTTTGTCTTTTGTTTTGTTTCTCCTGACTCAGTTAAATCACATGTCATTGTCTAGAAATTTCTCTAAATTTGTTTATGAGGCTATAGTTGATGGGAGAGGGAGTGGTCATCATGTTAAGGATTAACCAATAGTAGGTCTGTCCAAAAATTCCTTATTTCATGGATCTATTTTTCCTGATCAGCGTAAGCAAAAATATACCCATAAGGCTGAGCTTCATTCATGCATATCACTTTGAACATGTTGTTTTGGCTTCAGAAAGGAGTTGTTATTATTGCTAAACTTATCTGCCATTAAATAACATTGGGCAAAAGATGAATAAAATCTAAATTCTCTTCTTGTATGGTGCTTTGGTATTTGTGTTCAATGTAGCCCTCTCCAAACACCCTTCCCAGGTGTGGATAAAAATGCATGAAGGGCTGTACATGGATGTTTCACACCTGAAATACTCTGACCTTTCTCAGTCTAGGATAAAATGGCAGCAAGTCAATCCTCCTCCTGCTTCACACCTGGGTCTTGATTTGCATTCCCTTCCTATGACAATCTCTCTCCTGTGAAGTATCCAGAGGACATAAATCGCCTGCCAGGTTCTGCCTGTCATCAGCTCTGAACAATCTCCCTCCTGGCCACCTTGCCAGTCATCTAAGCAGAGCACTGAGGTCCTCTCTGTAGAAGCCCTTGAGGAAAGGGAGCATGCCTGCCTCTCCTGAGAGACACCACATACTCCTGGTCCCTGCCCCTGTCATCCAAATATGAGCTTGGACTCTTGCTGAGGGAGAATGCCTTCCACCTGAGCTGTGTCCATTAAGAAAACTTTGCTCTTTGACCTTAGAATATATGCCTTCATCTAATGTACTTTTTAACATGTTTATATTAGGGCTTCAGGGACCCTGAAACATTCTCTGAAATTATAAGGCAAATTTTCTGTGTTCACATTTTCTGACTTCATTCCTGCATAAAAGGTAAGAACCATTGTGTCTAAAGAGTAACCAATTTGTATTATCTCTGATGCAAATGATACTACAGAAAACAGTCTGATAGCTTCTTAGAAAGTTAGACATAACACCTGTCCTACAACCAACAATTCTATTCCTAAGTCTTTATGGAAGAAAAACATATGACCTCACAAATAGGTGCATGTGATTGTTTACAGCAGCATTATTCATAATAGCCCCAAACTGGAAACAACACAGATATGTACCAAATGTGAATAGATAAATTGTGATATATCCATGTATACAATGGTATACTACTCAGCAATAAAGAAGAAAAGACTACTGGTATTTTGACATGGGTGGCTCTCAAAATCACTATGATAAGAAGTCAGACATAAAAAACTACATACTGTATGATTCCATTTATATGACATTCTACAGAAGGCAAAGAAAAAACAAAGGGGCTGGAGGTAGTAGGGGGAGGAAATTAATTGTAAAGGGACACAGGAGGACTTTTTGGAGTGACGAACTAATTCTATACCTTAATTGTGGCAGTGCACATATGATTGAATACATATGTCAAAATTCACTGAACTGTATATTTAAAGTTTTTATAAAATGCAAATCACATTAAAGCTGATTTTCAAAAAAAACAAGCTATAAAGCATAATTCTTCTTTATAGACAGAGTAGTCCAAACATGGAACTCCTTTGCAAGGATAAAGGACCTCAGACTTGGGGTCCATTTACATCATCTTGATGTATTTAGCATACTCGACTTTGGAGTTTCTCTACTTTTCTACTCCCACTGGCACTCTTTCAGCAGGATGCTGCTTTTTTTTTTTAAAAAAAAAAATCTTTCTGCAATACAGAGTCAAAGGATGTCATGAGCACAGCAGAGTCCAAATTGGGGCCAAAATGTATATCTCCTGCAAGTTTTGGAGAAGATTGGAGGGGAGAGAAGAACAGGAGACCTGAAACAGAATGAAATAAAGCAGTGGGGATGGAGAGAAGTGCCAGGGCAAGATATTTCAGATTTAGGGACTAGACTGGGAGTATAAAAGAAAACAGGGTCCAAAGAAGACTTCAAGCAGTTGCTCATTGCATTTGGGGGAAGGCCCCAACTCCGGACTGGCTATCAGACCTTCCATGACCTATTTCCATCATACCTTTTCATTGCCCACTATCTCTTCCCACTGAATCAAACACTTCTCAAACACAGGCTCACATCTTAATACAATAGGTGTTTCAGCGAAATCTGTTAATTTAATAGCAAGTGTTCAGTATGTACCAGTGGATTGTCCATTCATCTACTTATGAACACGTGTGTTGTTTCCATTTTTGGCTCTTATAGTCAAAGCTGCTATGAATATTCTTGTTCAGGTGGTTTGGGTAGACATTTGCTTTCCTTTCTCTCGGATAATCCCTGGGAATGAAATTGCTGGATCATATGGTAGGTTTACTTTATTCACACAATAGAGTAATACTCAGCAATAAAAAAAGACATAGTTGAACTACTGGTACACACAACAACATGAATGAATCCCAACCTATTTATGCTGAGTGAAAAGCTGGCCATCCCACCATGCAAAAGACAGCACATAAATTTAGATAAATTTCTAGAAAAAGCAAACTCATCTATAGTGATAGAAAGCAGACCAGCAGTTGAGGGGAGGAAGTCACAAGGGGTGAGGATTACAAAGGGGCATGAGGAAACTTGGGGTGATGGATATGTGTTATTTTTTATGGTGCCAATAGTTTCATATTTATATCCATGTCAAAACTGATCAAATTGTGCAAGTTAAATATGTACAGTTTGTAGTGTATCAGTTATACTTCCATAAAGCTGTAAAACAGTAGGCCCTTTACATATGTATATAGAATGAAAGCAGAGAGGTGTTCAATGTTGGTTTAAGGAATACAAAACAGATACTCAATGAATGTTGGCAGATGAAACTTGCAGAAGAAATAAATGAATAAATGTTAGAGCTCATAATAAATGTATAAATGAATCTGAGAAGCATTTGCTACACCAGTCATGCCAGGCATTAGCCTAGGTTCTGGGAACAGATCAGCGAACTAGAGCTCCTAGAACTTTGAGGATAGTTGACATGACAGATAAAACACGTACTGTGCACTAGACTGGTGTGAAGGAGAGACAGGGCTGCGAAGGGAGACAGGGAAGCAAACGGACAGTTTTGAGAGTGTAGTCAACCCCTCGAAGGGTGACCTTGAAAAAAGACCTAAAGGAAACGAGCGGACGGGGCGGTGGAGTCTAGAATAGAAAGCCACCACTCCAGAATGTCAAAAAAGAACAGGCGAGAGTTGCACACCCTTGTGACCGGAAGGTGAACACCAGGGTAAGAACACGAAAGTGCAGAGGTCTAGCTAGGCACTGGCCCTTCCAGCCGGCCATCCTGTGGGGTCCGCGAGGAGGCGCACTTGCGCCGGCTCGCAGTCGTCTTCCGCGTCGGCCCGTGCGTGGGCACGCGCAGAAACCGCTAGGCGGCGTTGGTTTTCCGTCCCACGTGCGGACGCTTGCGTGGGACGTTGCGGCCGGGTGCTCGCGCGTGCGCAGAGCCGAGGCCAGGCTGCCCGCGGGGCGGGGCGGAACGGGGCGGGGCGGAGCCGAGCAAGGCGGAGCCGAGCGGGCGGCGTGGTTCTTTGAGGTGATCTCCGAGCCGCAGCTGCGGCTGTGCTGGGAAACCGAAAGTGGGCGGCGGCTGTAGCCCTGACGGAGACGGCAGTGGGCTCTGGACCCCGAGGCGCGGGGACGGGCCGTGGGTCCCCGGAGCGAGGTGAGCGCAGGTCCTTGCACGCCGGGCGCGACAGGTGCCGGGCGACATCGGGTGGGCGCGGCTCACCTGGGTCCCCCGCGGGAGAGTGGGCGGAACTCGGCTGGGCCCGGGCTTGCTGCCTCGTCCAGACCCTCGGGAACCCGGCTGGGTGCCGGGGGTTTGCAGTTCCAGAGCGTTGTCTTTTAAATTCCCGGCGGGACCCCTGCTCCTGCCGCTGGGGCCGGGCCTGCGGTGGCCTGGGACAGACCCTCTGGCCGCCCGGAAAGCCCTGCCGTGGGGGACATGCAGCAGTAGGGGTGCGGACGTGCGGGGAGATGCTGAGCAGGAAGTGGTTCCGGGACCGGCGCGACCCGCCACCGCCGCCCGCACCGAGGAAGGATGTCGGAACCTCGGCTGTTTGAACTCCTGCGGTTTACCCCGGAGCAGAAAGCCTGTCTTTCCGGACCAGTCCTTCAGGCCGCTCAGCAATGCAGAATCAAGTGTCATTCCTTTCAAACTGTGAGCACCGGGTAGGCACAAAGCCACCGAGGCCGGAAGGGACCGTGAATCCTAGGATGAGTTATTGCTTAACTTTAACGAAATCCCCCAACTGGGTCAGCTTCTCAACCCCGGCTTAATGGGAGGGGGCTTGGAGCCCGCACTTTTCTGCCCTGATTCGCTTAAGAGTTTTAGTATATTTTCATTGACAACCAAGGGCACCACTTTCAAGTAATTACAGACCAGGGAGGGGAAATAACTAGAGTATTAGAAAAAGTCCTGACCCAAAAGGATTCTGATAACTGTCCGACAAAACACAACACACAAAAAATCACTGATCTAGATCCTCCCTCTCCCCACCCTCCTTCCACCGTACAGGTGGGAAAATTGCAGAAAAGTGATCTGTCTAGTGATAAGCAGCAATTTAATGACAAAAGTGAAACTTTGGCCCAAATTCTCGACTCTTCTTCCTGAGCTGCCTTAATGTCTTAAGTGTTGCGTACTGCAGAATAGGGTGAGCTTTGTAGACCTGGGTTGGAATCTGGGATTCTCTGGGAACTAATTGTGTGATTTTGGAACAAATTACACATTCATTGAACCTCGTTTTCTGTGTATCAAATGGAAATTTTTAACTTACTCTGCAAGTTTTTTGTAAGATAACTACTGTAAATTCATTGGCTCATGATAACAGTGAAGCAACATTCATTCTCTTCCTTCCACCAAACTTAGCATACTTTACATGATTGGATTTTAGTTTCTTGGCGGCAGGGACATGGTGGAGATTCTTGGAGTTCCACTCAACTGACAGTCACTGAAAATCAGTTATGTTCAAAGTACTGTGCTGGTTGCAGGGAATTGCTCCTGGGCCAACTGGAGTAGAACCCAATCTTCTGTGCCCCAGTCCCGGACCTATTAGTGGCACTCAGTCTCCCTCTTTGCTAGTTAAACACAATGAGACTGTGAGGCGACAGTTGGCAGTGCCTTCCAAGTTCCTTTAGATTAGAAATGAAATGTAATCCCTGCTAATGCTCTTTTAAGTGTATTGGTTGAGAGTGACTGAATGCACTATTGTATTTTGTATCAAAGGGGAATAACTAAACTCCTTGAAAGACCGGTCTTTAAATTCTCCAGTTAAATCCTCTAGCAATATAATCTAATTGCAGTCTTATGTGAATGTAAAGAAAACACAACAACAAACTTTTTAGTCCAATTCTAAGTGCCTTCTCTGTGATCAAGTGCTATTTTCAAGAACCAAGATTTGATGTTGAGTGAGCGCTGTGCATTTGGGCACTTGCAGACTTAGCAGGTAAACAGAGGAAGGATGGAGTCCCCTGGTGTTTAGAGTGAAATCTGGTTTCATATTTATGTGAATTAGATCTGCCTCTGTGCAAAACCTGCTTTCTCTGCCCTCTACTCTCACCTTTATGCTTTTGAAAAAGCTTTGTTCTTTCCATTTTTCCTCCATTGGGCCAAATTTTTTTAAATGTGTCTTTTGAATAAACCATTTGAAAATAAGTAATTTGTCATTTTTAGCTAGAGATGTGTGTATATCCCAGTCAGAGCTGCTGATCAGCACAAGATACCCAGTGAAACCCCAAAGGAAATTCAGTATTTTAGCTGCTGTTCAGTTTGTCAGGAGGAAGCAATTGGTTTCATGATATCTATGGAGCCCATCTCAACCTTGAGGGACTCCAAGGAAAGTTGAGAATCATATCTTACCCACACTCCTTTTCTCCCATATGAAAAAGAAATCTGAAAAGCTTTGGTTGGAAAATTACAACTAATTAGTGGCAGGATTAAGGACTAAGACCCAAACTCCTAATTAAACCACTTTATCATCTCTATGGAATATGGAGTTTTACAGAAAATCCTTATATGTATAGTATATTGTTAACAATGTAAACATAATTTGGAGCTTAAAATTACAATAAAAAATAAAAAAATAAACTTTTGTCTAAGGATACCTCAAGGAAGTGTATCACTACCTGAGGGTATTAATTATGAGTTTCATTTTTTTGAAGTATAGGTTAAAGGAGTAATTCAGGTGATAACAAGTTGACTATAACTGGAAAGTAAAGATAGCGTGTTAAACTGTTTTAAGTAGAGAAGACATTGTAGAAGACAGACTCAGTTTATTCACTTGTAAAATAAGGGGTTTGGAATAGACTAGATGATAATCTCAAGTCTTTTTAGTATCATATTCTGGACTTTAAGAGCAGCCAGTTACCAGAAGTATATGCCCTAAGCAGATACAAAGAATTGAGTAATTGACTAAAGAAGATAAGAGAGATTGCTTGGTGACTTCAGTTTACCTGAATGATTTTTCAGCTTTACTTCAGGGTTTAGTACCACTCTACAGCCCAAATTTATGACATGAAAAATACAATGAGGAAGATGAGCCAAATAGTACAGTTGGAAATAGTTGAGAAAGGAGAAACTTGAGAAAACAGATGAGAGCCAGACCCACTAGGATAAAGATCTTTGGACACCATTAATGACAGAAAGTCAGGCCACAGGAAACAGTGATCAATCAGTTGATCAGTTTTAAAGTCCTATTTCTAGAATATTCCCAAACCAGATTCTTCAGAATAAGATTTTCTCAGACCCATTTTCATAGGTTTCAAAGAAAAAAGCTGTGAATTTACAAAATACAGCTTAGATTATGAGAATTAGTTTAGAGTATTTAAATTGTTTAAATCTTGCTTTCTTAGAAGTTGTCATTGATTTCCCCTCTTCCTTGCCCTCTTGTACATTATGACCATTTGGGGGTTACTGTGATTGTGTAGCACAGAGAAAACGGATAGAATGAAAGATGTCAATCTCCCTGGGTTTTGCAACAGTTGGTGATTCTTTTGGCTATGAGTGGCACATCCTTAAATCAGAACATGGCAGGTCCTTGTTTCACGCCATTGTAAGGTCTCCTTGCTAAGCATGCCTGAGGATTTCTGTTGATATTCCTGAAGTCAGATTTACTTCCAGGATGCATCTTGGTGGCCTAGCAGTTTATCTCACTAGGCACAGTCCACATACATCCCTAGGTTCCTAGTTCAAGACCCAGGGCCAGGCAGAACAACCAAGATGAGCAACTAAATAAAATTCTTCTTCCTCTTTATTTCTGCCTGCTTGCCTCTGCTCACCTTCATTTGTGCCTACACCTTTCCTTTAATTTTTCTATTTCTTTTTTTTACTTTCAGAAGCCAACGCTATATAATTGGAGAAGCTGTTGAAAGGAATCCCTTGTTTAGGAGACAGAAGACCTGAGTCCTTATAATTTTGGCCATAAAAAAATTGTAAGAATTGAAATAATTATCCTGGGCTTCAGTTTCCTCATTTTTAAACTGAAGAGTTTGAAGGAGTGGGTTTGGAGGTTCATGCTATACTTCTCTCAGCTCCCTATGCAGAGGTGGGCTGATAATCCTATTCTGCTTTCCTAGGACAGGCAGGATCCAAGGACATTGTGGGTTCAATCTAACAGGGAATCACTGCTCCATGACCTTTT
Organism: Solenodon paradoxus; assembly: GCA_004363575.1. Lineage (NCBI taxonomy): Eukaryota > Metazoa > Chordata > Mammalia > Eulipotyphla > Solenodontidae > Solenodon > Solenodon paradoxus. The sequence continues at coordinate 357,176 of RJWH01000659.1, forward strand.
GCCAAAGCAGGAAATGACTTAAGAAAAATTAATATATAGTCGTTGACATTGATTGTTCCCCCTGCCTTGGGTCTTGAACCCAGGAGCTTAGGATGCATGTGGGACTGCTCTGAGGGTGTGCTAGACAGCTAGGCCACCAGGGTGCACCCAGTAAGTGATTTTTTTTTTAACCTGCTAGTTAGGGGAGAAATCTTGGGATGCGATCCAGTGGTTTGCTTACCAAACTTGCCAGTTCTTTAACAAGCTTGCATGATAATGAGGCTAATAAGAAAATAGGGGAAAATTCTGATATTTCAGATTTAATAGTGTACTGACATTTTCTCCAGTATACCAAATGCTTTGCATCATTGGACTCTTAGTCATTTAATGCATGTATTTATAGGAAGTTTCCTATCCATGTCATGCTTCTGGGAAAATGGTTTTTATGAAGTAACTACTGACCGCCACATATTGTGATAAGCACATATAACTCCACTTTTACTACAGGTTATTTAGAGAGAGAGGTGAGGAAAGGGAGGTGGAGAAGAATGAGAGAAAGGAAGTCACTGTTAAGTGCAATCCGTTATGGCCACTTTCTTCCTTTTTGACCAAAGTCTTTGCTAACTGTCCTTGGTCAGTTTTTGAAGTCAAAAGTGCTCTGATTAAGTAACTTGCTTCCACTTTCTTCTGCTGCTTGGAATTCTTATTCAGCTTATGATTTTTAACCTGTGAACCTGTGGTCTAGAACGGAGATGGCCGACCTTATTTCTGCCAGCCTAGTTCAATGTGTGGTCACCAGGACTTGCTTAACATTCTCAAAATAAAAGTAATTTGAATTCTTGTTAACTGTATACATACCACAACATTTTTAGAGGATAGAAATAAGGGAGAAGGAAGTTGAAAGATCAAAATGGCAACTTAAAAAGTCTGGGGAGGTACCTTAAACTTTCAGGTTTAATTTTTTGTGGGTCATGCCTTAATGTTGGCCATTGATACATAAAGTGTTGAAATACCCATAATAAGCTTCCTTTTTTTGCTTCTAATGATGTCTAAGAAAATAATCTTGATTTTTTTATAATTAGAGGAATGTATTTTTAGGTATTTTTTACAAAAGTTCTTGAGTATAATTGCCATCTTTAGAAAAATCTCAAAAAATGGCTATGATAACCAGGGAATTAACAGAATTTAGAGCATTTTAAAGTAATATTGTAAGTAGATTAGAAAATTATGAGCTTTTAAGCATTAGTTGTAATTGTCAGTTTGTTGAATGCATATAGCGATATTGCTAATGTAGGAAATGCAGACCAGACTGGAAGACACTGACAAGAGTGGACGTAAGAAAACATACATCTGAAGAAGACACATCATAGTCACCCTTCCAGCTTTAACTCACTTAACTGCCTTCCCTCCAAAAAGTTGTTTGCAAATGGAGAATTGCATATTATCCATGAAAACACCATACTTTTTAAAAAGCAGCAGGGAGAGGGGGGCGATGCTTCTTTTAGATGGCCTTCCTGCCGTCAGGCATCGCTCCTCAGTCTTCTGGAGTGTAGCTGTAGCATCAGTGTTAATTTTTTTAGATTTTAAAATATGTTTGTGAAGCCTCACACTCTAGTAGTAGTATTTTAGTAGTAGTAGTCTAGTCTAGTCTAGTAGTAGTCTCTAATGTCCATTAGTTGATAAAATATATAACTGCCGAAAGCTGTGGTTTACATCCATAAACCCCCAAAGTATCTGCACAATATTTGGAAACTAGGAAAAAGTGCAAACGTGAGACTCTTGTCAGTGTCCAGGCAGTGCTTTCTGTTCATTGTCACGTGTGGGCCCCTTCATGATGCTGTGGCCCTGACCGGGGTCTGCTCACTGAGAACACTGGCCCACAAGCAGCCTACCTGATGGTTCTCAGCCAGAGCATGGTGACACAGTTGTGTCTGTCTTTAACAATCATTAATGTTTGCAAATATTTTTAAAATAATTATTATTCCTTCAGTAGCTCACCTGCATTATACTAGATTTCAGTGAGTTGGGGGGAGAAAGGAGCGATCTTAGATAAGTGGAGGAGTTCTCATCAGTTCATTCAGCACTTATTGAGCTCTTGTGGTCTAGGCAAAGCCTTACAAATCCCTGATTTCAAGTTAGAGAGACAATAAAATTAAATAATGAAGACTATTGCATGGCGATAAGTGCTAGGGAGTAAAATAAGGCAGCTAGGTTTACTGGGCAGCTGGCATTGTAGTTCTGATTTTGAAAACGGTGACCAGGGAAGGCCTTACTGAAGAGGTGACATTTGACTGAACACCTGAAGGAGCTGAGGCAGTGAGCCCTGGGGCCCTGTGGAGCAAGGACTTCCCAGATGAAGGAATGCAAGTGCAAAAGCCATGACTTGGGTCTTCCCAGACATGCTTGAGCAATCAAGGAAGCTGGCCTGGGTGGACTGGAGAAAGTGAAAGAGGAAAGAAGTGGGTATTGACTCATAGAAGTGGGGAGGCACAGATTGTCGTGCCCTTTGGGCCCCTATGAAGACTTTGGCCTTTTTTCTGAGTAAGACAGGGAGCCCTTAGCTTTTTGAACAGAGGAATGATGTCATAGTACTTACGATGTAAAAGGATCACTACCTAGGATGTGGAGGAAAGGTTCTAGGATAAAGTGGAAGCAAAGAAACCAGCTTGCAGGCAGTTACCCCAGTCCAGGCAAAAGATGAGGCCTGGAATGGGGCTGGGGCGAGGGGAAGATGTGGATGTCAGCCTGTCCATTTTCAGGTATCGCTTGGTGAAGTGGGGGTGATTGTAGGATGATGAGAACCATAAATACCAAGCCCCTTCACTCTTAGACATCAGGAGACTAAGTAATGGCTTTTCCCACAAAAATAAGTGGGCTTTTTTGCATAGTGGTGCTGAACTTGGGGAGCACAAGCAAGAGAAGGCATGCGAACAACTTCTGTCATTCCCCATCTCCCCCTAAAATCAAGTCAATATCGACATAGTAACTGCTAGTTTTCAGTAACTTTACTATTGAAAGGAATACTAACCTTCTTTGGATTTTGGCATTGATAATAATACACTCATTAAAGAGAGAATGAAACTAGGAGGTGGCATGCATGTGGCATGACCCTTTCTTCAGCGGGATTGGAAAGTCTAATTTAGAAATAACTATCAACTGCCAAGAAATGAAGACAGGCAAATGTGAAGTTAGAGTAGGAAATGAGAGAAATAAGGTAGAGTGTGTCTGTGCCTCACAAGTCAGTACTGGCTTTTATTTATTCCGAGAGTCAGGGCAGAAGGATAGGCTATTTATTAGAAAGGCGGTAAGGTATCTACTATGCTTTCACAGAGTCTAGGCCCCCAAAAAGATAACACATTTAGGGAGGGTGGGAATTTGTTGTTTCTGTTTTTATTTTTTCTTTAAATTTTTTTATTGTAGTAACTTTGATTTTACACATTAAAATAAACTCATATATGTGTATATATATATATATATATATATATATATATACAGGTTTCCCTCTATGTGCAGATTCCCCATTCCTCAGATCTATGTCAACACACCCTGCCCTCCACCAGATCACCAAGTGTTCTCATCATTGTCCAGTGGGCTTGGCCACCACTCGTCTCCCATCCCTACCCGCCCGCCCCACTCCCTGTCGGTTACCTCAGTTCTGTTGCAAGTGTCTGAGGGTTGTTTTTGTTTCATCTCTTCCTTTTCTTTGTTTATTCACATTCCACCTATGAGTGGGGTCATCTGGTATCTATCTTTCTTTTGACTTGTTTCACTTAGCATCATCCCTTCTAGATCCATCCATGTTGATTCAAATAACAGGATTTCATCTTTTCCAAGGGCTGCGTAGTATGTGTGTATGTACCACATCTTCTTCCAGTCATCTGACATTGGGCACTTAGGTGGTTTCCAGTTCTTCTCTATTGTGGGGCTGCATTAAACATGGGGTGCATAGATCTCTGTGAATTAGTGTTTTCGTATCTTTTGGGTAGACAACCAGAAGTGGCATGACGGGATCATATGAGATTTCCATCTTCAACACTGAGAAATCTCCATACTATTTTCCATAGGGTTGCACCAGTTTGCACTCCCACCAGCAGTGCAAAAGTGTTCCCTTTTCTCACATCCTCACCAACATTTGTTTCCAGGCTTTTGGTTAATGCTGGTAAGAGGGGAAGATTAAGGAAGCAAGCACTGGGCAAAGCTTTCCAGCTTCTGTACTCTGTGGTTTTCAGACAGGTTGTATGTTTGTCTTTGTACTTACCCACTCCTCACCCCACAACAAACTTGTTAACTTGGATGTATGGGAGATCTGGCTAACAGCTATTTCAGAATAGAAATAAGGGAGATAAGAGGGAGACTCTTCACAGCAAGTGCTTAGAAATTGTTTTCCTGAGGGCAGCCTGCAGAACACACTTCTGTAAGATGGGGCTTCTACCTGTCTTTTCATAGCAGCATTAGACTGGGTTTCTGTCATGGTTTAGTCATAGGATTTACATTATCAGAGATTTCCCCCCATAAATTAGTGATTGCTCTCCACCCTCTAATGTAGTTGGGGAAAAGAAGACCACAGTGGGGAGGTAGCAGTACAACAGATGATCTTTCCAAAATGAAGAGAAAGAGGAAGCCGTAGTATCTCCCTTCTCAAGGCAAATGGTAAGTCCTACATACTGATGCTGAGCAGGGAATTTAGAGTGGTTCTGATTGATCAGGAAACAGATATGCTAAACAGTCTGGTTTGATCCAGGTGTACTGTTCACACCCAAGTGGGTGTATTCTGACATGCTTACTGACAAACTGACATTACAGCCATGCATAATGTGTATATAATTCATAGTCAAGCCCACTTAGATAATGCAGATATTACAAAGATACGAATTCCAGTTTTACTCAGAAGAGCTCTAGATGAATATGTGGCAGGGAATGGGTTTTAAAGGAAAGAAGAGAATAGACAGGTGGGAAAGGTAAAAGCTGAGAGAAAGATTTAGGAGGTTTGTCACTGCAAAGTTAGCAAACGATCCTTTAATTTCTCTTCTTGCAAATTAAAGCTTGGCCAGCCTCCATTGTGACCTCTAGTATCCATCTTCCTACCGGAGGAAAGAACTATATGGTAAAAGCTCGGTATCTTTAACTGTTGAGTCATGAACTATTGTAAATCAGAGCATTTCTCTTGTAATCAGGAGGTAATAGGTAAAAACCCAAATTCACATATCTGGCAAATGCTGAAATAGAGGTGTCAAAGCCTTCCTTTCTTTCCTGCTCCCTGGCACACTCAAATGCGAGTGGATGTCAGTATTGGAGGTGCTCTGACTCGACAACTGTTTTCTCCCTCTGCATGAGTGTTCTGTTTAGTCGTAGAGTGCCTGTCTCCTGCTAACCCACTGACCAGAATCCATATCAGCTGTGTGAGTAGGTTGAACTACTTTTTATTTCATACTATTATTTTTTCTTTTCACTTTGTTTTTCACGAGAGTCCCAAATCTTTAAGGGCGTGTGCATGCTGAGCCCTAAACTGAAAACAGGACTTGGAGGCCCAGCAGATAGAGACATGAGTTTGCTTACAGAGGCACACTGGAGGCATCCATCTGGCAAGATTGCCACGAGAGGCCCGGAGGTGGCCATCTGACAAAATCCACAGCTCCTTTGTTAATGCAGTGATTTCCTGCAGTTCAGTACAAAGAGGCAACTATAAATTGCTGACATACAAAGTTACAAGTCAACTGTAGCTAAGTGGGCACAGGAAGCCTTGAAACTAAGTAAAACAAAGTAAAGCATAAAGATAATCTTATCTTGGGAAACAGCATCAGGAGTATGTTCTGTTCTTCTCTCCCAGCCACAGCTGACCAGGCTTGTTACAAGGCAAGACGTCAAGTGACCAAACACTGGGGAGGGAGCCAAAACAGGCCCGAGGGGCGTCAGTTCACTCCATGGCTAATTCACCTGTACTTTGCTTACTGTCTGTCTTGACTATGTTTTTTCAGGTTGCTTTGTTTTTATTCCCACTCTCACCCCAGACCAGTAGACAGGGTGATATCATAGAAAGAATGTTGGTTTGGGCATCAAATAGACCAGAACTAAATCTTGGTTTCCATACCTTCTGTGACGTGTGAGTTATTTCACTTCTCTGAACTTTGATTTTTTTCGTTTCTGGAATGACAATAATGCTTTCCTCCCAGAATTTCTATGGATTTTAAAGTTTTAGAAGATCCAATTCCCAGAATTTTCATAAGAGAAATAAAAGCATATCTTCTCAGAAACTTATACTGTTCAAAGCAGCATTACTTAAATTAAAGTTGAAAGTACTCCACATGTCTATCAGCAGCATCTGAGTGCATAAACATTGTGGTATATCCACACAGTGGAAGAAAATGGAATGAACTGCTGATAAATGCAGTAACACAGATGAAAGTCAAGGACACTATTCAAAGCCAATCTATAGTGACAAAGTAGAGGGGTGAGCAGATCAGAGCCAGGACAGTGTATGTATGAAAGGGAGAGAGTTGCTTGCGAAGGAGGACAGCTTGAAGGAACTTTTATTAGTTTATTAAAATAAACTTTATTGTATTATTATAATAACTTTATAGATAGTAAAAGTCATACTTTTTTTGGCTTATAGTTCTTTGAATTCTTATAAACTTACATAGTTGTATAACTATGGTATTGGCCATTTCCATTACCCCCAGATTTCTTTGTGTCCTTTCGGGAGTCAGTCCCCTCCTAAGCCCTTGGCAACCACTAGTCTGTTTCTGTATCTATAGTTTCTGCTTTTCCAGAATGTTATATAAATAATCACACAGTATATTGTCTTTTTGTCTGGCCTCTTTAATATGAGAGTCATCCGTATCATCATGTATCAGTAGTTTGTTCCTTTTTGTCACTGAGTAGTATTCCACCATATGTATATACCACTATTTGTCTATTCATCTGTTCTTAGGTAATTGAATTGTCATAATTTCTCGTTATCACCTAAGAGTGGGCATACTTTACTTTGTAAGAATCTGCAAAAGTATTGTTTTCATGCCCACTAGAAATGTATGAGTTTAGCTACTCTGTATTTTCATACCTTCATGTCTTCAGTTTTTAAAATTTAAGCTATTCTAATAGATCTATAGTGATATCTCACTGTGGATTTAATCTCATGTCCCTAAAGAATATTTCTTTTGCTTTTTTTGGTGGGGTGCTATTTACATTTCTACTTAAGATTGTGTTCAGATCTTTTGCACATTTTTAACTGTACTCTTTTTTCTTCTTATTGTTTTGAGTATTATTTTTATATGCAGATTGTCTTTTACCAGAGGTGGTGTGAAAAGATTTCTCTCAGTTGGTGACTTGTATGTTCTGCTGGTGACTTTAGTAGTCTTCAGTATTAGTATAGAAAAAATTTTTTAATTTTGGTGAATTTCGACGCGTAAATTTTCTTCCTGTGGTTATAAATTTTATTTTGCCTAACTGAAGGACACATGAATAGATTTCTATGTTTTTCTAGAAGTTTTACCTATTAGCTTTTTAATTTAGAATCTAAGGGATTCATTTGAGTTAATCTCTATCTGTGGTATGAGACTCATTTTTTTTTGCATGTGTATAAATAACACTATTCCTTGAGCTTTCTCTAATGAATTTCCCTGATATCTTTGTCAAAAATCAGTTGACCATTTATGCGTGAGTCTTTTTCTGCATTATTGTTCTGTCCTATTGATATGATTTCCTTTTGAAGATACCACACTATTTTCGTTGATGTACTTTTATAATGAAAGTCTTGAGATCAGCCTAGTTGTACTTGCTAGGATCTCCAGTATGATAATGAATAAGAGTGTAGATAGTGGACATGCTTCATTTTTAGGGAGAAGGCATTCACTCTTTCACTGCTACAAATGATAATATTCATGGATGTTTTATAGACACTCTTTATCAGATATTGAGGTTCCCTTTTATTCTTATTTTCCAAGGGTTATTTTTATCACAAATGATTTTAAACTTTGTCAAATGTATTTTCTTTGCCTGTTGATATCATGTAGGTTTTCTCCTTTAGTTTGATGATATAGCCAGTTACATTGATTTACTTACTAGTGTTAAACCAACCTTACATTCTTAGAGTAAACCATATTTAATCATGGTACAGTATCTTTCTTCCTTATTGTTGCATTTGATTTGATAATATTTTGTGAGGAATTTTTGCTTTCATGTTTATAAGAGAGGTAAGTCTGTACTTTTCTTGTAATGCTTTTTCTGGTTTGGTATTAGCATATTGCTGGCCTCATAAAATGAGCTGAAAAGTATTCCCTTCCTCTCTTTTCTGGAAGATCTTGTGTAGAAATGATACTAATTCTTCTGTAAGCGTTTGGTAGAATTTGCCATAAAGTTATCTGACTTTGAGTTTTCCTTATGTGAATGTTTTTAACTACAAATTAAATTTCTCTAATACGTGTAAGGATATTAAGATTATCTGTTCCATTTTTATTGAGCTTTCAGTGATTTATCAATTTTATTTCAGTTACCAAATGTATTGGCGTATAGGCATAACTTATTCATAATATTCTCTTTTACTGTCTATAGGCTTTGTTCTGATGACTCCTTTAATTTGTGTTAAATGTTAATAATTTGTGTCTTTTCTTTTTTCCTTCCTGATTAATCTTTCTGGAAGTTTATCACTTTTATTAGTCAAAAAGTTAGTTTTTGTTTGATGATTTTTTTCTCTGCCTTTAAATCTATTCCATTATTGATATGTTTTATCATTTTCATGTTAATTTTTCTCTTTACTACTTTCTTTATACTCAATTTTGTTTTAATTTGCTCTCTTTTTCTAAGGTAGATTAGTCCATTGGTTAGGTCCTTTCTTCTTTTCTGATTAAGCATATAATGCTGCAACTTTTCCTCTAAATATTGCTTTAACTACATGCAATTTTTGTGTGTTTTTGTTTTTATATTTTGTTTCCATTTAAGTTTAGAAGTAGATTATTATATTTGTAAATGCATAGGAATTATCTACTTCTATCTAATTTAATTTTGTTCTTGTCACAGAATACTCTGTATAATTTCAATTGCAGTAGTCTCCCCCCATCTGTGCGGGGATATGCTCTAAGATCCCCAGAGAATGCCTGAAATTGCATGCAGTACTAAACCTTATATATGCTCTTTTTTCCTACACATACACACCTCTGTGATGAAGTTTAATTTATGAATTAGGCACAGTCAGATCAACAACAATAACAAAGTAGAACAATTATAACAACATACTGTAATAAAATTTATATTGTAAATGTGACTTCTCTCTCAAAATACCTTATTATATGTAATATTTTCAGATTGCAGCTGACCTCATGTAACTGAAACCATTGAAAATGAAACTGCAGATAGTGGGGGACTACAGTTTATTAAATTGACTGTGGATTGTTTTAAGTACCAGATTTTGTTCTGTCTTAGTGAATGTCTCATATGCGCGTTAAAGAATGCATGTTCTGCTGTCGTTGGGGCAAAATGTTCTTTTTTCTTTTTTTAAAGGAAAGGTGCAGGCAGGAATGAAGGGAGCAGTAGGCAGGCTGGCAGAGAGAGGAGCAAGAAGCACTTTATTTTTCATTTGACTTGTCATATTGGTTGTCCCCACCCCCCTGCCCCCCGGGCCCAGGACTTGAACCCAGGGTTATGTGGCTTGTGCCCTTAAGAGATGATTAATCTAACTACTACTCTGTTAGGGTGCGCTGGGGTGGAATGTTCTGTAAATGTCAGTTGGTCCTATTGATTGTCAGTGTTCAGCTTTTCTATGTTCTTACTGATGCTTTGTTTAATGTTTCTACCAATTATTGAGGAGTTTTTGAAGTCTCCAACCATAAGTATGAGCCTTTTCTTTCAGCTCTATTAGTTTCTGTTTTAGGTGTTTTGAAACTGAAGTTATGTGCAGTTTCGCTTAGAACTGTTATAGCTTCCTGATGGGCTAACTCCCTAATTATGTAATGTCCCTGTTTATTCCTGGTAATCTTCCTTGTTTTGATATTAATGTAGTCCTGTATTTACACAGTTTATCTTTTGCTACCTTTTTTTTTTTTAACAAAAGGTACAGGCAGGAATGAAGGCAAGTAGGCAGACAAGCGGGAAGAGAGAGGAGAAAGAAACAGTTTATTCCATTTAGTTGTTTATATTGGTTGGTGTTGGTGTCCCAGTCAGCAAACCCAGGTCGTTGCCATGTATGTGGACTGCACCAGCTGGAGGGGGTGAACCTGTCTGCTGAATCACCAAGGCACATCTCTTTTTCTGTCTTCAGCATTTGACTTACGTATTTAGATTCATAAAAGTGCTCTTGTAGGTAGTATATGTAATCGTTGCCTTTATATCCACTCGGCTAACCTCTTCTTATTAGGATGATTGACTTTGAATCTACAGTTTATCTTCTCTGTTGTTATTGTTTTCCCATTTTTTCCAGCTTAAATTTTTATTGTTTTACCTTTACTATTAACATTTTTTTTTTTAATTCAGTGGTTTCCAAAAAATATCTGTCACATTCCCCTTCCAAATAGCTTACTACTTCTTGTGTTGTGTGAGAACTTTCCAACGGTGTACTTACAGTTCTCACTCATTCTTTGTACTGTTGTTGGACATTTGCTGCTTCACATACAGCCCACACAGGGAACTTTGTTAGCAGTAGAACTCTGTGTTTTTATTCTGGTGATGAACACACAGGTATATATTTTTTTCAAAATTCAACACTACCCATAAGATAAGTGAGTTTTATTGTTTGCAATTGTGCATAAATGAATATTTTAATATGTGTATATATGTAGCTATTTATAGAAAGAATAAGAATATAGACCTAGCATAGGACTTTCCGTTTTAGTATTTAATTAATAGTATTAATTAAATGTGGTTGGTGTTGGTGATGACTGATGAGAATTAATGTTTAGGTTCACCATGATGGAGTAGTGGTTGGGCACAGCCCACATATGTCCCAGGGTCCCCAGTTCACATTCTGAGGCCGGTGGGAACCACCAACATGAACAACTAAAATAAAATAAAATGAAGTGCTTCTTCCTCTCTGCCGGCCTCTACTTGCCTTCATTCCTGCTTGCACCTTTCCTTTAAAAAAAGAATTAGTATTAATAGAAGGAAGTACATAATGAATACTTAGGTAATTTGCATTTAAACTTGTTGACATTTGAGTAACATATTTATAATTAAAACCACGAATGAGCTGATATTTTATCTGATGTATAAAATGGGCAAAATGAAGAAGTTGTCAGAGTGGTATGCTATTCCTCTTTTCTTGTTTTCTAAACCAGAGAAAGAAAAAGACTGTTTAGAATTCTGTGCTGTCCAATATGGGATCCACTAGAATTAAATCGAAAATTCCTTTCCTCACTCATGCTGACCACATTTTAAGAACTCAGTAGCCATATGTGGCTACTCCCATTGGTTACATGCAGATATAACACATTTCCATCATCACAGAAAGTTCTATTGGATAGTACTGTTGAGGGAAAAGCTAGTAAGTTCATGACTTTCTTTCCTCCTTTCTTTAATGAAATGCTAAGTCTGCTTTTCCTGGCTGTCTGAATGTCATTCTATGAATGTATCTCTACTTTATTTACCATTAGTCCAAAGAAAATAGGAGCAGTTAATCTTGAAAAATGCCTATTTATTGATTACTAAAAAATTTTAGCCAAGGTCCCCACTAATTTCTTAGGTACCACAATTCAGTAGTCACTTTTTACTTATTCTTCAATCTGTCTGCTATGTATGATATTTTTGAACAGATTATTCTTATGTTTTTCCCCTTTTTGTTTAAAACAAGTAGCACTGTGACTCCCCCTATTTTGCTTCTCTTTCTCTGGTCCCTCCCTGTTACTCAGCCTTTTATGGTTGGTTCTTCCTCTGCCTGTCTCTTCGATATCAGTCTTCTGCAGAGGTCCACCCTTAATCTTATTTTTGACTCTTTGAACACCACCAAATATCACATATATGCTGAAAACCAACAAATCTATAACATTTCAGACCTTTAACCTGAGTTCCTAGTGAATATATTTACATGGCTGCCCTTTGAGCATCCCAACCATGGCCAAAATGAAATCACTCTTCCTCTCTTGCAAGCCTGCCTCTACTCTCCTCAGTATGAGTCATTACTGTCCAGCATGCTTCTAAACTAGAGATCTGGGAACCTCCTTCATCATTCAAACCAGTTAATTCCTGTTGATTCCACCTCATAATTACCTGTCAGGTGAAGTTTTTGTTTATTCCTAAGGCCTTGTTTTCACATTTTCAAGTATTCTTACAACTTAAAATTTATTCATCTTTCTCCTTCTAATTTATCTTCTTCACAACTGAATGATGATCTTTCTAAAATGCAGAGCTGATCATTTTGTTCCCCTATTTAAAATAAATCTCTACAAGTCCCCACATTATTAGCAAAACTATGAATACATTAGCATAACATAGTAGTCTCTCCTGGATTTGCCTCTTCTACTGTCTCCCTTTCCCATCATTCAGTCCTTAACTTGGACTAATAACCAGCTACCAAAATGCCTGGAATTCTCAGAACCAACATGTATTTCTCTCACCTCTGTGCCTTTTGAACTTTCTGTTCTCTTTCCTGGGGGATAATAGCTCTTCCAACCCTCATCCAAGCCCCTCCTCTTTCTCCTTGCCTGGCTGATTGCATCTTGTCCTTCAGGACTCCATCAGACCTCTGCTTATCTGGGAAACAGCCCCCAATATCTTTTCTCCCCAATCTTTGTACCTTTCTGACACCTGCCATGTTCTTATAACATTTTGTGCTTTCATCTACATTATCAATTCTTTTTTCTATAAGTATTCTCAGTAACAGCTTATGGAATAATCTTAACAAGTATAAAGTCTGAAAATCTATTTGGAGTCACAGACTAATGAACTGCATTATGGTAAGTTTCTACCGTGTTCTTACAGGTGAAGATGTTGGAAGCAGATCTGGTTTCAAAGATGCTACGGGCTGTTCTACAGTCTCATAAGAATGGAATAGAATTACCCCGACTCCAAGGACAGTACAAATCCTTGACTGGAGACTGGATCCCCTTCAAGCAGTTAGGTTACCCTACACTAGAAGCCTATCTGAGAAGTGTGCCAGCAGTTGTCAAGATAGAGACTAGTAGATCTGGAGAGGTAAGAAGGTAATTGTATGTGTCAAAAGAGTCAAACCAGTTCTTAATTGCCTGTCCGACACTTCCAATCTCACAGCTAGGATACAGGTCAGGATAAAAATCACTAAGCAGTTTTAAACTGGTAGCGACAGAACAGCATCCAAAGTATAGCATAGATTCTCATAGCCTTTGTTTTACCCCTTGAATTCTTTCCATTATAAAAATCAGATTTTGATCACTTTAACAAAAAATTTCAAGATTATAGTTCACCGAGTCTCAGTGTCCATGCAAAATAATTCTGCTGGAGACCATAATTGCCTAAACCCATTATACAACTGCTGTAACTGTTCTTGCTCAGGTACTATTGATTTCCTATCATCAAATCTGATAGACGCTCTTAAATTCTCATCATTTGATCTAAATCACATCTATCCCCACTATCTGGACCACAGCAAAATCCCTAATTAATCGTTCAGTGCTTTTGTTAGTGAAGCCTTCCGCACATTTCTCTTGTCGTCCCTTCTCTTCTCTTTCACATTAATATGATCATACTATTCTGTAACTTTAATTAATTTCATTTCTAACGTAGGCAATTTGGTGGTAGCAAGTAAATTTTTTACTATGCGTACCCTGTGACAGAGAATACGACCCCCTCAAACAGTGACATTTTCTGGGTACATTTCTATCCATGTAAATACATAGAATAAATCTGGCGTCTTTCTCACCAAAACCTATAGTCGTTGTTTCTCTGTGCTGGGAGATAGAGGGAACAGTGGGTAGGAGGGGAAAGTGGGATCGGGATCAGAAGAATGCTCAGAAAGGAAGTTGGCCTAATCTGTAATTTTAAAGGAGAGATATAAATTAATTAAGTGCTATATTCATAGTGAATCTGCTTCAGCATCCCTGCTTCTCCCAGACAAATTCAAGCCCTCCTTTTTGTCTCTTGGAACCTTGTAGTACTTCCACTGTAGCATTCAATGAATATTTTTATTTAGTCTTTGACTCTCTTTTTCCTTCTTTTAGTTTTTTTTTTTTTTTTTGAGGATGAATGTTTGCTTTTTCACCCCTAATGTTGATACTTAATAAACATTTGTTGAATTGTGAATGATCTACTGTCCGAATATATTAATAATTAATGATGCATCATACAGGTGCTATGCTATAATTAACTCTCTTTTTCCTTATTTTGGACATTTTTAATGTTTTTAGATTTTGACTATTAAAGTAGCCATTATCGCACATATTTGATTATAGAACTTTTTCTTCTTTTGAATTCTTTTTTTAAAGAGAGGAATGAAGGAAGGGAGAGGAGGAAGCAGCATTTAATGGAGAAAGGAAGGAAGAGGAGGAAGAAACAGTTTTATTTAGTTGTTCTTTTTTTTTTTTTTTCACCCAGCCAGCGGTCTTGAACACAGGTCCTTGGAATGTATGTGGTCTGCACATTAGTATCTCAGCTGCTTGAGCCACAAGGATGCACCTGAATTATATTCTTGTAATATATTTCCAGAATATGAATACTGAGCCAAATATTAGAAACATGTTTTGGCTTATGATGTAAAATCTGTCTGCTGTCCTGTTTTTTATTTCAATTTCGGATTAAAGAATAAAATATAAGATGGAGTTTTAGAGATCATCTAGTCCCAATGGTCCACGTATTTTTTTTCAAAGATCCTAAGTATTTCACCAATTTTTCTAAAGATAAAAAACTGAGTTGCTGTGTTGTAATCAGGTACAGAGACTCCAGGCTTCTCTTTGCACTGTCTTACCCTCACACTCCAGCCATTGTAGACCCTGGAGCTCCTCCTCATAATCCTCTGGTTCCGTTGATCAGTTTGAAAACCCTGGAACTAACGTGAGTCCTGTTTTACAGCTAAGAATATTAGATTAGGTAATTAGGTAAATTGGTAAACTGATCTGCCACAAGTCACTCAGCTAAGCCATCCAGTGGCAAGACTGGGGTTTAGTGTTTTGTGAGAGGTAATACAACTTAACAATTATGAGAACAAACTTTGGATTCAAAGGATAGCCTTGCTATGTGATTTGAGAAGGCTGCTTGACTTTCCTAAGACTCCGTTTTACCATGTACAAAATGGTAACAAAGCATATTTCACAGATTAATGGGCTATTACGTGCAGATCACAGGTTTCTTGTGGTTCATTTGTTAATCTCATATTATCTAGCACCTTGTAGATACTTAATAAATACCTGTGGAAGGGTAATTAAAATTTTCACTTGGAGGAAAGATTATTCAGTGTGCTAACCTATACCTGATTTCTCTTATAGAAAATGTTACTTTGCTCTAAATTTTCGAGGAAAGAGAGACATGGATTTTTGCATACAGCTTGATTGCCTCATTTGAGACATATAAGCATACTAAGAGCCATTTATAAAAATTGACCTCTTAGCATCAGAAAATCTGAGATGTTTCTCTCTCATGTTGTCTCTCATGAATAGGTTATCTGCTTTGCTGTGGCCTGTACAGAAACTGAAAGAATTGCTCAACTGGTGGCCCGTCAGAGGAGTTCTAAAAGGAAAATTGGGAGGCAAGTTAACTGTCAGATGAGAGTAAAGAAAACCATGCCATTTTTCCTAGAAGGTACGGTCTTTTCACATGCCAGAATGTAAGCCTATCTATGAATGTGTGTCCATATGGAATTAAGGAAATACTGCTTGTGTTCATGATAAACTTGTATAATGTTAGCATTCATCTATCAAAAGAGAAATCCTGAAACTGGTATTTCCATTTAAAATTAAGTGAACACGATGAGCATGATTTACTAAGTGGAGTATTTACACAGAGCACAGTTTAGCTAAACTTATTATGGTAAAGTATGTTTTTATTCTTTAGGTGATTTGGGGGAACAGCCTCAACCAGAATGTTGAATGAAACAGAAACCTGTGATTTAATGTCTTATTTAACAAATACGTTTTTTAGTATAAATCCTGTTTTCAGAAAAATATGAATTATATAGTACATAAAGGTGTTATAGGCAACTGTATTTACTAAACTCAGGAAGCTTATAATCAATTCTAAAACTAAATTCTTTAGAAATAGTTCAGTGATACTGTAAGAGCAGATACTGAAATGACACAGTGAGCATTTTAGATAAGGGAGCCATCTTTGTTAAGAATGGCAATGAAGGACTTTGTGGCTAAGGGCAAACTTCAACCCAGGCCTCAGATAATGGGGATAATTTAAATTGATGAAGAAGAGCTAGAAAGACCGAGATATGGCTGAGTTTGCTACACTTATGAGACTGTGGCTGCCTCTGAAGTGTGTGTTAGTGAATAGAGGGGAAAGAACTGGCTAGTCTAGCAAATAAAGCCACAATTGGAAAGAACCGCAGTGGCTAAATATTCACCAATATACTGTGCCCCTACTGACCTACCCTCCAGTGGCAACCTCCTCATGTTCTTATAAACTGTTCTGGGAATAGAGACCCACTGAAAATATCTCAACAGGGGTGTGATATAATGAAACTAGAGTTGGGGGAAGCTAACTAATTCCATTATACATGCCTTACTTCATAGGAAAACCAAAAGCAACCCTCAGACAACCAGAATTTTCTTCAGATTTTTCTATCAGAAAAAGACCTAATCCAGCACTGTTAAGAGACACAGGAAGCTCTCTTGGACTTAAGTCTGATGTTGAAATGCCACCTTTCACTTTACACGCAACTATTGGAAATGAAGTATTCAAGGACGTTCCAATGCAGAGGCAGGTGACCATGTCTCCCAGCAACAGGTATTTGGACTTTGGCTAAAAGGAGGTTGGTGAGCCTAGAATAATGAATGTTAAATACTGCTTTATTTCTCATGTGAGTTCACATGTAGAGAAATGTATCTCCACTAATAACAGTGGACTACCTTAATGTCATTCTCTGAATAGCGCCATTTTACATCTTTGCTGTATTGTTGATAATCTTTCCTTGTAAAATCCACTTTGAAAACTCTGACAAGTTGTTCTAAGATGCTGTTTCAGCATAACTTAAATTTTTGTTATGATTAATTTTACAAGTTTTAAGTAAAATTTATTGCTTCCGTGCACTCCATTAATTTGTGCTCCAACAATCATCTCCACAGGTATATAGAAGCACTGTATATTCATTCATCAGAATGCTAGACTGGCAAGAATAGCACGTCCTTAAGTCTTAATTTGGGTGCTGCCATTATTTCATCTTTTCATACTGTGGTTTCTTCATTTGTCCAATGAAAATGTTAAACTAGGTGTTTTCAAAATTTATTTCTGACTTTATATTTTATGGTTTTATAAGGTCATTCAGGTCAGTCAGCAAACTATGCCCCCTTGGGACACATCTGGCCTGTTGTCTGTTTTTTGTAGATAAAGTGTTACTTAACAGCCACATCCCCTTGTTTGAGTCCTGCCCGTGGTCGCTGTCGCACAGCAGCAGCTGTGTGGAGCTGGACAACCTGTAGAGCCTAAAGTACGTGCTCTGGGGTCCTGTGCGGAAAGTTTGCCAGCTCCTGATGCAGATAAATCAGTATTGTATTTCTTTATTTTGTCTTGCAAAATAAATGTTATTGTATCGTATCACTTTAGATTAGTTTTCAAAACTTCCATTTTGCATAAAGTATAGTTTCCCAATACTAGGGCATTTATACAATTATTTTTAGGTGAAAGACTACCAATTCTTTATATTTTGGTATTTTTTTATAAAGTAACCTAAAATATTTGTATAAATGGTATATTTAACGTTGTTTGTAGTTATATATTATAATTTTGTTAAGCTCTAGAAGTTGCATAATTCAACTTTGAATTTTGACCCAAAGCTCTATTTGGTTTAGTATATAAGTGAGGTGGCATTATTGTGCAACTCTGGTTTCCTGCCTAAACTTCAGGATCCCATTTTGAATTGAATCTGTAAAATGATAGCAAAACCAGGCATCTTACATCATGTGCCTGGGGTGCATTCTCTACCCCATGATCTGGTGTTTCATACCATCCTCACCTAGTGGCACTGGGTGGCTCTGGTAAGTGACCTCCATCCCTGCAGGCAGCACCAGCAGGGCCTGAGCTCCTCCGGCACCAAACAGCCCAAGAAGCAGTTCCAAGGTGAGGCTGTCTGACCTGCAGACTGTGCTCCCACTTCCCACCCAGCAGCACCAGGTCCAGGGAAGTGCTTTCTGCTCCTGCAACAGCTAAAATCAAGCAGTAGTCCCACCAGCAACAGGTGAATGTACCAGAGAGAAATAGTAAGAGTAAGAGCTCTGAAAATAAATTACCGTTGGAACCACAGCCTGTGAAAGGGGCCAGGAGCTAGGTACTAAATCATAATAGGATAACTGACTGCTATAATGGGACATGTAAGTAGGATCCAGAGTCTCCTGACAAATGTCCCAATGTCCAGGTTACAAAAAACAAACAGAAACCATTCATTCATGCTAAGAACCAGGAAAATAACAACTTGACTGAAAGAAGTCAGTCAGCAGATACCAACACCACGATGAATCAGACATTGGACCAATTTGATAAAGATTCTAAAGTAGATGTCATAAAAACGCTTCGGTGAGCAATTGCATATAATTTTGAAAGAAAATGAAAACACAGAAAATTTGTCAAAGAAATAGAACTTATAAAAAGGAACCAAATGGAAACTATGTCACTGAAAAATGCAACAGCCAAAAATTTTTTAAATGCACTGGATGGGCTCAATGATAGAATGACTGTGACAGAGGAAAGAATCAGTGCACTTGAAGATACAATAGAAAGTACCCAATCTCAAAAATTAAAAAGTGAAGCAAAATAAAAGAAACAAGAAGTAAAAAAAAAAAAAAAAAATTACCCAATCTGAACAACAGAGTAAGTAGACTTCACAACAGAATCAAACAAAACAAAAAAACAACTCGCAGAGTCTGAGGGACCTATGTGGGGAAAGTAAGAAAATATTTGTATAATATTTATATTACGAGAATTTCAGAAGGAGAAAGAATGGAGCTAAAAGAGTATTTGAAGGCGTAATGCTTCCAAACTTCTCAAATTTGTCTAAGAATGTAAAGTTACAGGTTCAAGAAGGTGACAGAATCCGAAATAGATTGAAACCAAAGAAACCCACACCAAAGACAGTCAGTCATAATTAAACTTCTGAAAACTAAAGAAAAAGAACAGTTAGAGAAAATGACACAGCGCCTATAGGGCAGTCCCAGTTTTAATGACAGTGGATTCTCATCCACAGCTGTAGAGGAGCCATGGAAGAAGGAAATGGCTCGTGTTTCTAGTGCTGAAAGAAAAGAGCTGTCAACCACAAATTCTATATCCAGTAAAAATATGCTCTAGGACTAAAAAGGAAATAAAAACAATCTCAGAAAACTAAGTGACTCTGGCCAACTGCTTAAAGAGTGGCTAAAGGAAGTTCTCTCAACAGGAAAGAAAGAATACAAGATGGTTTGAAATTTCAGAAAGGGAAGAACAGAATGGATAAAAACAGGAGTAAATACAATAAATTGTCCTCAGGAGTTTCTTAAATTATATTTGATTGAAACAAAATTATAACACGATCTGATGAGGTGTTTAACATATGTAGCGAAAGAACTTAGAATGATTATATGTCTAAACGGGGAAGGGCAAAGAGACTTAAATGGAAATAGGCTTCTCCACTTCATTTGAAGTAGAAAAGGTTGATGCCTGTAAAATGTGATGTTATGTATATATATTGGAATACCTAGAGCAACCAACAGGAAAACTAAGTGATATACTAAAAGGTACTGTAGGAAAACTGTTGGAAGTCTCAAAAGAAGTTTAACTGACAAGAATGCAAGAAAAGGAGAATAGAGAAAGCAGAAACAAATAATAAAATGACAGACACATGCCCTAACAGCAGTGATTACTTTAAATGTGAAATCATATGAAAAGATGTTCAACTTCATTAGCTTTTAGGTAAAGCAATTAAAATTGCAATGACATTTTACTGTAACACACCTATCAGAATGGCTAAAATAAAAAATAGTAATAATACCAAATGCTGACAAGGATGCAGAGAAACTGGATCATTCATGTATTGCTATTGGAAATGTAAAATTGTGTAGTCATGCTAGAAAAGAGTTTGGGGGATTCTTAAAAAAAAAAAAACAACAACAACAACAACGAAAACCCCTAAACATGCAGCTACCAAAAGACACAGCAGCTGAACAGCTGAGCATTTATCACAGAGAAATGAAGTCTCACATTCACAAAAAAAACCTGTTCACCTGTTCAAAATAACTTTATTTACAATAGCCAAAATCTAGAAACAATTGTGCCAAACCAAGAACAGCATTCTCAAAGAGTTACATATTATGTGATTATATTGTTTAACATTCTTAGAATAGACAAATTATAGAGATGGAGAACAGAGAAGTTGTTGCCTAGAGTTGGGGGTGGCGGTGAGGGAAGGAGGATGGATGTGGCCATAAAGGATGGAGCTCTGTCATAACTGGATGGTTCTGGGTGTCGACTCTGGTGGTGGGGACATGGATCTGTCAGTGTGGTAAAATTGCACAGCACTACACACAAACACACACCCTCACACATACGTGTACTAGTGAAATACGAATAAGCTCTGGATTGTACCACTGTCACTTACCTGGTTTTGATGCTATACTCTGCAAGGTGTTACCAGTGAGGGAGAGTGGACTTGAGATGTCTTTGTACTTCCTGTGAATTTTTAAGTATTTAAAAATAAAAAGTTTAAAAAATGGTAATAGAAGCCTTATATGTAGTTTTAATTTTGAAGATTCATGTATAATATATACTTTTGTCTTTTACCTTTCACTGCAAGAATGTGAATACGGTAGCTTGTCTGATTCATTGATTTCTTGAACTATGTAACTGTCTTCAGTTGTCTTTATGTGAATTAGGTTGCAGACTATTTTAGTTATAGACTATTAAACATGTTGTAAAACATATCCATCTTATCTTTTTTTAAAGAGTTTAGAACAAATTAATCTTGGGAGAGAAATCCAAGTACCACCTTGTACAGGTGTTATAGGCAGCCTTTAGAGAATTATGAAATAGTTACCCTTATCAAAATGGAACAATAGCAAAATTTTATTTCTCATGGAACAATAGCAAAATTTTATTTCTTCTAATGAAATATTAATCACTAATATTAGTAAAAGTTATTATGAGAGTAAACCTTTTGGATTCAGCAAATCTTTTGAGAAGCTGATGAAAGCTATAATTTATCTTCCCAGAAAAATAAATGTATATACATATAAGTGCATCTTAGTTTACTAATTCGGGTGATTTATGGGCCCCAGAAGTCCATTCTCAAGAATCCTGGTTAAGAACTCATTCATGCCCACCAGTTAACAAACTGGAGAGTTCTGGAAAAATGGCATAGTTGATATTCCTTAATATCATAGGTAACAGTTTTAAGTTTACTACGTGTCTCCTGTAGAAAGAGCAGGTGTCAGGTCAGGAGTTGTGAATATGATTGATGTCATTTCTCTGTTTTGTATGAGGGAAAGAAATGTTTAGCTCTAAAATTATACACATGACCATTTTTATTTTGTTATTTAATATATTTATGCCTAAAACTTAAGATGAGCATGGTGCTGAAGGCTGAATTTCTCAATAGACTTAGAAAGAGAAGAAATTGCTGTTAGTACATTGTAGTAAGTTCATGGACTTTGGATTCAAATGAATGATTGTCTGGCATTAACCAACAAGTATATGATCAAAAAGCATCTTTCAAGTGTTAACTAAAGTAAATTGATAAATTTATTGTTGATTTCTGAAATCTTGTATCTTTAAAACTCATGTACTAAATATTTGTAGGAGGCATTTTCTAAAATATGTATTGGTTTCTTGTGATTAAATAAGGACTGTGTATACAGTATAAAATGTGTACAGTATAAGAAAATAAAGAAGGAAAATTATCTCTAATCCAGACATAAATGTAAAAATGTTTATATATACATACACATGTTTTAAAATATATATATCATATCATGCTGTATATTATTTTATAACCTGTTTTGAAAGGAAAATATATTGCAGATATTTTCTGTATTAAGTATACTTTCACTTTTCATTTTTAATGTCTGGGTAGCCTGTTGCCCAGTAACTGTTGCTGAGTATAAATGATGTCTACTATTATAAATAATTCTACAGTGAATGGTATTTGTAGAACAAATCCTTGCATATATTAAAGTTAATTCCTTAGAATAAATTTATTGGGTAAGAGGGTATATACACTAATTTGCTCTAAGCAGATTATATCAATTTATAGAGAGAGAGAGAAGCACATGAAAATCATTACGTTTTTATTTGCTGCTCTAAAAAATAAGTACCTATTTTTAAATTTTGATTCTTAAAGTTATATTTAGTCATATGCTTTATAGATTTTTTATGAATTACATGTCTATGTCCTTTGTACAATTTTTCTGCTATTTTTTTCTTACAATATGATTTGTAAAAGTGATTTATAGATTAAGGATGTTGACTCATAATATGTGGGTAATATTTCCTCTTTTTTAAAATTATATTATTTTTGGTGTGCAAAAGCTTAAGATTTGTATATAGTTATATCTATCAGTCTCTCCCCTTTATGACTTCTGCCTCTAAGTGTTATGCCTGTAAGACCATTTTATTGTAATATTATGTCATGTCTTTTGTTTTTTTTTGGAATTTTTATGGTTTTTAGTTTTACACTTAAACCTTTAATCCACTCAGAATTTATTTTGTTTTTTGATGTAAGAGTGGAAATCCCTTGCTAGCCAGATGTCCTAACTTCAGTTAACACATAATCCTTTCTTTCCCTACTGGATGCTAATTTCACCAGTGCTACATTCCAGTACTAAATTGCTTTGAATAATGTAACTCAGTTTCCTGGATTTCCATTCAGAATCATTGAGTGCCTGCCTGCTGTTTTGAAGTGCCAAAGTCAGCAGTTCACTGTAACTTATAATAAGTATTACAGCCTTTGCTCTCTGCTTCCTGTCTCTAACTCCTAATTTAGTTTTTTGCTTCTGCTCACCTTCTGCCCCATTGTTGTACTTGGTTGACTTTGTTATTATATATCCATTGTTGTCAGTACATAAACTCTTGCTGTGAAACACATTACCACAAATTTAGCAGCTTACAGCAACTTGCGTTTATTATCTCTTAGCTTCCGTGGAACAGAATTTAGGCACCACTTAGCTAGGTACTCTGCTCCATAGTCACTCTGGAGGCTGCAATCAAGGAGTCCGCCATGGCTGGGGTCAGCTGAATAAGAATCTGCTTCCAGGCTCTTGCGGATGTTGGCACAATTAGTTCCTTTTGCATTTTTTCTTTAGTTCCTGTCTGGTTGCTGGCCAAAGACCACCTTCATTCAACTTCTTGTCACATAGGCCTCCCAGTTTGTTTCCTCAAAACCAGCAAGGGAGAGAGATTATGCTAACAAGGTAAAAATTAGAGTCTTTTGTAATCTAATTATCTGAAATCCCCATAACCTTTGAAGTCTTCTATGGCTAGAAGCACAAAAAACGAGGTGGCAAGAATTATTGGGGGCCATCGAATACTGATTTCCACAGTCAGTTTTCTCAATTGTGTATAGCCTCCAAGAGTAGAGGTATGATTCTCTAGCTTGTCATTGATCATTACCGTCTGACAAAATGCCTGGCACCTCGTAGGTCCCTAAATATTTGTGAGGTAAGAATGTGTATCTAGTAAATGGCATATATTTAGATTTAGTTGTTTTTTTTTGGGGGGGGGGGGGCAGGGAGCATAAATATTTGTCTAATTTTAAGAACCAGAATAGTATTTTTTAAGCTTATTATTATAAAATTGTTTGGACATCTGTCATCTTGTTATATTTGTTTTGCTTGTGTCCCTGCAATTTACCTTGAATATCTTGTTTTGCCAACTGCTTTCTTTCCTGTCCATTAGACCTCCCATGCTTGAACCCTAGCAGTCCCTGCCATTGTCTGGTCTTTCCTACTAATCCTCTGCCTTCTAGAACCTTCAAAGCTGGAGGAAGATACCAGTTTTCATCTTTAGGGCTCTGGCACAGAGGAAAGGAATGCTGTCTTCCTACCAGTTCTATATCAGTAGGAGTTAGAGTATGTTTTTTGGCATCTTCTATTATTGCTCATGTACTAGTGTACAAATATGATGCTCTTTTAATTGCATAGCATCATATACTAAAATTAATAATGGTCTATAATCTTACCATCTCCTTTAGAATTAAGATATCATGAGAGGTGCTTCACTTCAAATAATTGATCTAATTTTTAGACTATTCCATACTATTCAAAAATTGGGAAATATGTGTATTGTGTCACTAGTACCCATTATAGTCCCCTACTGGGCAAAATGTAGTCATCAATTCATTTAATCCTTCTATTCATTCTTATAGCATTCACTCCCCTTTGCATTGTCCAAGCACTGCTCTAGGCACTGGGAACACAGGTAGTTGAGACACTTTGAGTTTGATGAGATAGACATGTACACAAATGACTTTGTGTGCGTGTGCGTATCTGTATATGTGTGTATGTGTTTTATCTCTTTGTTATCATATTTGGGAAAATCGCCTTACATAGACCCAATAGAACCCATGTAAATAATAGTTTGGTGATAGTATGAGGGAGGGAAACTATGTGTCTTCTAAGTAGTTATTTGAGCAGTCTCCACTCTGGTTTGAAAGGCCACTTTTATTACATGCTAATATAAAATGTAAATTGAGTGTTTCTAAGCTATCTACTATTTTACTTATCTGTTCAGCAATTTTAAATGTTGTAACTTTATAGTGCATTTCAATGTCTGGTGATACAAGACCTTAATTTTTAGTTATATTCCAAAAGATAGTTTATTTTAAACTGTTTATTCTTTGCATAGTTTTCCGTATTTTGTTTTGCCAGTCTCTGAAAGAAGATTAATTCTGGAACTCTGATTTCCATGTTCTCTTAAAGTTCTAGTTTAAATTTAACTTTTACATACTTTTCTCTAGTTAGATAAGAAACATTAAAGCTAATACCAGGTATAATTTTTATTTTTGCTTATTCTGAAACGTTTTAATGACTTGTTTTGCTGTATAAAGTCCAGAGACTTTATACATAAAGTTTAGTACTTAAAATATGCTCTTTGAATTTTTATTGACTATTTTTTTTCTTAAACCCTAGGTTTAGTTCAAAAGCATCCCTTCCACCACCTTTTCAGATGCATCTCTCAAGAACATGTACTAAGGAAACAAGTGGTAAGTTTTCTAAACATTATCTTCTTGATGCATTTTGGCTTTTGGAGCCTCAGAACCCCAAGAAAAAAATCTAGTGGTGACTTTTGACATTTGCTCTCACCTTCTCTACTGGGAATATATCTCTACTTCCCTCTTTCCTAATATCTTAAAATACGATCTGTAGAGAAAATAATACCTCAAGAGTATTATTATCGTTATGACTTGAAGCCTAGTCTGTGTCTAACCTATTCTGTTTCACTTTCACATGTCACCTGCAGAGATCCTTGTATCCCTTGTCACCCTCTCACTCTCTGTAAGATAAGGTTTAAATTTCATAAATATGGGACCTCAACTCACAAAGTAGTTCCAGATTCTCCACCATTTAAAATCTGGGGCCCTGAATTAGGTACAGTGATCCCTGAGCATCTAGATATAAATATAAATGATTCCTCAGATTATACATTCTAGAGGGTGGATAAGAAAACAATAGGAGACAAAGTTAAAGAATCTAAAGATTAGAAATGCACCTGGTTACCATATTATCTCATCCAAGCAATGTGTTAATTAATCTCCTTCTCTTAACCCCATCTGAGGGACAGTGTTTTCAGAATTGATGCTTATGTTGTATGAACTTTAAATATGTTAAACGGTTGACTGCTTTAAGTGCAATACTTAACTAAGTCGAAATCATTTTTTTCCCGTAAGAACTCATCTGCCATATCTCTTAAGGAAATGAATAATATGATTTTTGCTTATGTTACCTTTACATATGTATTTTCTGAAAGAGGACTTTTCACAAAAGTTGTATACAGTTTTAGAGGTGATAAATGCTTTTAAATTAAAATAAGCTTTTATTGCATAAGCAAGTGAACTTCTTTCAGGACTGCTATGCACCTGGCAGGGCCCATAGGTGTGTACACAATCTCACCTGTTAAAGTTCCAGAAGCTTAGGTGACTCCCATAGTCCCACAGAGCAGGTGTGTGTATTTGTGAAAAAGAATCTCAACTGTGTCAGCTGCTGACACTTTCTCTGTAGAAGGAGGGTCTGACCAGTTCTGAGAAATTCATCTTTTCCTTCTGCCTGATCTTTGTTTATCATTATATGGAAAGAACTGACATAAAGTATCTGTGCCTTCAGTAGGAAATCCGTATTGAACATTCCAGACCTTCTGCTCCCTGAGCGTGCTGAGTCTACACCCTGTGGTGGGTGAAACAGGCTCAGTACCCAGCAGGCCTCCGGGATGCGCTGACCTTTTGGCTTCCTGACAGCCTCAGAGGCTGGCTTCCCTGAACCAGCCTGGGGGGCTCTGCCAGTCAAAACAAGATGAAATAAAAATGACTGAATCCCGGCATACTTTATCTGATTAAAATATGACTGCGTTTGCTAATGGAGTATAATTTTTCATATACTCTGATATGTATCTGAAATTTAAAAGAGATTTAGGACAAATTCCCTAGTTCTAAAATACCAGAACTATCAGCTGTATTGGCCACTCAGATGTGTTTATTGTCTCAGGATGCTAACTCAGGCATTTCAGATTTTCAATGAAAAATAAATGTAAAAGAGCTAGCCAGAACTTTATAATATCCATTTATAAGAGATAATTGATTTGTATTAGGGAAATAAAAGCAAATTTTTGCAAGTCATCTGTGGTTGCCAAATGTTTTCTATGTTTACAAACTGAGGCTGGAATGATTATTATAGGTGGGTCCATATTTGAACTCTGTATATTGCTGTATTATTTGTTCTCATTAGTTAAGAGGAATGTTTCTCCCATCTTAAACCTGGACAGTTTTAAATTTTCTGTAAAATAGTCTGTCTTTCTACTAAGACATCATTCTGTGTTTTGTGACAGAGTTTAAATTCAGCATTACAGATAGATATATCATTATTGTTTAAATTTGAATCTTAGTTAGTTAGAAAGTGGTTGATTAAATATTAGATCTCATTCTTTACAAAGCAAGGTTATTCTGATATTTAGACTATAAACCATTCTTGCAAAATAAAGGAGCTAGGTTTCCTCATGGGTGCCTGTTGACCCTGCTCATTATTTCAGGGTTAAAACTTAGGACGAAGTTGTCATTTGATGCTGCTTTGCCTACTCCTGCTCCCTTCACAGTCTCTTCGCCCTACAAGCCTGAAGTTTGCAGAGTCTAAACACAGACGTGTTGCAGCGTTTCCGCAGTTTGTTTAGTAATGGTATATTTGATGTACAGCAACTTACAATTCCTTATTCTTTAAGAAATGGAGATAATCTAAAATGTTAAGCATTTTGGTTAATCTATCATTTTTTTAATTTAAAGATAATTTAAATCAGACTGTTGAAAAACCAAATGTCACGCCTCCTGCCTCTTTCACTTTTAAAATGGATGAGGTTCAAAGTCGCATAAAGGAAATACTAAACAAGCATAACAATGGCATTTGGATATCTAAGCTTCCACATTTTTACAAAGAGTTATATAAAGAAGAACTTAATCAAGGAATTTTACAGCAATTTGAACACTGGCCTCATATTTGCACGGTACGTGTCTCCTTATTCCTCCCTCCTGCTGCCTCCTCCCTGTGCCACTTTCAGGTTCTGAGCTACTAGTCACATGTCCTTTTATCCAGGATCACAAGGCACTGTACATACTGCCTTAGTAATCTTTATCTCTAAAATTAGCATCGACAGGTTCTTGTTTATAGGAGAAGTATGGTTGAGGGTTGTGCGTATATTGTAATTGCTATGTTTTGTGTTTCGTTTTGTTTCATATTATTTTTAGAATGTACTTAATATGTGATGATATGTATGCCATTCCATATTGAATTATCAATTGATACTTAGAGCTTTGAGCTTCCTGGTAATATTTTTTAGTAGCCTCAAATTTCATATACATTTCAAAGACTTTCCATTAAACAATTTTTATTTTAGTTAATCATTTATCGAGTGCCTTATTCTATATTTAAAATTAATAGGGTTCAAATTTAAAATTTTTACAAACGACTGAAGAAAAAAATTGAAAAATGAATTAATGTCAGTTTTTATACTTGTTCCTCTTTTGGAAGTCTATTATTATAAAAAGAATGATGGCTCAGAATAGTTTCTTAGAAATCTTAAGTCAGCTGGTGATAGAGATAGTAAGAGTCTTAAACCAAAAGAACTTACTTTTTAGGTGTTTCTATTGTCTTTATTTATATAGACTATATTCAACAACTTCATATTTGCTACTTTAAATGGTAGCATTAGCAGCTAAACATGGTACTGCTAGACTTTTAAAATTAAATATCCTTATGGATTAGTGTTTGATATATACGTTTTCATTTTTTGATTTAATATATACTTTGGCCCCCCAAAGCATAGGCTACTTCTTGTTTATAACCATTGCCACCCCAACCCTACCACCCAAGGGTCTGGTAACCTCTCTGGGGTTCTTGGACCCCCTTGAGCAATAGAAATTGCAAAGAGTTTGAAGTGTTTCTTAGGCAAGACTTCATTGCATAGACCAGAAGAAAGAGGGAGAGAGGGAGGGGAGAGGACAGGGGAGAGGAGGGAGTGGGGAAAGGGGAGAGGGGAGAGAGATCCATAAGGATGTCAGCATGGAGGCTAGGCCTTCCAGCCCAGCGTCCAGGCTCCAGGGTGTTTTAAGTTATGGGGTAGATTAAATTAGGGGTTTCGATGAGAGAGGTGGTCAGCAGTTTCAGAGGAGGACTACACTATGTGTCCAGTCATTCTTTCTCTTTCCTGGTGAGTTCAGAAAATACCTACTCAAAATGCATGTGTCACGCAGCGTTCCTTCTCTTTCTGCTTTCTATTTGAGGGCTGGCACAGTTTAGCTGGCCATAAGCCATTAGGGTGCTGGACTGTGCAGTCACTCCCCAGGGTCAGTATGTTAAAGACTGGGCAGTGGGGAATGTACTAACATCTTAAGGTGTGTGGCTTGATTATAGTGATGCAGCTGGGCCTGAAACGAGGGCAGGAGTCAGTCATAGCTGGATGTGTATTAGGGACAAGAAGGTAAAGTCTACTATACTTTTACCTGTCTGCCTCGTAATTATCTGACATTAAAACAGCAAGTAATCTTGTAACCACCACTTCTCCAGACCATTGTCACCACATTAATCCATGGACTTTCCAGGCAAGAATCATTTATTCATGCCCCCTCCTGTCTGTTAATATACCATTCTCTCTGCAGCTACATGCACTATTCTTGCCTTAGGGGAGCAGGATGTGTTAGAATATGCAGTGCGAAGTGGGGAAACAAGAAGATATGCCAGACTCCTTACTTTTAAAGTTAAGGAAGTTTAATGCTCATAAGAATGTTACCTCTGGTTTATGTGGAATGTGGAGTTTGTTTTTATAATGGGACTTCCCAAGGTTGCTATTCAGTCAATTCCATTTTACCCTTTCTGGAAAGAATTTTCTACTGGATACAGGTTTAGCAGCATGGATGGTGCCCCTTAGAGTTTCCTGGTTTTGAAGGAGGCTTTTCAGTTTTCACCAGACTGCTGTATTTAATATCCAGACCTGGAGCTCCTTCTTGGAATGCATGATTCTTTTATCTTTAACGTCTATAGCCATTCATGAATTTAGAGCAAACCTTCAATCAACCTAGAACTTTATTTTTATTGTCAACATACATATATAACTCACTGTTTTACACTTGGATAAAGAAGTCATCTTTGGAGTAAAAATTTGAAAAATTAATAGGTTCTTGATGTGTTATGTTTCTGGTTACTTTAATTTATACTTCTTGATAATTGTAGTATTTGTGTCACTTAATGTATGGCTTTTGGTGGAGAGTTTTCTTCCTGCTACTCCACATGTCTGCGAAGCTCCAGAATTTCTCTTAAGAGGGTTATAGATAAGAGAGTATCCATTCTGTGGTGTTAAAGGTTTACTTAGCACCTTAAACCTATGAAATGTTAAGATGCAATGTTCCTTCACTAAAATTAAGAAAAAAACCTTTATCTGAAATGAATGGTTTCCTACTAAATTTCTGGTGCTGCAATGACTTTTTGGGGGGTTACTTGTTTCAGTACTCAAACTTATATTTGTTGCATGATTATTTTTTGTTCAGTCAACAAGGGTGGAACATGAAGCAGAAATATCCTGTGCCTTTCTTAAGTGTATGCTGAGTTTCTCTCCTTTGAGTGAGGCCTATTTAGATGCAATCATCAATTACTAGGTTTGAGAATATGCTTAGTGAAGCATTGTGTGCAGAATGCCAAAACCCACCAGTCTGAATGATATCTACTGCTAGTTTTCAGTTTCAACAACTTGCAGGTAAATAGTTTTAAATAGTTACACCGTGATTATTTTCCCTCTCTTCTGATTTCCTGTTTTCCCTCACGCTGAAAAGCATAAATCCTGATGGCATGCTCAGGACTGACGCTGCTGTTGTCAAGGTCAGACAGTCTCAAAAACAGCACAGAACATTTAGGGTAAGAAAGAACTTGGTAGCATGTATCTCTTTATGTGGAACAAAATAAGTCCAAGTATAATGTATTTCTTTTAGAGAAAAGAGCTTTCTCCCTCAACCGTATAAAGCATTTTATATAAAAAAGATTGAAAAGTTAAGGTATAAGAGAAATAAATCTCCTCTAATCCTACTACCCAGAGATAACCAGTTGTAGGGATTTATCATTTAAATATCAGAATGGTCAGCATCAGCTCAGGGACTAAGTAGCAACTCTGAAATTTTACCTTTATGGAGGCTCTAATCAACTCTCTGCTCTAAGTCACTTCACAAGAATGTTGGATGACATTTTGAATTAGACAGAAGAATACTTTGAATCTGTTGTTCTTAACTTTGTGGATCTCTCTGGCAACAAAATGTGAATTGAGAGTTTTGAAAGCTAAAGAGAATATAAAGTCATTAGCAATGATGACCCAGTTCCATAGTGTTCCCTAGGCAACATGTGGCAGAAGTGGACATTGTGTAGAAGCTGTCTTGGAAAGGCCAAGCGTCCCAGATAGTAGCCCTGTTGACCAAGGACCTCAGAACCCAAGCGCTCCCATTGGGTCCTGAAAGGAAAGCCACACCTCTTAGCCATTCTTGAGTGGTGGAAACTTAGTGGCTCCTTGCCATGAAGACACTCAGGATTCAGAGCCTCTGGCTGACTTTGACTTCTAATCAAACTCCAAGTAAATTGCCTTCTTAAAACCCTGTATATTTGGGAGTAAAAACAAACAACTTGAATTTCTAAGACAGTAGAACGTTAACAACAGTGATGCATCCCCGGGCTTAATGATTCAATTTCTATAGCAGTGCCAGCAAAAACAGCATGGCGGAGATAAAGGGAGCACTCACAGGTAGACCTGTAATATCTAACTGGAATTTAGTTTCTCTTCCCATTTTCACAAATAGAAATATTCATTAAACACATTGGAATAGTTTTTAAATTTAACTTTAGTGAGCGTCTGAATAGGAGAATGACAATATCAGTGTGGCAAGATCAGAATAGAGAAGTTGAAAAATCATGTAATACTGCTGTTCTGGAACTTGAAACAGGAACTATCCATGGAGCACTGCAGCGTAGTAAAAAGAGTCTGGGCTTGGAATCTCATTTTTTGCCTTGTGATTTCTTTCAGCATACAGATTGTTCCTTTCTCTAAAATGGGCCTATTTTTACCCATATCATAGGGCTGTTCAAATTAAATGAGACAGACTCTGTAAAGGATCTGTATCAAAATCAGTTCAGTACCAGAAACATAGAAGTTGTTTAGGAAAAGGCAGCTGTCATTTTTTGATGGACAGCCCACCTTCAGGTAAAACAAATTAAAACTCGTTGATAATCCAGAATGTACCCAACAAGCTCCATAAGGCACTGATCTCAGTGAAAACAGGAAGAACAAAAGTTTAAACTGAAAAAATAAAAAGGAGCAGTGGTTGAAGTCAAAAGAACTGAAACTCCCCCCAAAAGGCGATTTTCTTCAGATCCCCTCCCCTCACAAAAAGTAACGAGAGTACACCTGGAGTCCCTGCGTGCCCTGGAATGCACAGGGAAAGCCACAGCTGAGGCAGGATCTCCCCCAAAGTACTGCACACATTCCACCAGTTGTTGTTTTTACCCCCAAGTCCTGGATCTCAGTTTTACACGGCCTGCATCTCAGCTACTTGAGCCACAGACATGTGCCTAAAGTTTTCTAGTTGGTTTATTTTGAGTTCAAAACCATTGCTAGTGCTTGGAGTGCTGGAGTCTCCAGGTAAGCGTGATTTTGCTCTACTTCTCAGATTTGTATTAGGGGTACATGTAAAATGAAATTTAGAACTTAATTGAAAGCTTCAACACAAGGAACCACTATTGTGGAGACAAAGCCGTGGCTGGATGAGACCCATAGAATTGCTTTGGAGAGGTTTTTTATTTAATTGGACAATACCACTGCTATGTTAGAATCCCAAAGAAAGTTCTCATTTCGTAAGAGAGTTTACCTCAGCAGCCCATTCTGCAATGAGCAGGTGAGCTGTCAGGGAGTCACAGGAGTTTGGCTTCAAGAATTGAAATTTACAGCACAGGTAAAATTAGGAAGAAGTAAAGAGCTCTTATAATTAAGGGAAAGAAAATATTTAGGCATCTAGAAAGAAAACTTTTTTTTATGTGAACAAACAGGGCTCCCACAGAAATTCATGTATGTCCTTGGGTCTCACATTCACCAAACCTCACCTGTGTACTGCAGACTTACAGAAGCCCAGAGGATGTGTGAGAAGTAGCTAATTCAAGTTGTGATTACAGATGTGGCAGAAATCAAGCTGAACGTAGTCAGCTTGTGGGGTAGAAAGCCGAGGGCACATCAACGTACCAGAATCTTGTGATGATAGACGAAGGAGGCACCCCAAACTCATGGTGTAGGGAGTGTACCTCTTCTGTTTCCTGCTTGTTGCTCCTGTTGGGAGCTGGTGGTGAGGGGTCTGTGCAGAGTAAATATAAAGGCTTCCAGATCCTGGTAATTCTCAGTCATCGGGCTGGTGACTTTTGGGGTGAATGCCCCAAATGAAAGAAAAAAAATGTAGAACCACAAAATGAAAACAGTATTGGGTGTGGGGGCGTGGTGGTGGGCAAGGCAATATTATGATGCTGAGTTGTCTCCTACTGAACAGGAGGCCCTTTGGCCGAATCAGGTAGACGAGGAACTCTCGAGAGCCTATTAAAATGATTAGCAGCTGATTGTCCTACTAAAAATAAGAAAAGTCATGTTTCAAGTAGATGTTGACCGACTTTGTTCTTTTATGAAGGCCAGAAGGCAGTTGTTCTGTATGCGGGGAGGAGACAGGAGGTCAAGATGCATATCTGGCCAGATGCACCCAAGTGCAGTGAAGAGTGGACATCAGACTAACCAACACCGCAGCAGTTCCTTATCTTTGCGGAGATTCTCATCGTTGTCTCGGGGCAGAGAGACTAGTGGGTCTAGGTCTCTTCCCTAAGCCCACTTATTATAAAATTTACAAGAATAGAGATTTTGTGGAAGACAGATGGTAACTGCAGTAGAATGCTTAAAAAACACAAATTTTCATTCAAATGAAAATTTTAAAACACAAAGTTTAATAAGATGGAAAAGATTATTTATTTTAAATTTCATTTTTAACTCTAAAACTGTTTCATGATTTTTTCCTTTGAATTGAGCAGCTCTTTGGCCAGTCTCTAAAGCCTGGTTTATATGTGGACTAGGCATTTTTCACATCACCAGATTTATCCAAGAATATAAGCTCTGTGTGCTGAAGGACGTCTGAATCAACTCCAGGTCATGTCAGGTTCAGTTCCTAAGGTCAGGCCTATGTTTAATCTTAGAAAATTCTCATTTGAATTTAGAGATGCCAAATCACTGGACAGCAAAGTGGAGTTTAGGCTCATAACAAACTCTCTTGAGATGAAGAAGTAGCATGTTGGAAAGTGCCCGCAACTCAAGGAACTAGTCATTTAGGGATGTGTGGGTGGTTATCTATTTTAAGTAATAAAGAGAACGCTTTTGAGGAAAGAGATCCGTCCTCAAGTCAGCTATTCTTTAGTTTACTTCAGATAAAAGTCAGGCTTACTGGTCAAAAATCTATAGACTGACTGGCAAAACTTAACTGCTGCAGGCACGGCTCTGGGATTTTACTAATTCCACATGATCTTTATACATTATTCTGCAATAAAGACCAAAAAAAAATGAAATTCTACTACTCTTCTGAACCTGTTCACTTAAGTAGGTACAATGTTTATGATCTCTGCTAAGATGATCATCTCTGGTTGGAAGAATTCCATGTGCTGGGCATGTTCAGAGACGCATTTAGAGGTTTGGTAAAGTGCATTGCTAGGTAATTGCTGTTCTGTCTAAAGCACAAACAGGAGTGAATGCTTTGGAACTGAACAACTATTACACAAATTGAAGTATCCCATATTTCTAGCTGACTCAATGAGGATCATAGGCGTGACTGTTACTTCTTGCCCTCTTTCGGATTGAAGCCATGTAGACAGTGGGTTTGTGAGAGTTATTTTCTATAAATAAGAGTGACTGTATTCCCCTGAAAATAGCCTCTACTGCCCACTTCAGAGAAGGTGCTGCAACGAACTGAGAAGAAACTGCTAGGTGAAAACTAAAGGAGGGTTTTGAATTGGGGCCAGAGGCTCAGCCAGCCCTGGGTATAGAGAACTGCCCTGTATGTCTAGATCAAAAGTTAATGCTAACTAGGGTCTCTGCAACAAGTAAATAGCTCACATGGAAGTCTTATCTTTCCATCTGCTCAAAAAGTATCTTTCTCAAACCTGCTCTGATACCCAGTATATGTTCTTGTATCTTACAATGTGTCTTAAAAGAGCATAGTGAAGACTGGCATTTTAAGATTCTAGATTTAAAGACTGAACCTCTAAAGAGATAGATTAACCAGTGAGAGCAGAATGAGGAGTTTTTCATTGTTCTTGCCTTTAAGGCTTAACATTAGAGACATAGGTGCACCTTGGCGAAGTGGCAGTTTGGTCCTCTGCTCTAGTTGAGCATAGTCCACACATCCCAAGGACCTGGGTTTGCATCTAGGAGGCGGGAAAAAAAACCAAGATGAACAACTAATTAAAATAAATTTTAAAAAATGCTTCTTCCGCCTCTCTCTTCTGCCTCCCTACTTGCCTTCATTGCTGCCTCCATCTTTCCTTAAAAAAAAAAAAAAAGGATATAATTGTGACTATCACATGCCATCCAGAGTGTCACACGTGTCAGCAAGAATCCACCAGTGACACAGGAAATGCCTGCAGGTACTAAACGCAGACTGGACCACCTCTGCTCTCATTGATCCTTTAGATTTTCCCAGCATGAAAATTCCCCTCAGTCCTTGAAAGTTAAGACAAAAGAATATGAGGAGGAGTACTCACATTTTGTACTTACAATAATATTTATTCAACTCTTATGTGTCATTTAGAATACGTAGACTAAAAGCAATCTATTTTAACATCAAATTGACTTTTTAAAAAATTTCATTGCAGTAACTTTGTTTTACAAATTAAACTCATATATTCATGTTTCGCATTCCTCAGATATGTGAACTGAATTTTTTTTATAAGGAAAGGTACAGCAGGAATGATGGCAGGTAGGCAGACAGGAAGAGAGAGGAAGAAGAAGCATTTATTTAGTTGTACATCTTGGTGGTTCCCCACCCCGGCCCTGCATCCACGGGATGTATGTGGACTGTGTCTGGTGGCCTTATGCACTCGGCAACCAGGGCTCACCAAATTGCCTGTCTTTAAACTTATTAAACCTCTTTTCTGGCAGTAATGCCTCCTTTCCTTAAATATACCTAAGCTCTATTCCTAGGCATTACATGGAAAATGAAGTCACTGAAGTCAGTGTTCTTACTAAAAACCTTCCTGTTCATCCAGCTTGAATATTCTGTTCTTCTTAGAAGCTGTGTTGTTACCTCAGTGGCTTGGAATTCTCTCCTAAATGCTTAAGGAAAAGTTAAATAGGATCTGACAACAAAAGGGTCATCTCAGTGTTGTGACTACTGACTCCAGTTTTTAATGATCTAGTCAGAGGTCAGAGAACTTTTTCTTTAAAGAGCCAAATAATAGTTCAGGTTTTGTGGACCAAGAGCTATTATTCTACTGTTTCTCACAGACTAACAACTACTCAGCTCTGTGACTGCATGCAGATGCCACCATACACAACATGCGACATGGGAGCCTGACTGTGCTCCAGGGAAACTTCATGTACACTGAATCTCACGGGTTTTGATGTCGTGAAAGAATTATTTTGATAGTTTCAACTATGTGAAAATACAAAAATTCTTAACTCGTGGATTACGCAGAAACAACGGCAAGCTTTATGAGACTGAAGCCTGGAGTTTGCTGACCCCTGGTCTAGTGGCACAAAAAGCATAGAACTTGGGGGAAAATTACGCCATACATCAGTTTCTCTTCTCTTCTCTTACATGAAGAGATGCCATCAAGTCATGCCTCTTAGGTGTTTATGCAAAAAAGCTTCTCGTTCAGATGGCATGCAGATGCTAGGCATTTTTGACTCTTGTTCATGGGAGAGGCAGCACTTCCAGGGAACTCTCCGTCATGGCGGTTTTTAAAAAAACTGTTCTTTACCTCTGGAGTGTCTTTTTCTAAATATTGATAAGCTGTAAGTTTTCTCAGGATATTCAGGAAGAAGAGAGAGAAGCAGTATTTCAATTTTGCCCAAACGTTTTTGAAGTTTCTTCCCAGTGATTTCTTTCCTGACAGTTCTGATGCCTTTACACAACTTCGTTCTGCCTTATATTTAGTCCATTTTGTAAGCTCTTGTTTTGGATTTAGTAGAGAGAACTAAACTAAGATGTGTGGGCAGAAACACTCATAATTTCCTAGGATTCTTGGAGGCCAATGCCTTATTACAGGGGAAATTCATACTCTTCTTATTTCCCTCTTTATTTCTGAAATGTGGCTCATGGTGTTATTTGCAGGTGAAGACCATGCATGAAAGTCTTAGTAATTAAGAAGAGTAAGATATACAGTGTTGTATTTCCTTTATTAATTTAAAAATAGTGTTGATCTCAAATTCAAAGTGTAAAAATGTGTTTTCAGGTTGTTTTTAAGGCATGGAAATATCTGTCATTTGTTTATTTAAATATTGCAGGTGGAAAAACCTTGCAGTAGTGGTCAAGATTTACTTCTTTACCCGGCTAAGAGAAAGCAGCTTTTGAGAAGTGAACTGGACGCTGAAAAAGTGCCTCCACTCCCACTGCCTCCTCCAAAACAAATGCCACCTCTCAAAGGGTGTCCTGCAGCTGTGACAGGAGACTTTAAAGAAAAAGTTGCGGAGCTGCTGGTGAAGTACTCAAGTGGTCTTTGGGCCAGTGCTCTCCCCAAAGCGTTTGAGGACATGTACAAAGTGAAAATCCCAGAAGAGATCTTAAAAAATCTTGCCTCGCTTTCTGATGTATGCACAGTGGACTACATTTCTGGAAATCCCCAAAAGGCCATTCTGTATGCTAAGCTTCCATTGCCCACTGACAAAATCCTAAAGACCGCAGAGCAAGCACGTGGTGATTATGATATCAAGTCTCTGGTTAAACAAGACTCTCTGCAAAGAGAAGAAAGCACCACAGAAAGTGCCCATACCTTTTTGGAGAATATAGCGATTCCTCCATTAATCATTCCAACAGAGGCATCCCCGTCTGTCTTGGTCGTTGAACTGAGTAACACAAATGAAGTAGTTATCAGGCAAGTTTTATTTTGTAATTCTTTAGGATTCTAGTGTACTATTGGCACTTAGCTATTCTTCACAATGATGCTGGAGACTGAGAAAGAATTAATGTTCTTAGCGCTATATAGTTAAAATGAAGAAGAAGAATATATTCTTAGTATTTGTAAATGTTCAATATATGCATCTATTCTTGTCACATCCTGGAGTCAGACGAGAGCTAAGCTGGTGACTGGAGACATAGACCATGACAAGTCCAAGGACTGGGGTTCAAGACCCCAGGCCTGGGAAACAACCAAACAAAAGTACTTCCTTCTCCTCTTCTGTGGTGTGCCCTGGTGACTCAGGTGCTAAGCTTCGTGACCCAGGGCAAGGGAAAACAATAAAAAATATCTGTGTGCAACTAGTCTTGTGAGACAAGATTACTAACAATTTTTAAAATGGGAATGGTAATGTAGTCGGTCTGAACTTGAAAAAGATATGTCAAAAATGATCTAAATCAAAAACTATACCTGGCTTATAGAAAAAGCAGGTCAGTGTTACCCACTAGGTAGATAATTCTATTTAATGTGGGGCTATGTAGCATTTCCTAAAAGTGAAAAAAGCTAAGCACTGTCTTCCTAATATAATTAAATATATATATAGTTATAAAATACGTTAGATGCAGAGGTGCTCTGGTTATTTAAGCTATTTTGGATCGTTGACTAAGTGGTTAATGATAGCTGGAAAGGGGAAAACAGTCCTGTGCCAGTCACTTGGTTTGGACTTCGGAAGAAAATATAGACTGCAATAGAAAATAGTGAAAGACTGGAATGTGCACTTTCCATCTGAGAGCAGGAAGTTCTGTAGTTGGGTCTCCGGGAGCGCCAGCCCTCAGGGTCAGCCTGCGACTGGGCAGAGCAGGAAAAGGCTGACACAGAATGGAATCTAGACTCCTTCAGCCAAATGTCCCTTAAGGTTTGGACTGTTACTCCTCCAGAGAGTGAGAGCTGAGCAGGGAAGAATTTTTTACAAAGTGATTTTCAGAACCTTCCCTCTGAACAAGCTAAGGCTGGGTGGGTGATGAAATGAGTCTAGTGTCCAGGGACACAGAGTGTGCAGAGGCTTCACGGGGGTGGCAACCGTACACATCTTATTGCTAAGATGCAGTGCGGCTTTAGGACGTGACTAAGTTGCTGACGGTAGGGGTCCCACTCTCAGACCACCTGAAGCGTCAGCCCCTACCCATCACAAGCGTGGAGCCATGCTCTGCTGGTTGCTGCCGAGCAGAAGCTGCCTGCAGGTCCCATGCTGTTTCTCGCCCCCTTGCTCCTCCCTGTAGACACCATGTTCCAGGCTGCAGGCCAGGTCGCTGCCAGCTGAGCTGCCAGGGCCATAGCGACACTGAAGGAGCTTCCTGGGCCCAGGGAATGGGCCATGGACAGAATTGCAGATCTCTTAGGATACTTCAGAGCCAAGAATGCAGCTGCACTGCAGGCAGTGGCTAACATTTGTGAAGCTTAATAAACGAACTGAGTATGGCAAGACTTCTGTAGCCGTTTCTGGAGTAAATAACAGGCATATAATCCTGTCGTCCCTCGCTATATCGCGGTTCACTTATTGCAGTTTCACTGTATCGCGGGTTTAAAAAAAATCTAATTCTGTATCGTGGAATTTTTGCTATATCGCGGGATTTTTCAGTACACGTATGCTTCCCTAGTGAGCACCCACACAGAATTTTATCTGTTGTTAAAATTACGTAGGTTTGAGAGTGCAGAAAGTGTTTATAAGAGTGTGGGAAAGGTTTATAGGAGAGTAGGAAGGATTTATAAAGCCTTAAAATATATATAAATAATAAAATAAATTATAACGCCACTACTTCTCAGATTTTCACCTATCGGTGCCGTGGATCAGTCTGTGATATCTGACAATCTTACCAAAGGCTGGTGGAAATCTGGGTCAGTTCCAGGACTTCGCTAGGGGAGTTCCAATCTATCCAAGGGTGATTAGGTCCTTAAAGCTGTAAAGGACCACTCGGGTTCTGGGTAAAGCAAGAAAGCAAAGAACAGTGTTCTTGTCAGCACGTCTCCTGTGTCCCTGGCCAGGTGGTTCTGGTGCTGTCATAGCATAGCCGTCTCGCTAGAAAGGCTTTGTGCTTTTTAGGCTGACATGGCTTCTGTTACAGGAGCAAGACTTGATTTGCCAGGTTTTATATCCTAGGAGGATATAATAGAATTGTCTCTGAGGACTATAAGGCAAGAAAACAGCAGCCTGTCTGTGACAGAATGGAAAATAACAGGTTTTGATGGCATGAACTGGGACAAGGTGACTGCAGCTGTCGACTACAGAAAGTTGTAGAGGGAGATAGGAATGTATCCTTAAAAAATATTCTCAGCATGTAATTTAAGAGGCATTTACCTTAGAGCATGTCATATCTTGGGAGGGCATCCAAACTCAACATTTTTGTTCAGTAAGTCAAGAAGAGTTGTCACATGGTCATATTTAGTGTGTTTAGGACTTGTTCTCCTCTAGTAAAATTTCACTGGTTTTCAGAGCTTGAACCTTGTCCAGCCTTTGTTAGGACAAAGCTATCAACTAGATTCTCTTCTCGGTGATCTAGAAAGGTCTCCTATAGCCTTAGTCAAAATCTTAAGTGAACCCTTGCTTATCTGGCCTCCGTTGTGTCTGTTCTCTGCCATTTCTTCTCCCTTCCCTTCCTTTGGGTCTTTTCTCAGCTTTATCCTCCCTGAAGACCCCTGATTACTCATGGGCATCCTCTACCTCTCTGAATTGCTTTCCAGCATTTGCTGTGGTGTGTTGAACTTTGGTCTTGCTTTGTACAAGGACTACAATATTTCATTTTCCTTTGCCAAAATAGAAATGTTTATTAAATACCTATTCTCCCTGATGACATAAGCAAGTATGAGAGTAGAATCAAAAATGGAATAGGAAAAAACAGAGTAACTACTGTGCGGCCATCAAAAAGGGAGAAATCCTACCGTTTGCAGCAATATGGATGGACTTGAGAAGGATGCTTAGCGAGAGAAGCCAGAAAGAGAAAGATAGACTTCATATGATAGCACTCATATGTATAGAGATAGAAAGCAAACTAATAAATGAAATAATACTGTACCTAAAAAAAAAGAGAGAGAATTAATCCAAACAATAATAGCTTCAGTGGTGGTGGGGGGACATGGCAAATCAAAGGGTGCAGAAGAGATGGGGGATGGGAGGGGGAACCAGGTAAAGGGGATTAATTGTAAAGTGGAGGGGAACAAAAGGAAATAGTGGTAGACCTATTGTGCTATGTACAGATGTCCATTTGTTGTTATGTGCACCCTAAAGCAAGTTAATGTTAACATGCAGTATTCCCTCAACAAAATCAATGAAAAAAGAAAGAGAAAAGGCCAGAGTAACATTATTAAATTGCTGTCATTTTCCTTCTTCTGGATTGCTTCATCTGTGTGCTCTTCC
This sequence comes from Solenodon paradoxus, assembly GCA_004363575.1. NCBI lineage: Eukaryota > Metazoa > Chordata > Mammalia > Eulipotyphla > Solenodontidae > Solenodon > Solenodon paradoxus. The sequence goes on from RJWH01000659.1 coordinate 398,489, forward strand.
TTTAACTCAGGTATGTGGGCAAAGACCATTCTGCTGCTCAGGAATTAATGGAAGATGAGATGAAGGACTATTACAGTAAGAACACTAAGGTCACACCAGTCCAGACTGTGCAAGTCGGACAGTTGTTGGCCGTGAATGCCGAGGAGGACGCTTGGTTACGCGGACAGGTCATCTCAGCAGAAGAGAACAAGATAAAGGCAAGAATTGTTTATTTTGTTGTAATATTAGGAAGACAAACATTATTTTTCAAATGTAAGTGTTACTTCTAATATTTTCTTCTTACCAACTGCATTTAGTTTTCTCCAAATGTTGAAAAGATAATATCTTAAGAGATTGTCCCTGTCAACTTGTATAGCTATATTATCTAAATATTTTAGCAAAATGTTTTTCTATATTAGATTATATGTAACTCATGATGTAATCAGGGGAAACTGTTTCCTTCTCAGGGAGCTACAGTAATAGTGATGAGTTCTGTGGACTCCTAGTCCAGGTCAGTACTTTGGAGTAAGGGAAGCAATACTGATCAGAGGAGATGCCGTATCTTCCTCCCTTGTCTTCTGAAGCCAGCCAGAGAGCCCTGAAGGGGATGAATTGTGCCTCCGGAGCTGTCTGAGTGTGGCTTCCTTGGACCTCATGAGAAGTGTCAGAGGACTCTTCTCCAGTCTCCTCCAGCAGCAGCCTCCAGCACTTTTCCCCTCTTTCCCATTGCTGCCTCTTCCCTTCCCTGCACAGACAGAGAGCTGGAACTCTGTCCTTCAAGGCGCAGTTTTGTCTAGATTTTGCAAGCAGTTTCTTTCTTATTATTATTCTTGCAGTTATCATTTATTATTTAAAAAACACTTTTATTTGTGTATCTTCTGTTCCATCATGTAAAACCTATTCCTTGCACCAGTATCAATCCCTGGTATAAAATTTCTTTTGTGTCACTGAGTGCAAATAACCAGTCCCTCAACCTGAAGTGCCTGCCTCCAAGCACAGTGTGGGAAAGGTATTCTCACTGTTTCTTACCCAGCTTATTCAGCTGATGAGGCACGAGCCTCTCTACAAAAAAGCTCACCCCAACCATCCAGCCAGCCTTGGCCATACCCAGAGAGATTTAGGAAATTCCTTAACCTAATAAATAGAGACACAGCTTTTACGCAATTTGACTTGAATTTAAAAATATGGAAATTGGGAAAGCAGTTAGCTGTAAACACTTTTCATATGACCCCTAAGAAGATAAGAGAAATGAAAACATAGGTCCACAAAAGGACTCATACACATTTGTAGTGATTTTATTTATTATCAGTAGTCCCAAACTGGAAATAACCTGAATGTTCACCAGGAAGTGAATATATAAATAAATTGTAGTTTATCCATATGATGGAATACAGGTCAACAATAAAAAGAACAACCTACTAAAAACACAAATCACATGGATAAAACTCAGACTATGCAAGTGAAAAAAAGCGAGACATAAAAAAGAGATCCCACATGAGTCCATAAAAAATGATGTCTAAGAACAGGTATAAATCATCTGTAGTGAGAGAAATCAGAGCAGTGGTCGCCCAGGACAAGATGTGAACGGGACTTAATTACAGAGAGATGAGGGAACTTTTTGGGGTGATGGACATGGTCTATATTTGGCTATGCTGGCGATAATATGGGTGTAGATATTTGTCTGACCCCATAAAGCTATACATGGGCATTTTAAAATTTACTGTAAGTTATACTTGGATACAAGTTTGAAAAGAATCTGTAAAAAGCTCAGGACTGAGTTGAATCATGGACCAGTGGAGAGCGCACTGTGGTGAGCAGTTCGGGCACTCGTTCTGACTCTACCTCCTCATGGTTGTGTGCCCTTGGTCAGATCCCTCCACCCCTATGGGCCTACAAAGCTAAAGCAATGAACTAAATAATTTGGAGTCTTAGATCTTGGTGCCCAAGGACTCCCCTTCACTGTATCTTGGACGCCCTTCCCTGGAGACATCACTTACATGAAAACACTCCACTGAAAGACCCTATGTCCTTTGGGAAAGAAAACCACTGAGGCATCTACCTTCCAACACAGTGTAGCGATAGCCCAGCAATAATGAAAACCAAGGGAATGGGGTCATGGAAGCCAGAACAAGAAAGGTCTCTAAAAGCAGGGAGGGACCAGCTGTGTCCTTGCTGCTAAGAGCTGTGGGGTTGTGTTTAGAAGTCAAAGGTAGTGCTGCATACTCTTCACTAGTAAGCTCTTAAGACAGCAGTGGATTCAGCAGGTCTAGCCTAGTTTTGTTCCCCACACCCCCATGAATCAGACAAAAGGTGAATTTCTTCCTTTACAGGGAGAAATTCCAGGTACTTAGCAAGTCTTTTCAAGACTAGAACTGTGCTTAACTGAAGTGAACAGAACTCTTGAACCATACTGTGCGTGACAGTGAATACCCATTCCCTCCTTTATTTCCACTTGTCAGATCCTGGGTGAGTATGAGAAGGAGGAGGATGCGGTTCCTCCCTGAGGTTGGCACCAGATGGACCTGACCCAGCCTTGCATCCCAGGGTTTAAAGCAGATTATTCAGATCATGCAGTGAGACTTCTGGCCACGAGATGGTGTCAGAGAACCAGGAATGGACCATCACCCGATGGCAGGCCTGTGAGCTGACTGGTGCTGATCTCTCTCATTTAGAGAGAGAAATGATTCAGCCATTACAGAGCAAAGAACAAAGGGCAGGCTGTGATGAGAGTCAAACTGGACAAATCCATGGACAAGTATTTTATAAACTGCAGCTGCCATACAAATATCTAGCATTGTGATTTTAAAAAAAAAGAAAAGGAAAGAAAAATAAACTCCAAACATTACAGGAACCCATTGAAGATTGCGGAGCAGTTATTCTTCAGTTTGTTGATGTCTGGAACACGTTCTGAATTTCCCAGGACTCATCATTTCACTTAATATAGATTATTGTCAGACCATGTTATCTCTATCTTAGATCTGGAAAGAGATGGATCCCAGTTGTAGGTCGAGATAGCTGCCTGAACCCTAAGGCTTATAGGAGGGAAGAACAGGTGTTGGTTTGAGATTGGAGAAACAGGATGGTACCTTCAGTGAGTGGCCTCCTGATGTAGCTGCCAGAGAGCTAGCCTTGGGAGCACTGAGTCAAGAAATGGACCTAGGTATGGTGAGATCCTTTCCAATGCGGAACTGGAGAAACCACAGATGTCAGATTATGAGATGTCAGGGAAACGCATTAGTGGTCTCCCTTCTTTTTATCTTACATTCTCTGTAGGAGAGGATTTCTGTTTTATATGCTTGCTACCGAAATCTAGGCGAGAAGAGACTAGCCTGTGGACTTCATTTTCCTGCAGAAAATATAAGGACCTGCCTTTTTGCTACTTGGTATTTCTTAGCCATGACTTTGTCCTAGTTTCTGGTGTTTTCTTTGTTTTGTAATAACCATCATCTCTTTAATTTCAGGAGTTTTCTAGGTTTACAGCGCTTTACCTTAGAGTCTTATCATTCTAAACCACAGATTAATGTTTCTAGATTTTATTTTTCTGAACAAAAAGTGGCCTTGTTTATGTGCTTAGACAGTCACATTCAACAGGAGGCTTCACCATCACTCTGACGTGAACACCCAGACTCTCAGTGGCCGCGCCCCTGGTGAGGGGCTGGCCAGGTTTCTGCAGACGCACAGCCCCACCCAGCAGGTGTGCGCCTTCAGCTGAGTTGGACACAGGCCTATCTCAGCTTCGTATCCCTGAAAATCAAACCAGAAGTGCCCATTTTTACAGCGTATCCAGCCATGACATCGTTGTTGCTGTCCCCAGAAAGCATCTTGGTGCCTGGAAGCAAAGTATCATAGTATCAGCAACCACTAATCTACTTTGGGGACCTAAAATCTGAAAAATACCACCAGAGCAATGCCTTCTCCTAGGAACAAAAACTGCTGCCTCAGATGCAAATCCTTAGCAAGAGGGCAAGTGTGTGGTCAGATAGGTAGCACACCCCGGGACTCAGGCTTTAAGTCTGAGGCTCCCGATAATCCACAGACAGTCCAAGGACTTGGGTTCCATATCCAAGGCCAGGGAACGACCAACATGAGCAACTAAAGAAAGAAAGAAATGTTTCTTCCTCCTCTTTCTTCCTGCTTGCCTTTCTGCTTACCTTCTCTTTGAAACCAAAAGGAGAGATGACGCAGGTGTTAATGAAGTGGTAGGGGCAGACTCAGCTGGGCAGCTGAGAAGCTGGCAGCAACAAGGCATCGAGGTTCAGCACTCAGACCTTGCTCTCCCCCTTGGCAAAGGGCGCGGTAGAGAAGCGAGGTCTGAAAGTCAGGAGCTGAGCCCTGGTCCCCCTGGTGCCAGCGCAGCCTTCTTTTCCTGGGCTAAGTCAGGGGCACCTCCCCGGCCCTTTTCAGTGTGGCGCCACTTCACATGCTGCTTACAGAATAAGTGACTGATGACATGAGGATAAAGAACTTCATTTGAACGTAAATATTTTTTGATCACAGGTATGCTATGTTGACTATGGTTTTAGTGAAAATGTTGAAAAGAGCAAAGCTTACAGATTGAACCCAAAGTTCTGTTCACTCTCATTCCAAGCTACAAAGTGTAAGTTAGCAGGTAAGAACCTTTTTTACTGCTCTCTCCATTTCGGCACTTCATCACCATTGTAGTTTGCGGGGTAGTAAGTCCCAAAGTGAACCAAGTATCTCAAGGTGTTATAATGTTATTCACTGAAAAGAATAGATTAATATTTTGTGGTCTTTATAAGATGTGATCATTATAAAAATGTTGGTTTTATTATTTTAAATATCTTCTATGTAACCTGCTTTTATTTTGTTATAAAAATATCTATTGTCCTTGTTAAAGGTTTTATTATTCTAGCTGCTCTAGTGACAGCTGCTAGAGACTCTGTATGGTGGGCTTTGATCAGTTTGAACCATGCTGTTTTACATCGTAAGGTGACTCTGAGCTTCTTTCCCACTGAGATGGACTCTGTGCATGCTGTATGCCAGTGACACAGCCCTGTGCACCCAAGCCCACGCTGGGCGATAGGCCACGTGTGGTTTCAGACACAGTGGATGTGCTGCTGCTTTTTTCTGTCCTTCTCGCAGAGGAACGCACATGTGTATGAGGTACATTGTATAGGAATAACTGGAAAGTACAGCAGACACAGCGGCCATGTTAATGATCATGTACATCATGCCTGAAGACACTGAGCTAAAACTCAGGAAATTCTGTCCTGAAAATTCACCCGGCGAAGAAGCACTTCTTTCCCCGCAAAGATGAGTCCTTATGTCAGAACAGGGTTTGACTCTGAGATAAGCCTCAAGTAATTTTAAAAGCCTCTTAGAACCTTGTAGGAATTTGTTTTGAAAAGATTATATCAAGAACATAGGACAAGATTTAAGATGCTGAAATGGAAGATTTGATAACGGCTATAAATTCATGTGTCTGTAGAACCCAACAAGAACAAGAGAAGAAAGGTAGCTCAGAGGAAACCTGTGAGCTTTAGCTTGTGGACTCAAGGAGAAAAGTAGAGACATGATAATACCATTGGGGAATTGATGAGCTAGTTTTAGTTTAATAGATTATAGTTGTTAGATGGACTTGGCAGTTTTCAAAGTACGTTAGTCTTCAATAAAATTCACTGAACACATAACATTAAAAGTATTTTATGTTAGATATATTTAATCCTTCTTTCATAAATCAACAAGTTCTTTGGTAATGTCAAGGTTATAATGGTGTACCTAGAAGAAGTGGCCATCTGTAGCCCTTAGAAGAGATGAAATCCTGTTATTTGAAATCAACATGGATGGATCTAGAGGTTATCATGCTACATGACTAAGCCAAAAGAAGAAAGATAGACACCAGATGGCCTCACTCATAGGCGGAAGGTGACTAGACAAAACAAAGGAAGAGTGGAAGCAAAACTAACAGTTGGACACTTGAAACAGAACTGAGGTTACCAATAGGGAATGGGACGGGTTGGCTGAACAAGTGGTGGCAGAGCCCACTGGACAGTGGCGAAGAACACCTGGTGATTTGGTGTAGGGCAGGGTGTGTTGACATGTATCTGCGGAATGAGGCAAGTGTACACGTGGGGAACCGATATATATGAGTTTATTTTAACTTGTAAAACAAAGTTACTGTAATTAAAAGTGGCTGTCTAAATTTCCAATAAATGTGTGTTGAAAAGAAAAAATATTGTGTATATTTAATTAGAAAATGAGAAAAGTCAAGGAATATTTTTAGGAAGAACATTACAGCTGTATCATTGGCAGACAAAATTGATAATTAGAAATAGGTATTAGTCTTTTTGTTTTAAATAATATCTATATGTAAAGTGAAGGCTATTGTAGGAATTCTGATCAATCATCAACTCTTCTTGTTTTAAGATTGCTCATGTTAATTTCACGTAATTTTCATGTAATATTCAAGAGAGCATTCACACTAGAATATATCCTTTAAAACCAATAGGAGTTAATGGGAAAAGACTATAAAACAAAAGCTTCTATATACAACTTAAGAGTTTTATAGAAATGGCCATTGCAATAAGCAGCCTAAAACAGAAAAAATCAGTATATCATTTGAATTTGATCATTGTAAATGATTTTTCTAAGTACCAATGAAAGCATTCACTATTTTTCAGGGTTGGAAGTTCTAAGTGATGATCCCGATTTAGTGAAGGTGGTTGAATCTTTAACATGTGGAAAGATCTTTGCGGTGGAAATACTCGAAAAGGCTGATATTCCACTTGTGGTTCTGTATGACACCTCAGGAGAAGATGATATCAATATCAATGCCACCTGCTTGAAGGCCATATGTGACAAGTCCTTGGAGGTTCACCTTCAGGTACCGCTGTGCCCCTGCTCTTATCTCTCAGACATATTGAAGAGACGTGATCAGAAGAGAGTGTTATGTATTTCAGGCCACCAATAGATAAGACTGATTACATCTGTGTTTTGGGGGAAAAAAGAGGGGCAAATCTGGAAGGAGGAAAAGTGTCAAAACAAATAGGATGCACCCTTGTGACTCAGGTGGCTGAGAAGGTTGGGGTATGGACCATGTAAAGCCTAAGGACCTGGGTCTTTGACCCAGGACAGGGGTGGGGAGAAACCAAAATGAAACAGACAAATAAATAGAGACACTTCTTCCTCTTTAAAGCAAAATAATGGATTTTAGAAACTGGATTTTTTTCCAGTTTTTACAATGTGCACTTATTAATTTTATATGAAATTATTTTGCAAAGATAATAGGGAAGGGAAAATTAGATGAATAAATGTTTATTAAAATATTAACCTTACTAAGATGTAAAGAATAGGTGCTCATAAAGAAGAAACCCTGTGCTTATAGAAGTCATTCCAAAAAGTAGAATGAGATTTTTTTTAATCATTTTAAAGGCTTCATGGCAACATTGGGAAGATATTTGTTTTAGTAAGTTTAATAACAGTTAATTGTCTTTATATTACTATTTGACTAAAATGCTAAAATTAAGCTTTTACGTTGATAATAGTTTTTAAAAATTGCTAAAATTCATGTGACTTGTGGACAAAGATTAGAAAGTAGACTGATAATGGGATTGACTTTGTGAGAGTTTTTAATTTTCATTTCTGTTAACGTTGCAAATATTATTTTATGTAATCATTCTTTTTCTAAATTAATGAAGAGAAAATAATACGAAGTTAAAGATATCCTTAGCATTTCAGACAACGAAATGTGGCCTCGGGTATGCAATTATCTATGTGCCTGACAGAAATGGTATCACACATTCCTTCTGAAAAGAGAAGGATCCAAATTACAGTTGACTCTTGAACAATGTGGGGTTAGAGGCACCAGCATCCGTGCATGTTTATATTAAAATCTGCATGTAAGTGAACACTCACAGTTCAAATCTGTGTTGTTCTAGGGGCAGCGATAGATTTTCAGTTATGAATTTCATTCTGTCCCCTCTATCCTCCACCTTACTTAGAAGTTTATAAAATGAAAAGACTTTTAATGGGCTAAGCAATACAGATAGGTACCCCCTTAGGCGTAAGAGCTACTATCTGTTCTCAAGCATCCTTGATAATGTCCTTTGTTCCAGGTTGACGCCATGTATACAAATGTCAGAGTGACTAATATTTGCTCTGACGGCACGCTCTACTGCCAGGTGCCCTGTAAGGGTCTGAACAAGCTCAACGATCTTCTGCATAAGATCGAGGACTACATCCATTGTAAGGTATGGCGGCCCATCACCCTCCTCTGAAAGTGGTCCTTGAATTGCAAACAACAGTGGTCACTAAGTGGTGTAAAGTGTGATAACTTTTAACTAGTTTGAGGTGGAATCTCTACAACAGTGAATAAGAGCCTGAGACTTCAGAACTTTAAAAAAAATCTCTTTAAAACACTGGTTTCTGCACTTAAAATGAGGATAATAATAGTGTGTTCCTATAAGATTGTCATGAGGACTAATCACAAGACCGCTAAACACAGCGCCTGGCACATAGGAAGTGCTCAAAAAGGTGTTTGTTTTCACAGCCTGCAGTTGATGGTTCTCCCGTGCAGCTGCCTGTGACTCTTGTCTGCTAGGGCCAGCTGGCTGCTCTGCTCAGAGATGAAACATGGAATTTAGGAGAATAAAACTCTCCTTAATTCTACGTTCATCTCCTAAGGCATCACTCTGCAGACTCTGTGGTTCCTGAGGATCTGCCCTCTCTATCAATGTGACTCTTCAGTTTCAGTTTATTAATAAAGCCTTTATCCTTTAATTCTAGCATTCTCTTCTGAATCAGGATCTATAGGTTTGTTTTATGATTCTGAGGTGATTGTCTTTCCAACATTATTAGGGCATTCTAGTTGTGATTGGATTATAGTTGTAATCCAGAATATGCTGTGTTTCCAAGTGACTACTGCCACCTTCGCTCTGACCCCCGAGCCCTTGGAAGTGAACCCTTCCCAATCACCTGTAGAGTGCCTCATGGCACTCTATGGTATTTTAGTTATTTGACTGTTTGTTTGCTTTGCTAGAGTGTAGGCTTTTGAGGGCATTACCAATTTGTTCATCCCTTAGAGCACATAATATAGTGTCTTACCTATAAAATAGGTATTCCAAAATATTTGCTGAATCTGGTTAAACCTGTATTTAGATTATAGCCAAGACTGAGGCATTAAAGCTGTAGTTTTACCTCTTTCTGTGTTACAGATGTCTTAAATGTATCTCCAGGTCATTACATATGTTTAATTTGTTCACCTATCTTGGAAAATCTGAGACACCCAGCAACTGACTGTATTCTAAGCAGTCTTATATAGTCCCTGGTGGTGAAAAGCACTCTGGATAGGCCCTAGCGCTCTGGTGGTCCAACCAGAGACGTTACCTTTGCCAAGAGTATGAGTCCTCACCCTGAAAGAAAGACACCGTGGTCCCTAGTTTCAGTGTGCAGAGAGGTGGGGAATGAGGAGAGCCCCAGCTTTCACCAGCACTCATATCTCTGTCTGTGCTGACAACCTTCCTTTTGTCTTGGAATCAAAACCTTATCTGAATCTAAATGCTAAAAGATGAGAAGAGGCCTTATGGACAGCTAGCCCACCTCCTCTCTTTCATCCAGGCTGTTTTCCTTTTTGTCTGATTCACCATCCCTATTCATGTTTAACTAATGAGGCCAGATCCTGGCTGAATCATGCTGACCTCCATGCTAACCTTTCTAGACATTTTCACGGTGATGATTTATAAGCCATGTGCAAAGGATAGTAGATCACTGTCATCACCAAATGCTCGAGAAACAAGGCAGGAATATGGAACCATCCCCATGTACACATGTGCCACAGCCTCTGCAGTGCCCTCCTCGCGGGAAGTCTGATTACGTACTGGTGAAACACAACAACAGTTGATTGTGCTACAATGATGTTTTTCTAATGGTGGAGCAATAAAAGTATCATGCATTTCTGTTTTATAGCACATGACCTCGGAGTTCTTCATATCAATACCCTTTTGTGGGAAAATCTGCCTCTTCCACTGCAAAGGAAAATGGTTACGAGTAGAGGTAAAATCAGTCACTTGACTTTATTTTAAACGCATGATGAAATATTTCTTACAAACAAGTTTGTTTTTAAGTTGGAATAAGCACCCATGTACTCAGCACCAGTTTGAGAAATCATGACCAGTGTGACTGGCACCCCCTGTCCACAGCCCCTTCTTCTCCTGTCCCTGGGAGCTGCCAGCTGAAGTGGGGCTTTCTCATTCCTGTTCCTTTCTTTATACTTTACATTTGTATCTATACACACACACTTTTGCTGTCTTACTGTAGAGATAGTATAAGTATAATAGGAATATATACATTTATAGTAAAATATTAATGAATAATATAACTGATTGAATGTTTCAAAAAGTATATAAATAAGTAAACTGTATTGTTTTTTCTGAAACATGCTTGTCCAGTCATGTTAGAATTCCTCATCCATGTGATGTGTGCAGCTCTGCTTCATTCATTTTTGCTGATGTGTGATAAAACAGCTAAGAACATGGCACGTTATCACTCTGTTTGATTGATGAATATTTTGATTCTAATTTTGTGTCATAAACAGTGCTATCATGAACCTGTCTGTGTGTATCTTTTGGGTACTTTAGTGGCATTGGAATTTCTAGGCATAGAAAATACATGTCTTCAGCTTTACTAGATCTTACCTGATTGCTTTCCTAAGTCACCCTTCTGTTGAGGGCATAGCCCTTTAATAGTTCCATCATCCAGGGGGAGTCTCAGGCCCCCATTCTTCCTGCCCAGCTCTAAGGTCACATTCCTACCCAGGATGACTTAGCCTTCAGTGTTCTCATACTTCCCTCTTTCCAGGCCCTAATATTATCTTATTTTCTTCTAATCTCAGTTACGAATTTGAAAGGAGTTTTAATATATTTTATCATAATTTAATGTTTTTCAAAAGGCAGGTTTTGAATTTTTTATGGTTTCTGGGTTTTTTTCCTTAAAAAATAACTAATTCGTCCATTTGCTAAATTGCAAATCTTGGCACTTTTTTTTTCCCTTTTCTTTATTTGTTGCAGAGGTTCTTAATGTAGATACAAGAACCTCTATATTTCAGGGGGAGTTCCTGGATTCCCCCCTGGAATTATATATGCATCGTATGAATATGTTGCATATTTGGGGGGGTGGGAGTATCCATAATTTTCATAGATTCTCATTCAAGCTGTGGCTTCAGTCCTCAGTGCATCCAAACCCTGCCAATTTTATATCTTTTTCATTTGTTGCCTAGATCTCCACAAGCATGCCAACTGGTTCCCCTGCCTCTACTGTCTCCCTCCAGTCACGCTCCACACCACGAGATGGAGCAGCCCAAAATGCACATAGCACTTCCAGCGTTTATGAGGCTTACCGAGTGCTTTTATTTAAAACCGTAACTGATCTCATTTAATCTTCACAAAATCTTATTATCCTGATTCTTAGTGATGAGGAAAATCATTCAGCTGGAAAGTGGGAGAGCTGAGGTTTAAAACTAGATCTGTCTGATTCACCCAGTCTTACCAACAACACGTGGCCTCTTAGAACACTGGGCACCTCCTTAAGAGTTGGCACTGGCTTCTTCCCAGCCACAGGGTAGAGTGCAGGTTCCTTGGCACATAATTGGCTCCCCAAGACCTTGCCTTTGTCTTCACCTGACCTCATCCTCTTGCTTGCCCTGCTTTATGCTCCTAATGCTTGTAGACTCCATGTGTGAGACATGCCTGTGTGCCTTGTCCATCCTCTCCCCTCTGTTGAAATCGTTCTGATTAGCCCCTAACTGGACACTAACCAAACCTGGTTTACTCATCATTTAAGGTCTGGCTCTGAAAGTACATAAATTTGTGAAAAGGAGAGAAAAATGTCCAATCGTTTCTTAAAGTTACAAAAATGTATACAATTTAAATGATCTACCAAAGTGATTTGTTAGATAAACTGCAGTGTATCCGTAGTAGGTTTATGTAAATTAAAATGACATTGTAGACGATCGATGACATATGAAATACTTTTATGAGACATTGAATAAAAAGCAGTTATAAAATTATATGTGCAAATATGTTCAAATTTTTTGTAAATCTAATTTTTCTTGGATTTTTGGATAAAATACTGGAAAGAGTTATAATGTATAGTAGATTACATATGATATTTATATGTTACTTTCAAGTTTCTAAATTTTCTACCATGGAGGCATTATGCTAAAATAAGAAAAAGTAAAAAGTAAATTTAAACAAAATTACCAATTCTTTACAAAAACTCTTTCTCTTTAAAGTTTTCCCTAACTTTTACTTCCTGACTAGGTCGTGTACCTGTCCTTTCTGTTCACCTAGCACCCCGTGCACAGCTTTACTCTGGCCCTGACTACGTTATATTATGAATACTTATTTGTGTAATCACCGTGAGACTTAGAGCTCTTCAAGATGGGGACGAATGTCTCTGTGGCCCAGTTATACCTGGATATAATAAATGCTCAAAATATATCATCCATACTAATATCTGTGTTCAGTATACATGCTCGAATAAATAAATACCGTGATTTTTACCCTGTAGTATTCTTTGTGTTTGTGATGTTTCGAGAGATTTCAAAATTATGCTGTGACATTAGTAAAGCATTCTATGGGGCAGTGGGAAAGGCTTTCCTTTTGGTATGTCTGACTTCCATGCCTTGTATGGCTCAGTTCGTCTCGCCAGCTGCCATACTGAAAGTGGCAGGCAGTGCGTTGTAGGCACCAGCTCCCTCCCAGGTAACTGCGCAGATGGGGCTGCGTGTGGCTCGTGTAACTGTACTCAGTGTGGTAGATTTCATCATGGTTTAGTAACAAGTTACAGACACTTAAAGGCGCATCTAGAATCTTGTTTGTGATGTTCTCTATGGAGGGATATCATTTTAGGTAATTAACAAATAGATAACTATAGTTTTAACTCTATAATGTTCCCATTTTTAAGTACTAATTTGAACGTGTTTTTACCTACGGTTTTCTGAGTCTCATTATTTTAGTTAGAATAAATGATTAAAAATTATCGTTAGATCTTAGAAAGTTGCAAAATACCAAAATGTGTTATGATTTTTAAAGTGTCTACTTATTACAGGTAAAATCTTTGACTTCTCTATTTTTTATTTCTTTATTGATAAAGCAGACTAGAGTTTTTCCTCACATGTCAATATTTTTGAGAATAGGCTACACCTTATAAGCAGCAATATACAATAATATAACACATGTTTTATAATCAATAATATCCTAGGATTGATTACCTTTTATATACAATTTAAAAGTGTACGAAATGTAATTGCATGAAAGTGTTTTGGCCTTTTGGCTGTGCTAGTAAATTAGCCCCCGTCTTTCTCATTGCAGATCACAAACGTTCACAGCAGCCGTGCTCTCGATGTCCAGTTCCTGGACTCTGGCACTGTGACTTCCGTAAAAGTGTCCGAGCTCAGGGAAATCCCCCCCCGATTCCTACAAGAAATGATTGTGATACCACCTCAGGTATATATGTTGCGAGCTTGGGAGGTTTGTGGGAGAGAGTTGGGTACATCCGTCATCAGTTGTGAGATGCCCTCTCAGTTTTGATTGTGACAATGATTAAAAGTCTTAGTTTGTATGAAAATTGGAAATGGTCCAAATGTAATTGTTCACTGGTTCTCAGAAGTAAAATTTGACGGATTTAGTCGAAAAGACCAGTCAAACCTACAAAATATTACTTGATAAATGTTTATTTTCAGGTATCAAGTCTTTAGGCTTGTCTAGTTAGTGGTTCTGTTTTGATAATTACATGTCAGTACTGATTTCTACACAGTTTCAGGATAGTTTGCATATATTTACTTCTAGAGTTCTTAATTAGATAACTCCTATTTGGAAATCCGTTTATACATAATAATTTTCTTTAACCATCTTTTCTCCATAGATTTCAGTAATTTCAGCAAGCTCTGGCTTTCTGAAAGCACAATAGTTTTTCACAAAGAATTTTTCCTATTACTGAATATTATTCTTTTCCCTCCAGGACTCCACATTTCTCACTGTGTCCCCTGGATCAGATGCCTTTGTTGGTGGGAGAGCATTTCTTTTTATTACTCAGTCTATATGCACTATTTGATAGGTGTGAAGTTGTCGGAGGTGGGGGGGACCTTGAAAGGCAGTTAAACCAAAATCTGGCTAACATCTCCCCCAAGAGGTCGAGATCAGAGAAGCAAACTGATGGCCTGTCAGCCAAAGCTGGCCCAGGAATGTAGGATTTTGGCTTGCAGTGTTTTAAAAATGTGAATTCTCACCAAAAATTTAAAAATCAGATAATTTCACTTCAAAATCCCTACTTCTAGCTTTTCTGGGACAGGTCCCTGCTGGAGTTGCGAAGCCGCATCCTCCCCTCTCAAGGCCCATGCTGTCTGGTGCACCGGCTCCATCCGGCTTCCCCACTCGCCCCCTGCCCGCCTGCCCTGCAGATGGACAGAGTGTTCTCTCTGCTCCAGTGACCTCCGTACCAAGAACGGTGTCTCATCCAGGGGGCACAGTGAGAGACTTGGAGCCCTGGAGACAAGAAGGCTGTGACATGAAGGACTGGGCTCCAAAAAACCAGGAACCCCAGGATCCTGGAAGTAGGTTTCAGCCCCTTCACATAACTGCCTCTGTCAAAGGTTTCCACCTTTTTACTCCCTGGGCAGAGGAGGCACCAGCTGTGATTGTTATAGTAGCTCTTGCTGTTGCTGCTGCTGCCTGGGCAGCATCCGAGCTGTAGAAAGTAGTACTGACATGACTCACGAGTACCTGTTTCAAGACAGCGTCTTCCTTTTTCCATTGTTTTCCTTTCAGGCTGTAAAGTGCTGTTTAGCTGATGTTCCACAGTCTATTGGCATGTGGACACCAGATGCTGTGCTTTGGTTAAGAGATTCTGTTTTGAATTGCTCAGACTGCAGCATTAAGGTTAGTTATTTTATTGATCTTGATACCTTGGAAAAGAAGCTGCTCCCAGCCAGAATGGATCATTGGGTTTTTGTGAAAGAATTTCATCTTACTATAAGCTGATACTCTCACATCTGACACACTTTTATAGTCAGGAGATTAGTTACATGTACAGCAGTAAGATAGTGTATGGTCTCATCTTTATTTAAGAATTTATCCTGGTATTTCTGTAACTCAACAGCTTAGCTACAGGCCAGGTAAAGCCTATGGAGAAGGGTTTGAGACCAGGGACCAGGGGAAGAGAGAGAGAGAAAAGGAATTTATCCTGTATTTCCAGTATCATTTTTAAACCCTCTCAGTATTTTTTCCATTATTAATAAAGTAGCAGAGATAAATCTCTGCTCCTATTTTATTCCATAATAAAGAACAAAAGGAACATATATTTCATGATAAATGTTTTTAAATATCATTTGAAAAGTCCTCTTTTTTTCTAAAGTAGAATGGATTATAAATAAATCATTTGCTTATCGTCTTGATTTTTGCCTCTTTTCCTAAAACTGCTTTTTTGTTTAAGTAACTCACTTTTTTTGTAAAATCAGACATAAATGATATTTCTCTATTTACCGGATGTGAATAGTATTTTTATGTAATCATTTAACAATAAAATGTCCTTAAGAACTATCTACATGAAAATATCTAAAATATTCTAGTTTTCACTGGTTTTCCTAACTTCATACTCCTCTGGGGCTTTTAATATACAATTACACACTTAATTATGTACCTTTTTATCTTCTTCAATTGCCGCATGATAATATATACTGTTTTTTCAGCTATATGTTAAAGCCTCAGCTCTTAAAGCCAGGATTTTGAATACTCAATAAAAATATTTTTTAATGGTTGGGATTTGAAATGATATTTCTGTATCATAAAAATAAAAGTGAATCAACTGTCAGAATTTCATAAGCACTCCAAAGGATGGATTCTTGCTAGGAAAAAAAATAATAAATTACTAGAGAATTGCCTTTCTTGTGGTATCTCCCTTTCTTCAGGCCCGTGTTCCTGCCTTTTATTTCTATCCCTATTTGATAAAAGGTAGATATGGTCAGAAACATGTTATTTGTGTCATTCTTACGAGAGCTCAGAGGACCTGATGAAAAGAATGAACTGTCACCTCGCCCTGAGGACACAGCAGGACAATCGCAGGTGTCTGGTGTGCTCCGCCCAAGCTCTCCCTCCTCCCTCCGCAAGGGCGGCCCAGTAGCCAGGTAGTCAGAGGCTTCCTGGGCAAAAGGCGTGCAGCTGTGAGTCGGCCTGTTCCATAGCGCTTTCTTCCTCTTTTTCTCCCCAGGCCCTTCTCCTCTCAGTGTAACCTGGGGAGTGATCGAAGGGCAAGGCCAGATATTAGGCCCAAACAGGGAATTTAAACAGCGGTCCCAAGGGTACGGTGACTGTCAGCGCCTTTGCTCCCTTCATGATGTGCGGGTGCACCGGCCTAAGCCAAGTGTGTGGAAGACACTGCCATTATCCTGACTGGCTTTTACTGTTGAAGCTGAGCCGGGAGGCCTGGGGGCTCATCGTGCTCTTTCATTTTGAGCGTTATAATTAAAGTCCTAACTTAAAAAATTAAGTTACGAGACATACTGAATTACTTTTTCACAGTGATGATGACATCTAGCAAGTTGTGAGGTATTTTAGACATTAGTACATTTTTCATTTCCATAAGCTTTGCTGCTGATTACTTTGACTTAAGAGCCTATCCATTGCTCCTTTTGTGATAGATAATGAGTTTCATCAACTTGGGATTGTCTTGCAAAATGCTTTAAGGTTATTATTAAGTTAATCACCATTTGGAATTCACTGTGAACTTGGATTTCTTAAATCTGTTCGTTATGTTTGCCAAAGGTTACAGAAGTGGATGAAACCAGAGGAATCACACATATCTACTTATTTACTCCTAAGAACTTCCCAGATCCTCACCGCAGTATTAATCGCCAGATTACAAATGCAGACTTGTGGAAGCATCAGAAGGATGTGTTTTTGAGTGCCATATCAAGTGGGGCTAGCTCTCCCAACAGCAAAAGTGGTAACACCCCCGTTTTGGGCAGCACTGGAGAGAATTTCAGAAAGAGCCTCACAGATGTCCTCAAAAAGCCCGTGATAGACCACACCAGCTCTTTCTCCACAGAGTTGCTGCCACCTCCTATCCAGCTGTCAAAACCAGGGGAGCACATGGATGTGTACGTGCCTGTGGCCTGTCACCCAGGCTACTTTGTCATCCAGCCATGGCAGGAGATACATAAGTTAGAAGTACTGATGGAAGAGATGATTCTATATTACAGCGTCTCTGAAGAACGCCACATAGCAATGGAGAAAGACCAAGTGTATGCTGCGAAAGTGGACAACAAGTAGGCCCTTGCACCATGCTTTCCGTTCTGCTCCGAAGAAAAATCTGTAGAGTGATACCAAGAGTCCTTAATCCCTGCAGGGAATCTTAGCTGTTCGAATGGGAAGTGTGAATGTGAGACGAGACTGATGAATTGTGCAATTTTCAAATTTTAAAAATGTCATTTAGTGAAAAAAATCTAGTGACATTTCTGTTCAAACCTAGTTATATCTAAAGTGAAAGTTTGTTGTTTTCTACTTCTCTACTAGAAAAACATTTTATTCAGAAGGCATTTTAAATTTAGTGACTTTAATTTTAAATATAGAATGTTTACTGTAGACTATCTAAAAAATATTAAAAATATAAGAAATTAAAATAAGCCAACCAGACATAGCCCTTGTTAAACTCTTATGTATTTCTTCTAGTTTTTTCCTATACATATTTATGTAATTAGTGTATTATTATTTCATATATATATATATTTTTTTTTTTAAGGAAAGGTGCAGGCAGGAATGAAGGTGAATAGGTAGGCAGGAAGGAAAGAGAGGAGGAAAAAGTATTTTATTTGTATTTAGTTGTTCACACTGGTTGTTTCCCCCCGACACAGGACTCGAATCTCAGGGGTATGTGGCCTGCTCCCTCAGAGGCCATGGACCTAACAAACTGCTATTCTTCATTCCGCCACACATTCTCCCTGTAGCTATACTGTAGTATCTGTTCCACTTCGAGCCTCTGCTTTTATTCTCAGGCTTTTCTTCAGCTTGGTCTGGGTCCTGCTGTCTCCCTCTTTGCTTCCTCCACTTGTCTCAAACGTGGCCACCCTCTGTGTCCCTGTCCCCAGGAAAGGATCCTCAAGCCTTGTCTGATCACCCTCCATGGCATTTGGTTCCTCCTGTTCAGTGGTGGTGGGTGGTTTTTGTCCATCTCCTTTACCAGCCCCACGAGGCCTGTAACAGGGTGCAGGGCGGCACACTCCCTGCCTGAGCTGCTGCAAAGCAGAGTATAGACACCTTTGGAAAAGGAAGCTGCAGTCTCTTTTTAAAATTCTAGAGTTTTCTGTTTTGATGAAAGCATTGATTTTTCTATCACAAGATGTTATTCTTAAAGCGGATATTGACCAGGTATTCCCCCTCTTTAATGCAATCGCATCCAGGTGGCACAGGGTGCTTTTGAAAGGCATCCTGACCAATGGACTGGTGTCTGTGTATGAGCTGGACTATGGAAAGCATGAGCTAGTCAGCGTGAGAAAAGTACAGCCCCTCGTGGACATGTTCCGGAAGCTGCCATTCCAGGCCGTCACAGCTCAACTTGCAGGTAATCTCTGTGGAATTTGAACTCAGGGCACAGCATGGCCTATATTGTCTCTTTGCCCCAGGTACTTACAAGGACAGAATCATTGGCTTATTGAGCTGTTTTCCCCACAACTTCAGATCGTAATGGAAGCGCTACTTAATGATCTCTCTTAGCCATGCCCTCCCTCTGTTTCTGCTCTCTCCGTTTTCGGCCTCGAGTTTCTCTAGGAGCATCTTCTAAAGCTGTAAGGTCAGTCCAGGTGGACTCTCCTTCAGTGAGCATTTGATTCCGAACTCTTTTCCAACTGGCTGTGCGATGATCTTCATAATAATTTTCAATAGCTGCAAAATATTCTGTCCAAGAACTATTTCTCTGTTGTTGACCATTCGAGTTGTTAATACTTTTATTTTAATATTAAGGGAAAAAACCCTGAAGCTATGTCTGCTGCCCAAAACAAACATTAAAATAATGGAACCAGCCTAAATAGCCAACAGGAGGGAGAACTTTCTACAATATTTCATAATTTATTGCCTGTTCTAATACATCTACCTAATGGATTAGAAACAACTATAAACCCTCTGTGGGTCAGAGAATATGACCGTTTTCACGACCCAGTGAGCTTCCTGCTGCTGCAGTGAGCAGGTGCCAGCGTGTGATTTCACCCCCTTCGACCTGTCCACTGGAGAAGGGAAAACCTGAGGCTGCCCACGTGGCGACGGTGTTGCTTTATAATATTGTCTATACAATATTTTATTTCATGGTTTGTGACAGTTGACGAGTCTTGGTGGCCTGTGTGGCTTGGCCACTAGGCAGCGCAAACAGTTAGGCAAAGCGCCACCCAGAGGCCGTGGGCATTAGCGGAGGGGTGGCACTCAGGTGCTGGTCTGTGTCTCCTGCTGGAATTCAACGAAACTCCCATGGTACTTGGATATGAACCAAAAGTGGCGCTTTGCACTTGACCTGGCTACCATTAAGATTCCTCTTGGAACTCAAAGCTCTAAGTGTTTTCATTTAATGGTTCCATTTTTTTCACTTTCACTTTTTAATATTCAGGTTTTGTTAAGAACATGTTTCATTAAACATGACAGACTGCCCAGAGCAGGCATCTCTGTGAGGAGTAAGTGCATGGTGCCATCGTCCCCATCATCAGCATCATGGCTGACAGTCACTGGTGCTTACTCTGCTCAAGGAACTCTGCCAGACACGGCCTCTCGTTGCCTTCTCCCAGCTAGGAGCTTTCAGCACTGTTCCCATCACTGTTACACAGATCAGGAAATAGGAGCTCCGAGAAGTGAAGTAACTTTCCCAAGATCCCACCGTCTTAAACTCAGCGCTGTCTCTGCAGCGCACGCCTTTCTTTACTGCAGTTCGGCCTCCTTAGAGCCAGTCAGAAGGCCTACAGTCAAGTCACTTAACCTCAACCCACCTGTGTAGTTGCTTGTAAGGTGAATAGTCAATCTCTGTCCTTCCATCACTGAGTAAATGTGTGGGTCAGATGGAGGAGTGGATAGGAAGTCACCTTACAGAGTGTAAAACACACCAAGTGCATGAATGCTTCTTTTACTTAGACGCTGTAAGTGCTGCTGTTGACTTTCCTCTGTGGCCTCAGCTACTTTTCTCAGCTCACCTCTTCTGAGCTTTCTTTCCCCCTCTACCCGTCTACTCTTAAGTCACAAAACAAATCACAGACATAAAATCATCAGATGACTCCTTCTGAAGGGAGGGTCCCTTTTTTATTAACTAAAATATAAGCAGAAGCGCTATTGTTAGTGTGCCCATGGGAGAGAGTATGTCTCTCTCACTCCAGCACGAGCACCTCCCAGGGAAAGGAGTGACATTGACTGGAATGTGCATGGGAGTCACCTGTTGTCGTCACTTTGAAATCATCACTTCCTCGTATCAGTTCATATTCAGATAGGCCAGTGAAAGGGCTTGGGTAGCCAACAATAACCCTAGGTCCAAAGAGCTGTGTGGAACACACAAGTGTCGTGAGACAGGAATCTTGGGACAGAAAGTCAAAGTTTTAAGAGTTCTCCAGCAACCTGGGAATCCTCCCTTACCCACGCAGGGTGCTTCTGCCCTTCACGGTTCACAGTGACCTGGGACCATAGCAGGGCATCCTTTGTGGCTGGCCAGCATGGCTTCTTTGATTCTGCTTCCTGAATCACAGAGGTGAGAGAACCGCTCTGTGGGGCCCTCTCTTGCCTGACTGGCAGAGGAGTTCTTAAAAGAGCTGCCTGTTCTTCTCCAATAACATGAGCCAAGAGTCAGGGCTCCTGGAAATAATATGAGACTTCAGGCTTCTCTTGTGGGAAATTCTTAATCAAAGAATTCATCTTCTTCACTAGATAGATAGCAGATCTTTTAAATAATGTGTGAAACTCCCTGACCTTCATCACTATGGGGCATAGTTTACAGTTTATCTAATCTAGTATATGTGGAATTAGATTGTGTTAGCTGCATAGTATTTCTTGAAAAATAGTTACTGTTGTCTCTGTTTTGTTATAAAACCTAATTTAGAATTCTCTAACTTTGAGCTGTCCGGTTTAAAAGTCATGGAGACGTAGAAGTACATGGGGCTTGTAAATTCATCTGGTCCAACCAGTTTCTTTCATGTTAAGTAAACTCAAACCTGAGAGATCAACTGATGTGTGTTCAGGTCACAGCACTTGAAGAGGAAGAGCTGAGAGTAGTCACCGAGTCTCGAGACGGTCAAGCTAGTGCCTTTACCGTGGTGTCACTCCACAGACAATGTTGCTTTACCATGGCGGTGCATAAACTGTTGAACAGTTAGCACACTACAAGTGTGTGTGTGTACATATATATGTATATATATATATATATATTTCACTATATCTGGCTCATCAGGGAAAATCTGTAAATAAGAGAAATGTCATAGATGTCATTGATAGTTTATTGTTTAAATCTACATGTGTTTTTTGTACAGGGACTATTAGGCAGTAGTAACTATCACCTCATGTCATGATACAGCATTAACTTTCACAGGACACTGTGTCTGCTGGTAAAGGTTTGCAGTAGGTACCCATTCAGATAGGAAAGCGGTAGGCTGGGCTCTTGACATTGTTCAGCAAGTGCCCTTCAGCTGGGCCAGGCTAACCCGCTATACTTCAGCGACTTTGGAATTGGTTCACTGTTTTCCATTATAATGAATGAAAGAAATTCTCATCTGATCCTCACTGCTCCCTTTGTGCCCTGATTTCCTCCCAGGAGTGAAGTGCAACCAGTGGTCTGAGGAGGCTTCCATGGTGTTTCGAAATCATGTGGAGAAGAAACCTCTGGTGGCGTTGGTGCAAACGGTCATTGAAAACGCTAACCCTTGGGACCGGAAAGTGGTGGTGTATTTAGTGGACACATCACTACCAGACACAGACATCTGGATTCATGATTTCATGTCAGAGTATCTGGTAGAGCTTTCAAAAGTTAATTAATCACTGCTTCTGAGAACTTGACAAATAATTGAGATACTTTAGCAATAACAAAATGGAATAAGCTTTAAAGACGAATCGTATCCCTGCTGCATCGCGCCAGCTGCTCTGGAGGATTGAAAAGGAAATGCCTGCATTTTTGATGAAAGATATTTAACAAGTTTTGTTTTAACGGAGTTGACTTTTCAAAGAAAATTACACTTGAATTATTAATATAATATTAGAATAAAAATGTTTATCAATATAAGAACTGACTAGCTTATCATTTCTAGGCCTTATGATCTTAAGATGAAACGTTTCCTTTTCTATTCTGTTATTCTCATGGTGCTGGGTTCTTCGGGTAGATTGAGAGATTCACGGTTTAACTTTCTCCTGGTGTAGTCATGTGGTCACTACACGCAATTGATTAGCACATTAGCATTGTTATTGGAAAATCAGCCCAGGAAAACCGCATGCCCCACTGCAACCCAAACCTTGACTGGCCTCTCAATGCCCCAAGACTCCAGACCGAAGACCCAGGCCTTCCATGGTTGCCCTACGCCGCCTCATTGTCCACCACTCCCTACTCTGGCCACACTGGCCCTTTAAATGCTTTCCAAACCTCATGCATATTCAGCTAGAACATTCTAAAGCAAGCCTCGCTCCTCTCCTCCCACCCCCAAGTCATGTTTGTTCTGTTCCCTCAACCTGTAATCCATCCTGCCCCCACCATGGTTGGTTGTGGGTATCTTCCCAGGCTGACCATGAAGCTGTCCCTGGCACCCCTCCTACTCCATGGTACTTTGAGTGTCCTCACTTGGAGCCCAGATCTCACTGAGCTGCAGAGCTACAGCTAGTTGTCTGCAGCAGTCACTCCAGCTGGGATGTGAGCCACTTGAGGCAGGGAGGGGCCTTAGTCATCTAGTAATAGTGAATGTTTGCCAACTGGTTCTCAGGTGATAGGCGTATTGAGCCTCGATGTAGAGTGTCTGATGATTCCCTTGTTGTAAATACTCCCACCACTGTTGACACCTCTGAATGCGGAGCTGGGAAGAGGGGCCCCCAGGTGGCTCTTGCCCCGCCGTACAGAGGAGTCTGGCACGTCGCTGTGTCCTCCGGAGAACGAGTGTTTTACAGACAGTTACCATTATGTGCTTGCTAATTGATGAACAAGATGGACAGACAGGGACAAGCTGGAGGCTTCAGCAATGATCCAAAGATGAAGTGAGGTGGGCCTGGACCAAGGGTGGGGCAACAGGAATGAAGAAAAAGTACTGAAGTCTTAAAGTTTTAAATTAGAATGCTTAAAACTGACAGCTTAGACATAGAATGTAGGAAAAAGGAGGTACCTCATCAAAAAGTGGATACAAATCTTAAGGTCTGAGAGGTTAGAGTAACTTATTTAGTTTGGGACACTTAGTTTTGATTTCAAACATACAGAGTTTAAGCTAATAAGACTGCCATGCGAAGATATACTTGGCTATTGGAAATTTGAAGCTAATGTCGGGGCAGAAGACCAGGTTGGAAATAAAATTTCTTGGTCACTTCCTTGCTTTTACTTGAGGAAAAACTAGGAAGGTGAGAACAGAGAGAAGTTTCCAGATTTTTTCTTGAAAAAAGTATTTTCTGGTTTTTAAATTTTATATTTAATATTTCCAAGTAAAGTGATTCAAAATTCAGAAGTGCTCATATCAGCAATTTAAATAATCATTTGTGATCAAACAAAAATATCCGCAAATGTTTAAGTGAGATAAATGTTTTTGTTTTTGTTTTTTTAATAATGGTTCCTTTAACAAAAATCCTCATTGTCTACAGATAAGGAAGAGGTGGTTTCTATTTCACTGACTTTAGAAGTGTTTCCATTACTTTTTAAAATAAGTAGCTGATGCACATGGGGGACTTAACATATGAGCTTATTTTAATTTGTAAAACTAATTTGTAAAAAAAAAAAAAGATGCTGCAATAAAATGCTTAAAAAGTTTTAAAAGGCAGTTGTGTTGATGTGATTGAAAAATTAACTTGGTGCTAGGGCAATTTGACAAAAAATGAAACTTGACCCCTACCTGGTACCACATTCAAAAGTCAATCCCAGGTGGGTTGAAAACCCTAAATGTGAATGGCTATATGTAGGAAGATAACATCAGAAAATGCCTTTTGAATCCAGGAGTAGGAAAGTTTTCTTCAATAGGACACAGTGCTGAAAGGAAAGGAAAGGACTATTCTCAATGCTAAAATTTAAGACACTCATCAAAAGGCATTATCCCAAAGGTGAAAAAGCAAGGCACAGAGTAGAAGAATATCATTGAGTGTATGTGTAACAGGCGAATAAATACATTCAATAAAAGACTAGAAGAAAAGTAGACAATAAATTTGAACAAAATTTACTTCTGTAGAAGAGGAAATCCAACTGACCTCTTGGCATGAAAAGGTGCATAGCCCATCTGAACACAGGAAAATGCAGATCCAGACTTCAATGGTATACAACGACCAAAATGACAAAATATTTCAATTTTTGTTAATTCTAGGTGAAGATGTGAACACTTGCACAGGAGGATACTGGTGAGGAGTGTTCACATTATTTGTAATAGCTAAGCTAAAACTTGGAGAAAGTAAATGCTCAATGATTTTTTAAACATTTTTTTAGCTATGGGTTTGTTTTTTGCTAACATACCGTGGAAAACTACAGCGATGCGAGTAAAGAAATGATAACCACATGAAACAACAAGATTAATGTCCACAGAGAAGACTGATGAAGACAGACCGTGGAGAAGGCTCCAGAAAGCAGTTACCCTTACAGTTAAAGAGTGACCACGTTTGCACTGGCATTGTCAGAAGCGGGTTTCTGGGCTTCGGGCTGTTTCCTGGCTGTCGGTTGCAACAGGTGCTCATGCTAGAAAAAAATTGAAGCTGCACACATGTATGTATTTAAATTTAATTTCACAACAAAAGAGTTGAAAATAAAATCTGAATAAATATTTGCTTTACTAAAAATATATAGCACATACCCCTTTGTAAAGAACTTTCTCTTACAACTGTTGCGGTTTTGTAAATAGGATTATATTTTGTGGGAAAGCGTTCCGGAGAAGAGTGTTTCTCATTACTAATCCACACACCTGGATTTAAAAGAGGTGATTTTTTTTTTAGGTCTACCCCATAAAACATTCCCCAGAGTGATCAAAAGCGACCTTGCCCTCTGTCCATACAAATTCCTATTTAGGAGCTTTAAAAAAAATTTTTTTAACAGTCGCTATTTGGGTTTTCAGTAGTTCATTCTGGAAAATATATGAGCCTTTTAAGAAAGCCGGACATTTTTGTTGTTTGAAATGTTATTTTGGACATTCCATTCTCTTAGTGTAAAAGAATGCACTCGACCCTCTTGAAACAACAGAGTGATGGTTGCGAGCGCTGGGCTTTTATCAGACTTGGGCTCTTCGGGGCGGGCAGGGCTCGTGGTCGGATAGGGCTCCAGGGCTGCAGTCGAGGAGGCAGAGGTGCAGCCTCCTGACTGGCTGTGCTCCCGCTAGGACCTCCGATTCTTAATTCCAGATGCCCAGGATGGAAAATCGGCTACCTTTTCCCAGAGAACGCCGTCGCCTCAAGTCCCGCTGATACCAGACTGACCGGGACCCGCATCACCCAGCGAGGGAGCGGGGCCCCCAGCGGCGCGGCCCCAGCGGTGTCGCTCCGGGGCCGAGGACGGTGAAGGGCGCCCCGGCGCCCCCGGGTGGAGGAGAGGCCCCGAGGCACAGGGGTGCAGGCGGGGCGGGGCGGGGCGGGGCGCGGTGACAGCGCGGAGCCGGGCCCGCCCCTGGCTCCCACCCCCGGAGCCCACTGCGCCCGCGGCCGCCCGGGAGCTCGTCCAGCCCGGCGCTGCGCTGTCGCCCGCCCGCCGCCCGCGCTCGCTCCGCCGCCGCCCGCGCCCGCCTGAGTCCCCGGCGCCCGACGACCCGGTAAGACCCCCACCGGCCTGGGGTCCCCTTCGCACTCGCGGGGCTCCCTGCCCCTGCGCGGGGGCCCCAGCCATATCTGGGCAAAATATTCAGCTGTCGCCGCCGCCGCCGCCTGGAGGGACTGAGCGCGGCTCCCTCTATAAATAGCCGCCGCCTCGGGTTGCATCCCGGGCTGGGGAGCCTGGTCTCCGTCCCGAGCCCCACGCCCCGCTCTGCGCCGCCCCGCGCGCGTGGCCCTGGCCGGGGTCCCTTCCTCTCTAGCTGGGCGTCGCGTCTGTAAGCGGGGGAAGGACCTGGGGGCTCTCAAAGAGCAGTGCGGAGGGCGGGGAGCCGCCGGCCTCCGGGCAGCGGGCGCTCTGCGGGGTACACGTGCCCGCCCGAGCCGGCAGAGGCGCAGCGCCCTCCCGGGATTGAGATTTCGGGAGTGGGGGCGCGTAAGTGCCCGTGTGGAGGTGGAACCGGGCTTCGGGCGGCGCCTGTGATGGCAGGAAAAGTTTCCCAAACTGCGGGAGATGGTGAGGTTTAATGCACCAGGACACCTGCGTTTCGGCCGCGGTGGAGGGGGAAGGATCCTAGAGACTGGAGTCCCCTCGCCGTCGCTGTCACAACTTACAGGGTGACCTTGACAGTCCCCCTTCCATCCCCGGGCCTCGGTTTCCCCTCTTGTAGGAGCAGGGCTTGGCCCTCGCGGTGGAGCGAGGAGCGCGGGCCCTGAGGACAGCAGGGTGCGCTGTTGACGGCGGCGCTGCCCACACCTGTTCAAGGGTCTGGGTGGCCCAGCCTCGCTTCCCAAGGGCTTGCGGAGACAGGCGACCCTCAGGCTCACGTCACTTACTGGGACCTGAAAGAGCCCTGCGAACAGCCTGGGCTTTGCACCCTCACGAAGCGCGCCACTGGACCCATGGGTGTTTACTGGGTAGCTGCCATCAGTTTCGCAAAGTCCTCTGGAGACCCAGCAGAACTGGGCAGGGCCAGGCTTCCACTCCAGCAGCAGCGCGGCCTTCGTTTCCCCTCCATACCGTGCTGTGTGGCAACCTCGGCCCGCAGGCAACCACCTCCCCAAACCCCTCCCTGCCTCCACTGCGGCGCTGCCCCTGCCCCATTCCTGCTCTCACTGATCCTGCACTTGGCCTCTTGAGACGCTTAGAGATGATCTGGCCAAACTTTTCCACGTCCAAATCACAGAACCAGACTTTACCCAGGTTCTGCGCCCTCGAGGGAGCTCACCAAAGATTCCCTCCTTTCTCCCAGTGGTGACGGGTCGTTGTGTTCTCCATAAAGGACCATGCAATCCCCTGCTCAAGGTCATACACTGCTGGTAGTGGTGAGGACTGAGTTTCTTCTCTCTTCTCTGATCTCTCATGCTGCTCAGGCAGGTCCTGGGGTTCTGGGAGCTCCCCATCCATAAACCCCTCTATTTTGATCTGCTGCTGGCCAGGACTTGCCTTTGCTCAGACAATAGCACCCTCATCTGAAGTTTCATTTTTGTTTCTACTCTGCTTTCTGATCAGAATTTTCTCTACAGCCACCTCAGAGCCTCAGACAGAACAATGAAAGGGAAACAGAGACAAATAGGAAGGTTCTGGTGATTTGGAGCCACAAAACTGGCAGAGGGAACGCAGTCACTTCAGAGTTGGAACTCTCTTTAAAGAGTCAGCCTTACAAACTCAGGTTTTGGACTGTCTTGGCCCTTGAGTTCCTCCAGCCTAAGTGGAAAGCCAGTGTCCTCTAAAAATAGCCACCGCCCTACCTTATCAGGGCTTCACACCTTCTCCCTCCTCCAGGGTAGGGCTGATTCCTTCTTCTCAGTGACAACATGAGAGTAAGCAAAAGGGGACTGGCCCTGCAGGATACACTCCAGCTCCAACTCTGCCACCCACTTAAAGCCACCTGAGTGATGGGGGACTGGAGGAGATGGTCTCTGGTAGATCTGAAATCAGGAGCACTCGGAGTTTCCTTTGGTATTTCCCCTTTGATGGCACGAAGAGAATCAAAGGATGGGGATGAAACCCAAGGGAACCCTCCTATGAAGAAGGGTCAAGGAAAGGGAGGAATAAAGTGACTTCCAAGGAGGGGTCAGCTGTGCCAATTGCTACAGAGATACAGAGGGTTGGACTGGAGAAGGGACCAGTAGGATTGGCAGGAGATCATGGGTCATTCAGATCAGGACATTGCAGAGGTTACATAATGAGATGTGCCACTGCCTTATAGGGGCCAGAAACCCAGGCTCCCTCTGAGCCTCAGTTTCCAGCTCTGTACAGTGGGGATAAAAATAGCATCCATTTCATAGGGGTTGCTGTGGGGATTGAGATGATGATGTAGAGAAAGCCCTCAGCCCGGCACCTTGCAATGATATGAGTCTTAGTGAGAAGAAGAGGCAGAAGCTAATGGGAGATGAAGAAGTGGGGACAACCTACAACTCTCTGAAACCTCGGGTGAAACAGCAAGGGAGAGGGGTGATAGTAAGAACTGGAGATAGGGCACAGATGGGGGTAAGGGTTTCTGGGATGAAGAACATGAGAAGTGGTGGGAAAGTCCCTGGGAGAAGGAGAAAGAATCTAAGGGGTATGTGCACATGGCGAGATGAGGCCCTACCAGTGATGGGTGGAAGACTGGCCCTAGAACCATGTTCCTCTAGAATC
Source organism: Solenodon paradoxus (assembly GCA_004363575.1). Taxonomy (NCBI): domain Eukaryota; kingdom Metazoa; phylum Chordata; class Mammalia; order Eulipotyphla; family Solenodontidae; genus Solenodon; species Solenodon paradoxus. The sequence continues at coordinate 427,034 of RJWH01000659.1, forward strand.
AGGCTGAGCAAAGAAAGGGGTAAAATGAAGCCACTCCCACTTGAGACCCTGTTGTTCCCTTGTCAATATCTTCCAAAGAGGTGATGGTGGAGCAGAAGAGCCTTCTGACTGCCCAGGGGCCTCGTGACCTTGACTTGCTTATTTCTGAAATAAGTATCAGTGACTCCTTCGGAGCCCAGTCATAATGGCCTTTTCCAGTCCATGTTTTGATTTTCGGTCTTGCTAATGGACCAATCAAGCTGCCAACATTTCTAAAAAGGTCAGTTGACTTTTCACTTAAAACCAGAACACCACATAGATCAATTATTTGGGTGCCAGGAGTCATCATGAGTTTTTAAAGCCAGAGGCCTGTTTCTATGGGGAAAGCATGAATAGATAGCATAACTCTGGGACCATTTCTGCTGTTTGGCTTGGTTTTTATAAAGTCCTCCTTTGGTTAGTCATAATAGGACCTGACTCTGCTCTTCATGGTAATAAAGAATGAGCTCATTGGAGTCAACCTAGGACATCTAAGAGGTTTTCTTCAGCGTGAATAGGTGCCTGATTCTGATCTGATCTGAAAAACTAAACAAACTCAAGCATTTGTTTTGTTTCTCCTTTTCTTACATTCTTTTGTTTTTCTCTCAGAGAAAAACAGATTTGAGCAAGGGCTGGACATTACAGTACCTGCGGAGGAAAGAGGGAGGGAGAACAAACAAGTCTGTGGGTGTCCTTGTCTCTTCATCTTTTGGGGCCCTCCAGCCTGATCCACCCCTCACTCTGAAACTTTTGGGGTAATGACCCCAGGGTCACTCCTGAAGTTGCTTCTGGTGGGTTATGGATTGTGACCATAGGGGTTTTTTCCCAGAGGAAACTGAAATGTCTCTGGGCCTCAGCTGGCCTCCTTGATGGGCTCACCTAGTCTGCCCATCCCTCAAATGTTGGTGCCATCTAATCCTAGCCTCTTTTCACCCCATACCCTCCTGCAGTCCTGTTCTCTTCCATGCCTCCAACCATCCTCTCTCAACTCCCAACTCCCATGGTAATGTATCCAGCTTGGCCTGCTCACCAGCTCTGGGCACCTGTGACTATTATGACACCTGCCTGTTGGAGAAAGCCCATGGGGCATCCCAAAGACATTTTACAACAGAGCAGGCTCATCCCCAGTCCTCCTCCCATCTCTTCACCTTGGTGACAGTAATGCCATCCACCCAAGTACTGAGCCAGAAACCTTTCTTCCTTCCCTTCACCCCGCATTCATTTGTTCAAGACTTCTGTCTAATCTATCCTCCTTGATAGCTCTTATATTTATTCTCTCCCCATAATTACTCCCTCCCGTTGGTCGCTTCATCTCTCCCCTGAGCTATTGTCAGGACCTCCTAAATGTCTTTCTGTCTCAGGCCTTTTCTTCTTCTGTTAAAAGTATTTATGAAACATGAATATGATTGTGCTATTCTCCTCCCTCTGGGGATTCCCCATGTCCTACCATTGAACACCAGCACCACCCAAGATCTGGCCCCAAGCTACTTTGAACCATCACTTGGTTCTCCCCACATCTCCTTATCTTCTGGTCACATGAAGTGTCCCTGCCTTTGCCCCACTGTTCCTTCTGCCCACAGTGCCTTCTCCACAGAAAGAACTTGTAATCTTCTAAAGCAGAAGCGCTCTCACAGCTCCCCAGTGGACCCCAGAGAGCCAGCCACAGGTGTTCCATTTAATCACTCTCATCTCTGCCTAGACTGAGAGCGACCTGAGGACAGCGTCTATGGCTTTTGTAGCCCTGCCTCCCCGGGCCTAGCATAGTGCAAGGACTTGATGTTTTAATAAGTGACCATTGAATGAATGGAGGCATAACAGGGAGCAAATGAAAGCCCTGTGATAACCCAAACAACCCCAGAACAGTCGCTGGCCTCTACAACGTTTTCCCACCCACCAGACCCTCCTCTCCGTGAGGGCAGAGACCACATCTGCTCTACTCTGGCCAGGCCACTCTCAATACACACTGAATGGTAATCCCGTTTAAAGCTCACAGGAATTCTGTAAGGAAGAAAGGGCCCGTGTCCTTACCCACGGTGTGTAGGTAGGTCAGTGAACCCAACAGCAAGTGATTGGGGTATGTATTCCAGGAAAGTCAAGTGCACTCCAGTTTGGTAGCTGAGAAACATGAGTCCTTGAGCTCTTTGCTAGTGTTTCTCTCACATTGGAACCACTGGGGATCTTGCTAAAAATTCAGTTTATGGTCATTTTTGCTGGTAGCCCTAGGAAACGAATATAGTCCGATTACTTCACTTCCCTTTCTTCATTTGTAAAATGGGGCTGAAATGTAACTACCTGTCAGTTAGAGAGAATGCGTGAAATAAGCCATGGAAGGAGGCTACCCCGTTCCTAATGTGGGGCAGGTACAGAACACACCTGCTGTGCTCACAGACACCCTCGAGGAAGGAGTGACTCGTACTGGGTTGTTTCTGCACTCACTTCCTTCCCCAGCACCTTACCGATGAGCTTGTATGTGATTTCCAGTAACCAGATCATTCGTGCATATGTCTCTGTGCAATTCAGAGAGCTGACTGCAGAATCAATTCCGGAAAGTGGAACTGCTGAGTCAAGAAGCATGCGCATTGGTGAGGTGTGACTTGCCTCTCTTTGAAAGGGTGTGACCAGCATACACTTCCCTTCTTGTGAGACTGCTGGTCTCCACCATGCCTTGTGAACACGGGGAGTTCTAGACTTCTTGTTAGTCTGGTAGATGACATCTCTCATTTCTTGATTTACTTTTCTGTGATTATGATGGAGCTTCATTATCTGCTATTAGCCATTTGTACTTGATGCCAATTGTCTGTTCCTTTCTTCTTCCTACATTTTCACTGTTCTACATTTTTTTGGCTAAGAACTCTTGGCCTATTAAACAAATTATCCCTTTGTCCAATGTGCAGCCAGTATTTTCCACCAATTTTCCATTTGCCTTTTGGCAGTATTCATGATCATATTGCTTTTCCAGAAAATACAAAAACATGCTTTGTATGGCTATGCCTTAAGATGGTACCACTTGATGTTAGACAAGGCCACAAAGTTTGTGTTTGTAAGTTGGAGAATGAAAATAGCGAGCCCAGAGCTTTTCTACAAGTCAACATTTATTTTGTTAGTGCTTTTGACTATGGCTATTAAGCCAGTAATAATGCTAGGCATTCCTGCATGAGTTCAGTCAACCTGCCTTGGCACCCGAGAGGCACAGGGCTTTTGCTGGAACAGGGGAAACAGAGATAAATTAGCATTCAGTCTTGGTGGTGCAATAAGTTGATACCTCTGAGGGCAGAACTCAGGTGATCTCTTTCATTTGGTTGAAGATATTTGGTTTGCTAGAACCTTTCCAGCTGGTGTGGAGAAAGATGACTTGGAAGAGGCAGAGGCTCATGGTGGCATGACCTAGGGAAATTGCAGGAAGTTGGGGGAGAAGGAGATGTGAGTGGAGAGCAGGTCCTGTGGGGCAGGTGGGCAGGCTTGCCCAAACCAGGAGATGGTCTCAGAGTCTTTTCCTGGAACCCTGCTGCTTACAGTGATTCGTGTGGTGACTCAGAGGCAGTGATGACCTCAGGAGATGCAGAATGAAAACACCCTGGTGCACACATAGGCATATGGGCCTCTCTAAATCAAACCAACTCTGACTGTCTGGCCCTTGGGAGTTCAGTGTGTCCCGGGGTGGGCTCCTAGCAAGGCCAGAGAGATGGAGTCACACACCGTGTTTAGTTTCCCTGTCTTTTCAGAAGGTGCTTTCCCATGTGACTATGAGAATGAGATCAGCCAGGAGAAAATAAATGCAAACAGGTCAGAAAACAAGTCTTTCAGAGAGAGCAGATCTCTGAGTCTCTATCTTCTCCACTTAATGATCCAAACATGTCCTTCATAATAGAATCAGCCCTGGAAGGGCCTTAAATCTCATCAGCTCCATCACCCTCTTTGGAAGACCTTATCGAGGGCTCTGTTGTCTTTGCTCAAATACCTGTCATTACTGTCCTCACCACCTCCTGAATCAGCCCAGTGACTCCCTGGACATTTTTTATTATTGGAAAGTTTCTATCGGACATATGAGGTGGTAATCTTGGTAAATTTAAATCTTCTGCCCTTCAGGGATCCACAGATTTCTTCTGTTTCTTCTGCCCCAGTCATCCCATTAGAGTTTTGAAGAATGTGACCCTGTTACCCCAGCCCTTCATTGTCCCCCTGTTCATCATATGACACCCCATTCCCTTTCCTCTGGACTCAGCACCACTCAAGAGAGGTGGCCCCACTCATAGAAGAGGTCACCCGCATGGCCAGTAGGCACACAAATGGGCTCAGCCTCACTAGCTCCCAGGGACTCAGTGAGACACCACTACCTACCTGCTCTAATGGCTAAAATGAGAAGTGCTGGCAAAGCCAAGAGTTGTCAATAAGGTGCAGGCATTATCATCCCATACCTTGCTGGTAAAATGGTACAATTACTTTGGAAAACTGAAGGATCCACTGAGACTATGCTATGCCATTGTACACACTGTGATCAACAATATTCTATTCCAGGGCATAGCCCCCAGAGAATAAGTGATCGCTTATACCAGACGACATTCATAGCACCATTTATAGTCACCAAACCACTGGAAATAATTTAAATGTCCATTAACTGTCAAGTAAAAAAATAGTAATGGAATTCATATAAGGGAATATTATGCAGCAGTGAAAATGAACAGAGGGCTGTCAACAAGCAGACACAGTGCTGAGTGAAAGAAGCCAGACACGAGAACACACCCACTGTGTGTTTCCATTTAATTATGTTGAAAAACAGTCAAAGCCAATCTCTGGTTTTAAAAGCCAGACCTTTGAGGCACATGGACTACTGGAAGGGTGTATAAAAACAACCCCTGGTGGGCGGGAAATATCCTCTGTCTTCATTGGGGTGCTGTTTACATAAGCATATTCATACAGGAAAGTTCAGTGAGCTGTACTCTTAAATCTTGTGCACTTGACTGTAAATAACCTTCACCTTATTAAAGAAAAATGTCATACACACACACACACACACACACACACACACACACACACACACACACCAAACCACACCCCACCCCACCCCCATGAAGGAGCAGAGCTCCAGCACAAATTCAAGCAAGATCATTCCCACTTGTCTTTGCACTTCCGTTAAAGCGCCGAGGTCACACCATGCTCTAGGGGCCAGCACCTCACATAGTTGGTTTCCATAGGGTGGACAGTCCCTTGGGAACCCCCACATCTCTCAGGCCTGCCCAGCTGTGTCCAGCAGCCAGTGCCTGTGTGTGGCCGTTTTGTGGGACTAAGGGACAGAGTGGCAAACCGGCAGCCTGGACTGCAGCACCCCTTGGGAGGTACCTGCTGAACCCTCATTTTACAAATGGGCCCATGAGTTTCAGATGCACTGAGTGACAGGCCAAGGTTGCCAGCTGATTAGAGCAAGCCACAGGTTTCATTCCAGGCTGTGTGACCCTGAGGCTGAGCTCCTGGAATGGGGCTAGTGGCCCTGCTTGTCCTGCCAGGTGCTGGATGAAGAGACGAGGTGTGCAACCCCATCGCAGGGATCTTGATGTGAGTCTGACCCTCCCAACTTAGTTATAAACTTCCTGAGGGCCAGGGACTCCTCTTAACTTCTTTTGACTTCTGTCTCTCTCACAAGGGCCCACCATGCCTGCACATAGTGGAGGCTCAGCAAATTCTCACCCAGTGACTCGGGTGGTGGAGTCTGAGCTCCAGAGAGTCACCTCAACTTGCTCAAAGTCCCCCAGCAGGTCCTGTAGTCGGGATTTATGACCAGGTCGTCCTCAGTCCTCTCCCACTGCTCCTTCTGCCATTGCACAGTCGTCCCTGCTTCCTAGAGACCCCAGGGAGCAGAGAGTCCAATGGTCTGGAAGACACAGGGAGGAAAAGGACCATCATAGATGAGACAAGGCTGAGTCTGGCCCTGGGCCCTTTAGAGCATCGGTCCTGGGAAGGGCTGGGAACAGGCTGTCTGTGAAACTGCACAGAGCCCTGCTTGGTAGAATACATTGCAGTTACTTCCAAATAATTATTTCATTTATTTATTTTGGAGGAAGGAAGCAGGCAGGAATGCAGGCAGGCAGGTAGGCAGAGAAGGAAGAAGTGTCACCTCATCATTTAGTAGTTCGTGTTGGTGTTCACACTGGCCCCAGGCCGTGAGCCCAGGTCCTTGGACTTTTACATGATCTGTGCCACCAAGAGCCATGGATTTAACCACTAAGCCTGGCTGGGAGGGTTTGGCCCTCCAGTCCAGCTCCCTGCCTCCTTCTCCTTACAGGTGACAGTCCTCCTCCCGCCACCCCCCAGGGACACTCTCTTCCTGCCCTGTCGCAGGGACACAAAGCCACAGGCTTAAGAGTGGTGAGTTTTATAAGCTGCAAAGTTCTCTGCACATTGGAATGCTTATTGGTATAATTTTTGCGTCACATTTAGCACCCGCTTTATACTTAACCATTGAGGAAGTCAAGCCCCCCTAACTTCCCTTACATGCTTGTCCACTTCTTCCACACCGAGGTCCCTGCACCCCAGTCAAGGACCAGTTGGCTCTTTTCCCTTGTGGGCCACGGGCCTGGGAAGGAATCTGGGTGCCCCCATCTCTGGCTGATGGACGGATACATCAGTCTGACCTGCAGAAACTGCCCTTTCCTCTGAGCCCAGCCGCTCGCTGAGCCCCTTCGCGGTCCCCAGTGGCCCTGCCTGGGCTGATCTCCGGAGCTGCTGTCTCCTCCACTGGGCAGGGTGGCACCACTTTCACAGGGCAGTGCCAGTGGCCAGGGGAGGAGAGAGGTGGGGGAGACTAGAGCTGAGGAGGACTCTAGAGGGTCCAGAGACAGGAAGAGGGCGCCCTAGGCTGAGAATGGTGTGAACCCAGCCCTGAGGACCTGGGGTCCGAAATTTCAGGGGTGCTCAGGGCAAGTGGAACATTGGAAGATGAAGGTGGGATTAACAGCTGGAGAGGCACAGAGTCCACCAGGTCTCTGAAAGCCTCAAACCGGGGCTGGAACGTTTGGTCTCCATCTGTCATAATGGGCGCCAGTGAAAGTGGTTTTTGGTCTGGAAGCAACCTGGGAACCCATGTTCACAAAGCTCAAGTGAGGCTGAGCTGAGTGTGCACGGGAAGGTGAGTGTGCATGGGAGGTGAGTGTGCACGGGAGATGAGTGTGCACGGGAGGTGAGTGTGCACGGGGAGGTGAGTGTGCATGGGAAGGTGAGTGTGCATGGGAGGTGAGTGTGCACGGGAGATGAGTGTGCACGGGAGGTGAGTGTGCATGGGAGGTGAGTGTGCATGGGAAGGTAGAGCTGTGACAGGGAGACGATCTGGGGCTGTGGTTACCCAGACAAGCACCCGAGAAGGCAGAGGAAGGACAGCTGCAAAGGCTGCTAAAGAGAGGATTCGAGTCACAGAAAGACAAGTACTGGACGAGTCTACGCAAACAGGGCACTTAGAGTAGTAAAGTTCACAGAGACAGAAAGCAGAGTGGCTGGGGCTTGGCCAGGGCTTACTGCAGACAGAGTTTCAGTTCTGGAGACAATGGTGGTGACGGTCCAAGAACAGCATGAATGTACTTAATTTTAAAGAAATGTACACTTAAAATGGTACATTTTATGTTATATATATTTTTACTACAATTTTAAAAAATTACAGTTAAAAAATAAAGGAAAGTGAGGGACAGCAGGTTGATAGGCGTGGGGACTGACCCAGCTAAGGGAAGTCGGGAACATAGAGTAGATCTGCCCCAGGTGTCTGGCTGGGGTGACTGAGGGGCGCCAGGTGCCATCACCAGGTGAAGAGGTGGTGGAGAAGTACTCAGCTTTGGCCTGGCTGAGCCTGAGGGACTCCCTGGGGAGCACTCAGCGGGAGCCTGGGATGGAGAGACCCTCCTCTGAGAGTCCTCAGCTTGTCATCAATAACAGGCCCCACAAGGGAGACATGAGTCCCCCAAGGAGAGTGTGAGACCTGCAAAGAGAGCAGAGTCCAGGGTAGCAGGTGTGGCGTGGAGAATCATCATCTAGGAGACTTAGGAGGAGGGAACAGCTGGGAAGGAGGGAAACTAAGAGTCTGAGCTCTCCTTTTTTGGATGCAAGGAACAGGGTCTCTTTCAAGTGCAGTGAGATGAGCATGGGGGTGGGGAGGACTGTGGGAGGGAGTCTGAGGGAGCAGGGACTTGGTACTTCTGGGGACATGTCTTCTCCATCTTTCAGCCCTGTGAACGCGCCCTGCCGTAAGGACACCTGCTTCCCTAGCACATCTCTTCCCTCATGGCCTCTGTCTCCAGGTGCTCATTATGGTCACCTCAGCCTCATTTCAACTCCCAGCTTCTCAGCCACCTGTCCCTTCCTTTCCGTATGCCCCACATCATGCTATTATGCATTGAATTGAACCCCCTCACTCCAAAAAAAAGAGGTACCTGAAAACATGACTTTATTTGGAAATAAGGTCTTTTCAGATGATCAGTTTAAGATAAGGTCATAGGGTGCCCCTTAATCCAATATAAGCAGCAGTACCTCAATAGGAGCCAAACCAGCCAATACCTAGGTTTTGGATTTCTGACCTCCAGAACTGAGATACCATAGATTTCTTCGTTTAAACCACTGGTTTGTGGTGCTTTGTTAGGAAACCCTAGGAAACAAATAGAGATGCTGAGAAATAAAGGAACTCCTTCACCTAATGCATCCTACTCCCTGCACCCCCACTTTTTGCTTACGCTACCTCATTGGTCATTGGCCATTCAATCAGTTGACTGCCCTTGAACAAGGCGCTCACTCTGTGCAATTAGCTGAGTGTGGGGGTGTCACATGACATAAGGCATGGCTGCCCCAAGAGTCATCCCTTAAGGAAGGGCAGTGGGGCTACAGGAGGAACAAGGACCCTTGAAGGCACCCCTGAGACCCTGCAGCCAAAGGAAAGAGAGGTGGAGGCTTTAGGGGGGAGGGATCAAGGCATGAAATCCTTTAGTCAAAGTGTCTTGCAAAAGAGTAGGATGGGGTATGAAGAATCAACTTTAGTTTTAAATCAACCTTTCCTCACTGGTCATCAAGATGTTTTGGCTGAAATAAGAAAACGGTGTAACTAGAAAATATTCATTTGACCTCATGACTCAGCTCTTCCGCAGTCAGGGAGGTGCAGCCCATAAAAGAAGATGCTGCTCCAGCTCCTCCCCTTCAAGCACCCCCAGGGCGCTGGAGGCTGGAGAAGCCATTAGCCTTAAGTGACTGGACCACTTCCCAAGAAAGATTTTAAAAGTTTAAAGCTCACATGGTATTTCAGGAGCTTCCCCATCTCCAGCTATTTCTGAAGCTTCCTGATGGACAGCCTCAGCCCGACCCACTACGTTTTACTGTGTCCACGTTGCCTGGTTTTACCACCGGAGCAACCTGTAAGTTCTTCTTTATCTCGTATTTAACAGCAGCTTACAGCTTCTGCTGTTGAATAGCAGGGTGGCCAGATGTGCTGTCAGTATCAATCCAAATTGGAAGGCGTGGGTTTTTGTTAATGTTTTAAATGTGTCGATCTTTCCTTTTCTTTCCCTCATTAGCTCTTACACAGGAGCCAATCAGCAAAGCAGGTACAGAGTTGTTGTCCCACCTCAGCTGGGCCGTATTGGGAGCCCTGGGTTCTGTCAACACCTTCCTGTCTGTCCTGTCCCTCCTGGGCTCTCAATCCTCCCAGACCTCTTCATTTTAAGTTGGGAAAACACAATACTAAAAGGGGACCTCAATACTCCATCTTCAACAATGAACAGATCAGCAAGACATAAAATCAATAAGAAGACAATGGATCTATTAAGCAGATGGACTTAAAATATTCAGCGTAAGCAGAAGACACATTGCCCTGAGGCGCACATGGAACATTCTCCCCTATAGAGCACATGTTAGGGCACAGAATAAGTCTCAGTGCATTTAAGAGAACTGAAATCATAGCCAGCATCTTTCCCGACCACAATGGCACGAAACTAGAAATCAATTTTAAGAAGAAAATCAGAAAATTCAGAAACCCATGGACATGAAGCAACAGGCAGCTTTCTTTCCAATAGGGCAGCCGTGCAAACAATTCTGGTGCCCGCGTCTGACGAGAGGTGAGAATGACGTGTGAATACATACACCACCGGGTCACCAGAGCTCACTTCTGTGTTGTATATCTGAACATTTCCACGAGGTTAGATCTTCAGATGCTCTCATCACAAGAAAATAAATTATACAGACATCCCTTGGAAATATTGTGGGTCCACGTCCAGATCACCATAATAAAGTGAATACTGCAATTTAAAAAATGGGGGAAGGGGAGAGGAACCGAGGATCCCAGAAGAGAAAGGACCTGCCCAGGTTTCCAGGGACCTGAGCCCAGAACCCAAGGGTGCTCACTCACTGTGACTTGGTAAGGCGCCAGGCTAGACAGTGGGGACATTATGACAAATGATAAGGCATAGGTTCTTACCTAGAGGAACTGCAATTTGATGATAGTGCTACGGGAGAAGATGGGGGAGAGGTGGAGACACCAGCAGCAGCAGCAGCAGCCTCCTGATAAAGACTAACCTCTGTTACACCTGCATTGACCTGCTCCAGCCCCGGCCTTTCCATACGGAGCGTTTGATGGCACCCCACCCCTGGGCTTTGCACTTCTGCTTATTGCCACTTAACCTCTACAAGGCCCTAAGGGACAAGTACTCTCACCCTCCTCTACACAGATGAAGAAACCCAGACCCGTGATTGTGAGTCTTTTAACCCTGAATTCTTTCTTCAGGGGAACCTTACACAGAACTCCAAATAAACAAATCAGATAGAACCAAGGGTGAGCCCCCTCGCTTAACCTCTCCTAGTGAACAGCCCCTGCAGTGGGCAGCTTCTCAGAGCCTAAGCTCACTCTGCATAGTTGAAAGACGGCCCATGGGATCCAGTCTTTGGATGTCTCCCACCAAAGGCTTACGAACTCAATCCTGAGTCCATCTGTGATGCTTCTTTTATTAAGAAGCAGACTTTTATTAGTAGTTATAAAATACTATCCCTCCCAAATCTCTATTTTAAGGCTGAGCTTGCAGTGGGCTCTAGGAACACACTGCTTTTCCCTCCCTCCCAGCCTGCCTCTTCACCTCCAATTCCCCCACATTACCGCCACAGTGGGAGGATCTTACTTTAGAGAACCCACCCTGGGGAGACAAGGGGATGAGTGTGTCTTAAAGTGGAGAGCTTCAGAGTTTATCTTAGGAGTTCTCCATTCCTCTCGACTTATTTAATGTAATGCCTCATCACTCCATGACAGCCATGGGACACTTGACACTAGAAAGAACTGTTTATGTTCTCTGAAATGGGATTTTTTTAATTCAGCAGCACCTGGGATTATTTAAGTGGTACAGGGACTTTCCTGTGTGTGCTAAGAGGGGATCTCTTCAGGAAATTTAATGATTGTACCCCTCAGCTGCTGCCCTCAGCACACATCTCTCCTTCAGCCCCAGAGTTGCCACCTTTTCTCTCTTCCTGCTCTTTCCTCCACTGGCTTCAATATGGCTTCCTCTCTCCTCTGTTCTCTCATGCGGCCTCATCCCTTCTCCAGGGTCTGTCCACAAGTTTTCTAGGCAAGAAGTCCACTGGCAAAGATAATAAACATGGGAAACGCTGAGGTCCCAAACCTGTCCCAGCGGATTCTGTCTCTCTTTGTGTGTGGCTCTGAGTGGCTCCCTTGTATGGCCCAGAGGTGAGTCTAAGGCTGTTATAAATTTGCTTCATGAGATTACAATTCCAGGAGCATTTTCTCAGAGACGTGGTTTCATGGTCAAAAGAACTAGAGGAATCTGTTGTCTCCTCGCCCCATGAGACACCCAGTGTGTGGAAGCCCACCCACATTTAGGAGAAGTCCTGCAGCCCGTGGTGCTGGTGCTGTAGAACGAGGAATCATCCCAACCATGTTTGAGCACCAGGATCGTATTTCGGGGCCCACCTGAGAGATGCCAGTTCAGAGGTGAGCCCAGCTGTCTATGAGTTGGTCGTGGAAACTTCCAGACCTTCACTAGCCTCCTCCTTGGTCCTGGGACAGAGACCATGGAGCCTCAGTTGGCTTCACTCAGGAACAGCCAAATTAGGTTGTCCTCTGAGGGTTTTTTCATCTATACCAGAGCATTGTTAGTTGCCTGTGCTTTCTTTGGAAGTAAACAGAAATGACTTGAGAGGGGACCCATTTATGGTCTGAATAGTGCATTCTTGGGGTCTGGTCAAAGGCAGACGTCAAGCCAAGCTGAGCCATTCTTAGAGAGAAGGATGGCATTAGGTTTTCTGCATTTGGGAAGCAAAGCCTTTCTTACCAAGCCAGCTGTTGCATAGTGGATTTCTCCTACAAAGATGCCCACACGTGCACATATTTACACAATAACACATGCTCTCTGCTTTCCGAAATGGGTGCTTTTTCTGTTAACCTCATGAACATTACTTTGTTTTTCATTAACAACTAATTCCAGCCTCTCTGTTGATTATTGGGTCTCTCTACCTAGTCTTCACTTGTCTCTACTCTGAAAACTTCCAACAGGCATTTCACAAAGGAGCCATGGCTTTTGTTTCCCTGCCTGAAGTCTAAAAAGATATGGGTTGTATTATTTTGCAAGGTCTGCCATTAACGAAGTACCACAAACAGAGTGGCTCCAGCAGGAATTTATTGTCTCAAAGGTGTGGAGGCTAGAAGGTTGAGATCTGTGTGTCAGCAGAGTTGGTTTCTCCTGAGGACTGGGAGGGTCTGTGCAGGGCCTTCCCTTGCATCTGGATGGTGTTTTGCTGACGATCTTTCATGTTCCTTGTCTTATAGAATCATCACCCCAGTTTCTGCCTTCATCTTCACATGGGGCGTGTGTGTGTGTGTGTGTGTGTGTGTGTGTGTGTGTGTGTGTGAATTCCCCCTTTTTATAAGGACACATCGCATTGGATCAGGGACCCATTCTTCTCCAATATGACTCCATCTAAGCTTAACCACTTACACTTGCAACAACTCTATTTTCGAACAATGTCACATTGATACTTGGAAAGTGGTACTGGGCTATTGAGGTACCAGGGTTAGAACTTCAACATGTGAAATGAGGGGACTATAACTCACCTCATAACACCAATTCCACACACAGGGCTACATTGCTTTCTGCCGCATTTAAGGAAACCCTGAGCTGCTGCTTCCCCCGTAGGCCCCCTCCGTTTCCCCTAGTTTCAGAAAGGCTGATGGTTCAGCTCAGGTAGGTTGAAGAACAGGTGGGAGTGGGCTCAAACACGAGGTGCTGGCAGCTTCTGCAGCAAAGCTACCATTTTCCAGGAGAGAAGTCCAGAATCTGTCTGATTGGACCAACAAAGAGAACTGGAATTGGGTTCATTTTGGTAAAAGTCTTCCTGCTGTGAGTAGAGAAGGGAAACAAACCCAGGCCCTGGGTGATGGAAAAGCCATAGAAGGCAGACATGGGCCCAGGGCAAGCCTTGCTGCTAAGTATTCACACAGGAGCCTGTCATGTTATCAGACAATTTCAGCCAAGCCGGAGGACAGGAAGGCTTAAAGCAGACCTGAAACCTCCTGGTATTGTGGCTTATGTGAGTCACTCAACTTCTTTAAGCTCAATGTCCTCATCTGTAAAATGGGGATAATAGCAAATATCTACCTCAGCAGCTAAATGTGTGAAGTATTTAACACTTGGCTTAGTGGTAGGAAGACAGCACTTGGTAGCCGGAGTTAACTCTTACCTTCTGTAAGGTTTGATGTTTTCCACTGGGACATGGTGCGAAGGGTGAGGGTTACATCAAAAATTATTTAAACTACTTGAAGAATAAAATTGTTTACAAGTATTTATTAGCCATTTATAATCACTCTTGTACTCATAATTAATAGCCTTGTCAGTTACAACTACTTATAATTTATGCCCCTAGGCCTTTTTACCACATACAGTTTTACTGGAAAATTATTTCAGTGAATATAGAACTCCACTATAGTAATTATCCTGCAGATTCATAAAACATGCCCAGACTGCCATGTGAGTGACAAGCATCTATTTTGCTTTTAGAGAGAAATTCAAGTGTCTTTCTAAGATTTTTCTCTTTCTGGTAGGTCATAGATCAGCAGGGACACTCAGAAGACAAATACAAGTTCTACAATGTCGTACAGACGAGAACTAGAGAAATACCGTGACCTGGATGAAGATGAAATCCTTGGCGCCCTAACAGAGGAAGAGCTCAGGACCCTAGAAAACGAGCTGGATGAGCTGGACCCTGATGTGAGTAGGCACTGAAGGGGGACATCTTGTCACAGGTGCAGGGACGGTACCCACTGCCTCCTGGGGAAGGGACAAGGTGCAGATTTCCTGAAGCTACCACTTCTTTTTTGCTTCTATGGCAATAATATTGGAATAATATTGCCTTTGCAGCAGGGGGTGGTGTGGTGTGTGTGTGTGTGTGTGTGTATGTGTGTATGTATAGCGTTCTCTAAAGTAACAGAACTCATAGAGTGTATATACATATAAAAAGGGATCTATTAGAAGGAATTGATTTACATGATTACAGAGACCATCAAATCTCAAGATCAGCAGTTGGTAAACTAGAGACCCGGGAGACTGGTAATGAAGTTCCAGTCTGAGTCCAAAGGCCTGAGATCCAAGAGCGTCAGTGGTGTGGTTTCAGTCTGAAGACTGGCAGTCTCGAGATTCAGGAAGCCCCAGGGTTTCATTTCAAGTGTAAAGGCAGTGGGGAGAAACCCCAGTGTCCTGGCCAAGGCAGTCATGCAGAAGGGAATTCCCTGCTGCTCATGGGAGGGAATCTTTTCTGTTGCAGTTAGACCTTCGGTTGGTTAGAGGAAGCCCACCCACTTAGGTGAGGCAACCTGCTTTCCTTGGTCTGTGTTGAATGTTCCTCATCCAGGAGCACTCAGACACACCCAGAATAATTTTAGCAAATGTCCGGGCACCTCACGGCCCAGTATCATTAACAAATGATATTAACCATCACAACTCTGTGTCAACTTGACACCCATATGCACCTCCTTAAATCATTCTGATTGTCATATAAACACAGCTACAAGGTCATAATCTTGCCTTAAGTGATACAGCCCTCCTGTGTACAGCCTCCCAGCACAGGGGTAAAGCCCTTGAGTGATAGATGCTCTTTTCCTTGCTGCCCCTTGAGTCCTAGGATATGAAATCAATCTTCGTATTATTGTTGCATGACTAGAGAATAACAGAAGAAAACACAGATATTTGCTTAATGCTCACACATATGCAAAATGTTATTACAAAATAAATAGTAAACACACACACACGACAGTGATAGACCTGTGTCTCTAGCTGGTCACATGGTCATAGCTGGTCCTTGTATCAATAACTTTGTGTTGATCGACATCATTTCATTACGACAATAATGAGAAAGAAAGAAGAAATCCTGGTCAAAAGTGAAACAACCTTATAGTAGGACTTGCTTCTATGATATGTCATTTCACTTAAAATCAGTTTCCAAGAATCTGTCAGTGATGTTAAGCAAAGACGTGCTCTGTACTTAGCATGCCCTTCTTCCACTACCTGTCCTGTACCCCTTTAGGAGCACCATGGCTGGCTGGCTTTGCCTGGTTGGGTGACTCTAGTCTTCATTCCTAGAGGGCGAGGCCATGAGTCCTGCTGGACTGGGTGGTTGTAATTTCCATTGACTTCCATTACAGGGCCTGGTAATGTGAAAGAGCCGTCAGGAACCTCCTGTGTTGTAGACATACATACCCTTGCTGAGATGGTGGCTCATTGGTTCAATTTCCCCTTGGTCATCTCCATCCATCATCCCAGCCAGGACAGTAACTCCTCCTCTTCCTGTTGATTCAGGGCATAAGGGTCCCAAAGAGGCCAGTGATATCTTACCTTCCAGTCCAGTGGAATTATTGTCGTGTCTCTTGGTCGAAGCCTTCTTCTCTTTTGAACGAAGACCTCTAGACCAGTAGGGCATAAGGTCACAGGAAGAGGAAGCAAAAATGTTGGCACTAAGTCAGAGGGGGCAATAGTGAGTGGTGTCTCTTACATTTCCACCCTTCATTGCTGGGCCCGTGGATCCTGGCTCAGTGAGAAACAGACCATACAGAGACACCGATTCTGAGCTTGCATGGCTGGCTAAAACACCTTGCCCTAGCCCTGCAAAGGAATGCCATGTAGCTAGTACCATTCCTGAGTCTGCAAAGGCCCATTCCACCACCCTATCAAGCCAGTCAAGCCAGCTGCTTCAGGTGGGTGTCATGGGATGAATTAACGGAGAGATGAGGGGTAGAAGAATCCCTTTCACTTGTTTGATGTGTTTCTCATTGGACTTCAGATTCGGCACAGTTAGTATGTATGTTGAATACTCAGAAGTTACCTGTGCAGTCAGGGTCACAAGAGACAGAAGGCTCCCTGGTCATGTCTGCAGTTTGGCCAGGTACCAGGAAGCTGCGAGCAGGACGGAAGATGCAGTCCTTGGTGGCCCACTGGATGGGGGCTTCTCCTAGTCTCTCTATCCCAGATACCCAGGGCAATGCCTAGCACAGAGAAAGTAGGTAATGCATGTTACAGAATTAAGTCAATTTTCCATTTGGTATATTTTCATTAAACATGGTATATGCTTCATGCTATACACTTTTTAATCTGCCATTTGCTCAACTCCAGTTTGACAGTGACCCATAAATAAAAAAGCTCGTCTGTGCCATTTCACTAGCCTTCAGGGAATCACAGCTAATGTAGAGGGGCTGTAGTTAGTAGGAAAAGCATAGAACCACAGGTAGGGTGTCCCCGTTCCAACTCGGCCTGCTCTCCTCCACTCCCAGAGAACCCTGAGCCAGCTGCTGTTCTTCCCTCCATCTCAGTGTCCCTACCCATGAAGTGAGAGTTGGTTGTTCCCTTTCGGGGCTAAGCTTCCATAAGCCTTACCCTGGTCTTTTCTCCAGATTCCATTAAATGGCTTCTTTCCAGAGAACCCAGAGTCCTTGTCAAGGGATCTTGGGTCCTAGACCCCAGAGAATAAAAAATCCCTCCAGCAGTGTGTCCTCATCTTGCTATTTATAAATTCTCCCAGCCCAGCATGAGGAGATGGGTCCCCTAAGGAGGCAGCACAAGTTAATTAGAAGGCAGTGTTGGGGAGAGCCTTCCCCCGTACTATTGTCCCCCGTTAGTGTGTTTCAGTGAAAACAAGTGATATAGGCAAGTAACAATCAGGCTTCCGGCTTCTTCACTAGAAAATTATTTTATTCTGTTCTATCCTAGATCACAGTTACCTAGAATTACAAGATCCAGCAGCTTTATGAAGTGAGGGAAAAAAGGGGTATGTGGCCACTTCTTGTCAGTTTGGTAGACACGACCCCATTTCGTGGGAAGTGAGCTGCGCCCTCAATAGGGGAGCAGAGAGAGGGTCCGTGCTGGCTGGTTGGTGGCTTCACAGAGCAGGTGATCCTGGAACACGGATTTTTCTAAGTGAAGAATTAAAACAAAGCATGCTCGGCTGAGTGAAGGCTGCAGTAATGGCTCTCATGCAGCAGGTAGTGGGGGCAGGGAGTTGCAGTGTGTTTTGTGGAGGCTCGGATGAACCTGCAAGGGGCTCAGGCTAGATACTTGGGGAGAAAGGTCCATGATGACAGAGGAGTTTGGACTTTTCTCAGTTGACCCAGGGAGGCTTGAAGGGGCAGTGGCCCAAGGGGCTTGTGGTCTTGAGAGCCAACCCTAAGTACAGGTGCACTGGAGTCAGTGCAGGCAGATGGGCGAGAAGAGGAAGGGCTCGCACAAAGCAGCCCCGTCATCCTGCCCAGCTGCTGGAGGGAGCACTCTTCTCTGCAGATCAGGACGGGCCCCCTGCCCCCTCCTCAAGCCTTCTGCCCTCTGTAGTCTTTTTACTGTTGCTGGGGAGGAGAAGCGCAGTCCTACCCCACTCAGCAGGCCTGCTGCCACTGGCCTTTGTTATTGGAGGCGCCCTGAGCCACTGGTTGAGGGTGAGGTGACATTAGGCTGTGGCTGCGCGTTGGAGCCCCAGCTAGGAGTCTGCTTCACTTCTACACTGGCGGAGCTCCCCCAGGCTCCCTGCCCTGAATACAAGGCTCTCTGGAGCCAACGGTACATTTCCAGGCCCTGGGGATGGAGAACCTGGTGCTCAGAGGGTGACTGGCCTCCTGTCACAGGGATTTCAAACAGGATCCAAGGGCAGGCACCTCCCACGCAGTCCAGAGGCAGGTAAACATTTAAGCGTTTGGATGGGGAGTAAGGTGAAGCAACCCGAGACTGTGATTCTCATAGCGTTGCGGTTTCCAAATGGACATTTTCAAAGATCCCTTTTTCTCTAAGATCAAGGGGGAAAAAAGAGAAATCCAAGAACATAGGAGATAGCAGAGACCAGTGGGTTTTTTGGTCCAAGCTACACAATCGGCCCCTTCATGGTGAGGTCTCTGTTACCTGATTTGCATGTCAGTGTGTGAGTTTTGAAAAGACCAGTGGGCCACCTTTCTCTGAGCACCAACACTCCAGCCTGGGTTCCCCACCCTTGGCCCTCCTTCTGAAATCACAGCACAGGGTGAGGCCAAAGGTATGCAGACTTTGAGAGGCCTCCCAGCCAGCGTGGCAAGAGGCACAGAGACCAGCAGGTGTCCAGCCCCCATCCAGAGCAGGAGCTGAGCCCAGAAAAGGGAAGGAGGGGCTCTAGGTCACAGGTCAGACAGAACCAGACAGGAACTCTCTGCTACGCTCTGTCCTCCTCTGTTCTCCTGTTTCAAGGGTTGTTTACATAGTACTTTGAAGCCATAAATTCACTCAAACATCAGAAGCCAGTGATGCAGGCACTGCTTCCAACCCCACTGACAGACAAGAAAACTGGGAAGAGAAGTCACTCGTCCAGGGTCCCATGCTCAGCAGAGGCTGAGCTGTGACTTGGTTCTGAGAGTCCATGTTACAGCCCCAATGCCGTAAGTCTTGACAGAGGTTTTTAGGAAGATCGTCCAAGCCAGAGACAGCTCTGGTGCTGACGCTGGGGAGGGTGCTGTCTGCAAAAAACCTCCCCCTTTCTTCCTGGAAACAGCTTGAGAAACACACATCCTCCTTCAGTCCCGGCTCTGCTCCCAGCCTCTGTAACATGGCCACAGGAGGCTAGATGTCCTGGGACAGGCCCGGCTGCCCTAACCCTCTGGTTTTTTAATCCACCCTGCTGTCATGTTACCTGCATTCGGCGGGCACCTCCGTGGCTGCTCTTCAGTGATGTGACTGTTAAGCTCCAGGGTCACACAGTGGAGTACGCAGAGTTGGAAGCTGCTTTGTTTGCAGCAAGGGAGTCCAAACTTATGCATGAAAAAAAAAAAAAATCCCTGAAACTTTCTATCTCTCACTCTGTGGCCTGGAAAAACTCGAGTTTATCATGAGACTGCTGCTCTTGGACTCCCGCGGGAGAGGAATGCTCCATGTGCTAAAAGTATCCGCTGTTGACTGATTCCCCAAGAGGCTCTGCCCTTTCTCCTCTCTCCGGAGTTAAGTGGATGCCGCTGTGAAGCTGAGCCAACCCCTTGTACCCGGCGGTAGGGAAAATGGACAGCGTGCAGAGACATCCGGCCTCCCTGTGAACAGGGCACAGGCTCCCACAGGATCCATAGGTGGCTGCCCCCTGTGGGTGTGCCTGGGCAAGCCTGGCGCAGACTCATTCATTTAGTCCTCAGAGAGTTTCAGTGATCGGCCCCATTTTAAATAGGGAGAAACCGAGGCTTGAGAGATGAAGCAGCCGGGCCAGGAAGCAGCACGAGGGAGGCTGGGATTCCAGCCCCGACAGCAGTGACCTGGCAGTTCACACTGTGAGCCCCCGCTTCTGGGTGCCTGTGCAGCGTGGGCCTGGACAGCGATTACCAAGCCATTGTGTTTTTTTTCCCAACTCAGTTTCATCTCAAGTTATGAGGTTATTTTCAACATAAACACTGCGTCTTAAAAAAAGAAACCACCAACACATAGAATTTAGCTCTAAATATTGCTGGATACTAAGGGTTCAGGGAAAAATAAGAATTTTTTTATAAGTGTCTCAGTAAAAGAAGCAAAATATTTGCAGGAGAGAAACTGAGAGAGACAATTCGACCTTGTAAAAAACAAATAAGTCCAAAGCGTGGATTTTGATGTCAGCCATTGAGAAATCTGTAAGGCGTGTTTCAAGAAACAACCTTGAAAAACAGCAGACACCCTGCAAAACCTGAGCTAATAATGACGTTAATAACTACAACTATTATTCCCTTGGAAGTCTTCATGCCAAGTGCTGTGTTTTATGGGCATCATCTCATAAGATCCCCATGAGGAGCCTGTGGGGTGGAGCTCACAGGTTGGGCTAATACCACTCTAAAGTAAGGAACTGGATGCCCAGAATCACAGAGCTATGGGGGTAAATGACAGAAATGAAATTCAGGCAGATGCCTCCCTTAGTCCACAGTCTTTCAGGTTCTGAGAATGAGGGGCTTTGAACTGTAGAAAGACATGATGGAGGAGAAAACCTAAAAGGTAGAAGCAGACTTACAGGAGACTTACAGGCCCTGTTACCCTCCCTCCCCCAGCCCTGCACATGCGCACCACATAGTCATAATCCTTGACTATACGGGGTCCCTGCTGGACACCCGTCACCCACTCGGCGCTTCATTTCATTGATTCCACACCAATCCTATGAGTTTAACTATTATTATTGCCATTTTAGTGACGAAAAACCAAAACAACAACAAAAGCAAAATCTCTGAAGCCCAGAGAGGGGAAAGGTCTTGCTCAAGGCCACACAGCATGTCAGTCTGGTGTGGAGGTCAGGAATAGACCCGGGCTTCCCGTCACACAACTTCACTTCCCTCCAGACTCCGCACAGTGGTCCAGTCCTCCCTGCTTATGCCCCAGACGGTGTCCCGTAAGCAGGAGGGCACCCCAACCAGACTGGAGGCAACCATGTTTGGTCCCCAGGGTCATGGTTCTCCTTGTAACACAAACCGGGAGAATCACAAGCCCAGGACAGAAGTAAACAGTTGAAATGGAAAGAAATAAATCTCTGCTCTAAAAATAGACACACATCCTTAGAAACGCAGCCGGCTGTGCCCAGAGCCAAGGATGGACCTAGGGGCGGTAGTGGGGGGGATGTGAGGGTGAGTGAGGTCAGGTATCTGTGTGTCCCCACCCCACACTGTCGTCTGACCCTGTGATCACCTCCTCCACAGCCTCTCCAACTACCACCTTCCCCCAGGCCAGCCTCCAGCCTCCTGCAAGGGCCTCCTTTCCCCTCCATCCCGCTCCTCCCACCTTTGCTGGCTGGAGGACACAGGAATCTTCATCTTCACTCCTCCACTCAGCTTCCCCCAGTTTTCAGGTGCAGCCTCCCACTCCTACCTTGGGAAGCCCTCCTGACCAGCCCTTCCAAGTACCCAGCACCACACCTGCTGTACTGAGGACACTGAGCAGGTTCCTCTTTGATTTTAATGTTTTTAATAGGAAACACACAAAACATAGGAAAGTAAAGAGAATACCTATTTTCCCATCCTCCAGCTTTAACAAGTGTCAACATTTGATTCAGAATATCCTTAAAAAGAAAAAAATCACTTCCCACCTCTAGTTTCTTTCCCTCTCCCCGCTCTGGACACCTGCTACTAGCAAAGCGGCAAACCAAGCACTCACTGTCAAGTAGATGACACACGTGGAGCAGTGTTCTGGAGGCCCAGGGCCATCTTGGTTCATTTTTCACTTTTCCACTCTTGGAAGAGATGTGGCTATAAGAAAGTTTTTCACTTGCTACATAGCCTTCCAGGAAGAAAAACAATGATAAATCGTAAATCATTGACAAAAAGCCATTGATCAGTGGTCATTGTTTCTTGTCCTCTGTGTCAGACAATAGGGAATGGTGAGGACTGAGGCAAAGGGGGAGCTGGTGTCTGACGAAAGGGCACTTGCAGTCTAGCTCCCCTGAATGCAGTCAATGTGAAAATTCAGGCCAGATATTGCTGCATCATCTAATTGTTCAAAAGAATTATTAGAAACTAAATTTGTATTGACAAGTTGCCTATTTTTTTAATTGAATAAATTTGATGTCTAACAATTCATGTAAACTTTAAGTGTAATAGCATGTTATATGGATACATGTATGTATTGCAATACGATTGCCATTATAGCAATTACTTATCACATTGTATCAGTACAGTACAATATTATCGTCTGTTTTCATTACACTGCAGTATTAGATCTCTGTAGCTTCTTACCACTTGATACAAGTTTATACCCTTAAACACCATCATCTTATCCTCCCCACATCCTGCCCCCACCCCTCATTCCCTTGAAACTGCCATTTTATTCTGCTTTTTTAGGAGTTTCACTTTTCTAGATTTCATATAGAAGTGAGAGCCTACGACACTTTTCTTTCTCTAATTTGATTCAGCATATGCTCGAGGCCCCTCCATGTTGCTGCAAAGATCCACATGGCTAACAGCATCCCAGTGTGTACCCATTCATCTGCTGATTGGTATTTGGGTTGTTTTCTTACTTTGGCTGTTGTGAATATGCTGTGATAAACTTGGGAGGGCATGTATCTCCTTGAAATCCTGTTTTCATTGGGAAAGTCTCCTGTTTTAAAATGTCAGTGGCGCCTTCAAACACACAGACCAAACAAACCAAGTTTTGGCATCTTATTGGACTATCAGCCTCCCAGTTTTCAGCTCTGGCTTTGTTACATATGACAGGTTTTTGTTTTATGTGTGTGCGCACATAGATGAAAGACATGCAGGCAGACAGATAGATGAAAAACACCTAACCTGGTGCATGCTGTTTCTTGAACCTGACTATGACTTTCTCACTAGAATCTAGGCTTCTTGAGACTTAGAGCCCCCTCATACCACCACAGATACATGGCACCCAGGTACAGTTGCAGACTGCATAACTCAAAGGACACTGTTCACATAAACCAGAGCAGGTCACACCTGTGGATATGCGTGATGCACAGCTTTGCACAACCGGATGTAGTTGTCCTGACAGAGTGTCAGCATAAACCGTAATGCAGTGTCTGTTCAGCTGAATGGAAATAAACAATTATCTGTGGTGAGAAAATGTATTGGCAATAAACTGCTTCTGTATGGAGTTCAAGCCTTTACTGTGAGGTTTGAAGCTAAAGGAGTTTTTGTACTTCATTTTACAAAAAGGACATCCAAGTCAGAGAGAATGAGTCTGTTGGGGCCTCACAACCCTGGGATGAGAACCCAGGTGGTCAGTTAGGATGCAGTTTGACTGCAAGTAACTGACTTAGAATAACACTGACTTTAAAAGCGGCTTATTTATGCCTCAAGTGAAAATGCAGAGGTGGGCAGTGTGGGATGGTGTGGAGCTCAGCTTTCCAAACCTCCCAGATTCCATCCAGCTCATCTTCCTGCCATCCCTAGTATGTGACCCTCATCCCCCTCCTCCAGGTCATGGTCATGAGATCTTCACTCCGGGCATCAAAATAGAGGGAAAGGGGAGGGAATGGAGATAGGGGGAAAAGTCATTCAAGTCCCTTTTAAGGAAGATTACCAGAAATTGTCACTGGACACTTCTCATATCAGTGACCAGAACGCAACCTAATTGCAAGGGAGCTTGGGAAATATAGTCTTTAATCTGAGTGGCCGTGTGCTCAGCTGAAAGAGAAGAATGCTCTTATTGCTGAAAAAGGAGAAACATGGCATTAGGGACAATTTGGAATCTGCTGCTGTGGGTTTGCCAGGTTGATGGCCTGGGCTTCTGCTCTGCCAAAAGCACCAGGGAGGAGTGAGAGGAGTTATGGGAATTGAACCAAGTCCAGGTCCCTAAAGAAAACATTACAGTGTGAATCTGGACATATGGCCTGTGTTATTTTATAAAAATAAAATCAATAATTTTTTTTAATTTTAAAAAGTTAGAAAAGTCTCACTCTCCGGGTTGGCATTTCTCAAAACCCCCATCCATGAAACCCTGATTTCTTCCCAGACACCCCCACCCTGGCCCCTTTCACCTTATGCCCCCTTCCAAACCCACTTGGGGCAGCAGGTGTGATGTTGGCTGAGGGTGTCCAGTTAATACTATCCTTGCCCCAGCAAGAGCGTCAGCAAAGTGTGGTTCCAGACAGTTGTGAACACATTTTCCTGGGGTCCAGTGCTGGGTGCTGGGGATTCAGAGACAATGAAGATACATCCTTGAGAGATACAGCTCCAGGACAGCCTGGGAAGAGCATTCTAGAGGCGTGGGTGAGCTGCCCAGGAGAGTTTGGAAGGGAACCTACCAGATCAGTGTGGGGAGCCCCGCAAAGGCTGAACAGGTGCCTAAGGGCTTTGAAAGAGGAATGTGGGGGAGCAGAGGGTGGGGCTCCAGGCAGGGGCAGGGGCTGGGGAGAGGCATGGCTGTGTGGGAGAGCAGGGTGCGGCTGCAGAAGGTGTGAGCTTAGAGTGGCTGCAACATGGAACATTGTAGACAGGAGTCGGGAAGAGGTTGGGGTCAAATCCACACTTGGAAGATGAACTTGGTGGTGATTCTGCAGTTCAGTGGAGGCTGTAAGCAGGTGTGAGAGTGTTGGGAGTGACACGGTCCGATGTCATTTTGGTGAGGTCCCTGACGGGAGGGGAAAGGAGCAGCAGAGGGAAGCCCAAGGCAGGGAGGCCAGCAGCTCCCAGGAATACGGCAGAGGGGTGATGGCTTGGACAAGGGCGGTGCCCAAGGAGTGAAGAAATTCAGAACTCTGCAATCTCACATTCACACGAACTCCTTCCCTGGTGAGCCTTGTCCTCTCTGTCAGCCAGGTCTTTGTGCTGAGCCTTCTCTTCCTTTGAGCACCCCTCTCCACGTCCCTCTTCACCTGGTTGCCACCTGGAACTCAGCCCAGGAACTAGCACCTCCGAGAAACCCAGACCAAGTCGCAGCTTGCACTGCGTGTCATCTCCCCTCTAGTGTGAGTCCCTCTGCATCGGGGTCACGCACTGTCATGGGATGCCCGGTGCTTCACACGGCAGGGACTGTGGAACATTTCCCTGTATGTGAAGCAGAAAGGAGGATCGGGAGCAAATGGGGAAGGGAAGGCTTGGCCCCACCTCATGCCACAAATGCCAGAGAAAAACAAGTGTGCTGCTGTGGGCACGACAATTGCTGCCCTGGGCACACAAGGGTGTGTTTGGATGTCCACGCTGACGCCCTGCCCCAGGACAGTCGGTCCGTGCCTCCGGGCCTCAGTTTCTCCACCAGCACACTGAGACAAGTTTGCTAAGCAGGTAAGCCCTGTCTTTCTAACACTTGGAGAGGAAAGCTGGTTCTCACTGGGTGCCACCTCTGTTTACTGGGCTCTTCCTAGAGCAAGGCAATCATGTGGGATGGAAACTCTTCTGTGGCTTAGAAGTCAAGGTCCTGAGCCCTCATCTCAGTCCAGTGAGTGACCTCAGGCAAGACTCTCCCCTCCCCAGCCCTCGGCTGCCCCCGATGTCCAATGGAGAGGTTGTGCCACATGGTCCGCCCTCTTCTAAGGCACTTATTTGGGGGAAATTATGGTTGCTTGGTTTTCGTCACTGTACAGAGTCAGGTTAAGGGACATGATTAGTCATCAGTCTGAGAACACTCGTACTGATTCATAAGCTTGCTAACTGTACACATTGTCATCTGTAGATAAGCTCGGGCTTCCTGGCTATATGCCTAACACACTGTGTGACTGTGGGTGACTTCAGTTCTTAATACCTCAGTGTCCTCAATTGAAGATAAAAGAACTGGCCTAGGACTTTGAAGCTCTGAGCTACCAGGAGGCTGTGATCTTTTAAAACTCTGTGTGTGTGTGTGTGTGTGTGCGTGTGTGTGCACTGTGCTATGGACACATCTGAACAAGTCCACCACGGCTCACTCTGGGATGGCTTCTCTGCAGCCTAACCATCTATAGCAATGATCATCGTGTGATACCTGATACTCAGTCTTACTGGCACCTGTTTGCAGAGCATTAGCACTCTGAACAGCACCGTTTAAGATCGGCTAAAGTTTCCATTGTCCTTTGGACGAGTGGACTCCAGAGTGTGTGCAGAAATGAGACTAGGATGTTAACCTGCCAAGCTGCACATTCAAGTTTTAATTTTACAACATTTAAAATAAAGTCACTATTCAAAAAAACCATGAGCAGAATGTTTTAAACCCTTACTGTGGCTTTAAAATAAGAAGAAACCTCTAAATTAAAAGCCTAGCAATCTATCTCATTCTTAGTCTTGCCCAGAACCTTCCTGGGGGCGGGGAGGGGCAAGACACCTTGTAAGTATTTGTGCAAGAAATGAATGAATATCTTGACTTTCTGCACATAGAATATTTGTCTGATAGGAGCCTTAGATCAGACATAACAGAATAGCAGCCTCCAGGTTGAGAAGTTAAGTCGGAGTTCAGCTGAGTCTGGTCTGCAGATGTTTTATGTGATCTAAACATTGTTGTTGTTTTTTTAAAAAAAACATTTGGAGTAAATGTCAATATTTTAAAATAAAGAGATTACACATAAAGATAAACCCACCTTCTTACATGGTAATAATTCAGTAATTCATTGGAGCTGGATTGTCTGATGACATGGAAAGCTCCTATGTGTCGCCTCAGAGGGCATCTAGAAATTCCTTCTCCTTAAAACCAGTGCTAATTTTCCTGTCAGGAAATAAGATCATCTGGGCGCTAGTCACTGCCCTGCTCACACAGGTAAATTCCAGTCCCGAGTAAGGACACAAGGACATTCTCAGAGTGCTTATATATCAAAGTTGTCTCCCAAAGCAAATCTCACCCATAACCAACCTGTTTTTGGAGTAAGGGTGTGCATATGACCTATGTGCATGAAAACAGAGTCCCCTAATGCAGAAGGGATGTTTATTCTGGAGGAACTGGACTGACACTTCCTGTTGAAGTAATTGTAAAGAAAGCCCTTGTCCATCAAATTTACCCTGTGCACGTTTTAATGTTAGGAGAATGTGACTTAAATTCTGTAAAGCTTAGATGGTTCCAGTTATCTTCAGTCACTGTGGAATTATACAACCTTTACAGGCCGTGTAGGGGCAAGCTTAGAATGCATGTGGATTGCACTCAGCTGGAGGTATCTGACCTAACCACTGCTCCACAGGGCATGTCAGTACTTTGTTTCTCTTTATTGCTAAATAATATTCCCTTGTATAGATATACCACAGTTTATTTAATCTACTCATCCTCTGATGGACATTTTGAGTTGTTTCTGCTTCTTGACTATTGTTAATAGTGCTGCTGTGAATGTGTCTAAGTTTTGTGTAGACATGCCTTCATTTCTCTGGGATATATACCTAGGGTGGAATTGCTACCTCATATGATAACTCAGTGTTTAAGCTTTTTAGAAACTACCAGATGTTTCCCAGAGGGCTGCACCATTTTATATTCCCACCAACAGTGTAGAGGAGTTCCAATTTCTCCACATTCTCACCAACGCTTGTTATTATCTGTCTTTTTAATTAAAGACATCTAGTGAGTGTGAAGTAGTGTCTCATTCTGGTTTCATCTGCATTTCCCTGATGGCTAATAACAGTGTTGAGCATAGTTTCATGTGTTTTTGGCCATTTTTGTACCTTCTTTAGATACATGTCTAATCAGATCCCTTGCCTGTTTTTAGTTGGATTATTGAACTTATACTTGAGTTCCAAGAGATCTTTATGTATTTCTAGATCTGTGACTTGCAAAGCTTTCCCCCTCATCTGTGAGTTGTCTTTTTGATTTCTTGATGGTGTTCTTTGAAGCCCATATGTTTTTAATTTGACAAAGTCTAATTTATTTTTCCTTTTGTTTATTGTTTGAGTATCATATCTAAGGAACCATTGTCTAATCCAGGGTCACAGAGATTTATGCCTATGTTTTCTTCTAAAACTTTTATAGTTTCAGTTCTTACATTTAAGTCTTTGGTCCATTTTGAATTAATTTTTGCATACTGTGTGATGCTGCATGCTGGTTTTGAAAACAAGTTAGCATGATAAATAATTGAGAGCTTAAAAATTATGCAACCGTCTTTGGCTTTAGTTGAAAATCATGTGATGTTTCATTAAACATCCAATTGAATGAAAAGAAAATAAACTTCAACTCCTAAAAACTCCTGACTGATAATCTCTATATTTACTTTAAAAATCCGATAAGAATTCTTTAAAAAGGCCTTTGACTATTTGGGTTTTTAAAAATTAACTGCTTTCAATCGAGATTTAAATAAATGAAACCATATTTTTACATGCTATGTAAATGGTATTTTTAGGTAGATTAGAAACATTTTTATTCCCCTATTGTAATGACAGGAGCTTCAGTAACACCGTGCTTCCCAGGCGAGGATGGATCTGCCCCACAGGGGACATCTGGCAGTGTTTGGAGACATCTTTGGTTGTCACCACTTGGCAGGTGTGCTCCTGGTATCCCTTAGAGAGAAGACAGAGGTGCGTTAAGCAGTCTGCAAGGCACAAATGCACCCACAAGGAATTATCCAGCCCCAAATGTCAATGGTTCCCTGGTGGACAGTCCTGCTTTAACTATGCCAGTGGCCTTTCTTCGATGTATTCAAAGGAGCTGTGCGTTTGCAAACCTTTCCCCTCGGTTTCTGCCCCATGGGTGACTCCCACTGCAGCACTGAGCCAGAATGTGCTTCAGCGCCTTGCCACCTTCAAGATCCTTTCCAAAAACCCCTCAGAGTTCCCCTGGTAGGCATCACTGGGAAAACACTGCTTTCCGCGCTTAATTCATCCCCTGTTCAACATACATATACTTGGGTAAGCA
Organism: Solenodon paradoxus; assembly: GCA_004363575.1. NCBI lineage: Eukaryota > Metazoa > Chordata > Mammalia > Eulipotyphla > Solenodontidae > Solenodon > Solenodon paradoxus. Next base: position 455,743 of record RJWH01000659.1, read on the forward strand.
ACCCCCTGTTAGGATGTATTTTATCTGATTCTGGACCAGGACAGTAATCGTACATAATCATTTCTGAGGCTTGTCCCGCTGCTAAGCAATCCCTGTGTGTTCTGATTTACTTTTCTCAGTTGTTCTGAGACCCACGATCATTGTGCACAATTTACAGCAATAGAAACTGAGGCCCAATGAGAACAGGTGACCCACCCAAGGTTGTGTAGCTGGAGTCATCATTGCCCCACGTCAGGGCTTAAGCCCGGTGGAGATCAACTGTGAGAGGCAAGCATGTCACAAAGACGTTGGATTCCTCCTTATGGATAAGCATCAATTGGATGTATGGGAGACAGTTGGGTGACTCTCACTCAGTTGAACCCCAGGAAGTGACCTACCGTGGAGAAACAGAGCAGACACAGCTGGGGGGAGGGGTCCCACTCACCTTGGATGAGCCCACTGGTGCGTGATTCACCTGTGACCGTCACCTGTCCTTTATGTCACAGTGGAAGTGTCTGAAGACCACTGCTCAGGGAAAACTGGGGCGCCTGTGGCCTCACTTCCATTATGGATGCTCACCCCATTAATCAGTCAAGGCTTGGTTTTCTACCTACTGGCCATCCTCATGTAACATGCGCCAACGCCCCAGTGCATCTCCTGACCTATGGCCTAAGCCCATTCGCACATCCAATAGCATCACTCCCCAAGTTCCCTGGGAGCCTTCCCGTGTCCCAGGATACGGTCTCACGCCCTCACTGGAGCAGCACTGTGGTGGCCAACCATGTTAAGGCATCCTGTAAAATCATTCTGCAGTCAACAGCAGACCCCCAGGTTTCTCCCTGTGTGGGCCAGGCACACACCAGCCTCAGTACCTGGTACCATGCCTCTCAGGGCAACTGCAGTGTGTGCGAGTGACGGAAGCTAGGCGTCCTGGAGGTGCAATGATTGGAGGTGGCGTGACTCTTACCTTAGCAATGTGGGAGTGTTGTGGGAAGTTATTTCTCCCACTCAGAGTCCATTGCTCATGTGAGATTCCACTCACATCTGCTTTCCAGGTATCCTTCTGAGAGGTACTCTCAAAATGAAAGGGGTGAAGCAATGTTTAGAAATGAAGCCTGCTCTCCTCCCCCCAATATGAAGAAGGACCCTGGTTTTGTTCTTGATCTGCTGTTAAACTTACTAGGCAAATCTTCCCTTGCTCCAGGCCGCAATTTCCCGCTTCCGGGCAAAGTGTGTGGGCCAGATGATCCCTAAGCATTTTTGCAACTATAAACTCCTTTGATTCTCCAAGGGCCTGGGAGCTGAGTTAAAGAGAAGCCCATGTGCTCCCAACCCACCCTAATTAGGAATCAACTTTAGCAGTAGGCCCACACCTAGAAGCCTGCCCATGTTTGAAGAAAAGAGCACAGTGATTGGTTGATGCTATCTTTCATGAGCGCCCCATCTCCAGGGGCGACATTCAAAATATTTAACAGCCAGGGTGGTTTGAGCAGGAAGGTTAAAGCAGCCATAGGGCCATCCGGGCTGCAGTCCGAAAGCCTACCCACCTTGAAGCTCTGCCCACTGGTCTCCTGCTCAGGGGGCAGGGGCGGGGGTGGGGGGTCTGCCTCTTCCTGTCTGATTTTGCAACAGGACCCTGCTGAACCCCTGAGCATCTCTCTCCCCAAGCACTCTCTCCAGAGGATGCAAATATCCTCCTGCATCCAAACACCAACTCAGTCATACTCATCACTCGGCCGATGTCCTTGTGCTTGGTCCTGTGTCTGCTGACCCTCACCCCACAGCCTTCAAATAATGTAGAGATTGAGAAGCATGAGACCATTAAGAGACTTGAACCCTAGCCTAGCTCTGCCCCTGGTCATGTCGCATGAGCGACGTGGATCGATCTGATGGGCTGAGTCCCCCACCATGCAATGAGTTTCTGGAAAATGCACATCTTCAGCAGCTGACGGCTCTTCTCTTTCTTTCTCTGTCTTGTCCGACCCCACAACCTCCACTGTAGAATGCCCTGCTGCCTGCAGGCCTGCGGCAGAAGGATCAGACCACCAAGGCGCCCACTGGCCCCTTTAAAAGGGAGGAGCTCTTGGATCACTTGGAAAAGCAAGCAAAGGAGTTTAAGGACCGAGAAGATCTGGTCCCCTACACAGGGGAAAAGCGAGGTACTGATCAATGTTGCTCTTAATTGTCACTCCCCCTGAGTGCCGAGTGCCACCTGTCTCAGGCCCCTGTGTTCAACCGGGTGTGCTGCGTATCCTTGCCAAAAACCAAACCCTGCTCCAAGAATACGGGTGCCTGATGTAGATTTGATGGCATTTGGGGGTAAACTGAGAAACGTGTTCTGTTTACCCAGAGAGACAACACTTTCCCGTAAGTCCCCTTTAACCAGGATATCCTGACTCTTTTTCATAGAACCTAAATACGTTTGCAAGTGACAAAGGGAACTATTAACCATGAAATGAGGGCATGAGACCTAAATAAGGCCCGTCCTGTGCGAGCCAGCAACAAACGATGTTCTCTCTACCTTCACTGTCTCTGCTCATTTCCAACAGCTCCTCTCCGGCAGCTGCTGCCTCTCTCCCTGCATCACTCCCTCCAAGACTCTGCCCTGCCTCAGGCAGGCCATCTAGCGGGCTCAGGGGCAGAGAAGGGTTTCTCGTGGCCCTCCAAACCCTGCTACAGTCCTCCCCTGCTGCGCCCACCAGCCCCCTGCTTCTCAAGCGTTTCCATCTGACTTCCACCTCAGGACCTTTGCATGTGTTCCCGCTGCCTGCATGCTGCTCCCGCTGTCGATGCCATGCTGTTCCCGGCTGGCTCTCCCTCCCTGTAGCAGCAGGTGGTTAGAAAGACACCCTGGAACTAGGTGGGGCTTTGGTTGCAATCCCGGCACTTCTTAACTGTGTGAACTTGAGTCGGGTCTTACAGCTACCGTGGCTCTGTTTCCATGTCTGTGAAATGGGGAGGATGAAAATAATCCCGCCAGCCTCATGAGACTGTTAGGAGGACTGCGTTTAAGATACAGAAAGTACTTGGATGATGAGCACCTGCGTAGCAATGCTCTGTGAGGGCCAGCTGTTAACTGTCCTGGATGTCTCAGCTGTGCTGTCTCCTCTTTCAGGGAGTCTTTCCTGTCTGCTTAGGACATGCAGTCCCTTCAGCTCCTCCTCGGTCATTCTCAGTCTCTGGAGTCTGTGTGTGTCCTTTGAAGCAACTCACATTTACGGTTATCTCCCTACTTATCATTTGTCTCTCTTACTAGTTAGTAAGCTCCTTGAGGGCAGGGGCTTGGACTCACTCACACAGTAGCCCAGCACCGCGCACAGGGCCTGGAATATAGGAGGGCTCAGGTTGTGGAGTAAATGAGTGAGTTAAAATTAAATGAGGGTATAATGAATCTTGTGGGCTAGCCCCTTAGACTAGAAGCCTCGTTAAGTACCAGGCCCACATCTGTCTTGTCTGTTGTTACATCCCTGCACCTCACAATCCCAGGTCATAGTGGGCACCCAGTAAATAGTTGTTGAGCAAAAGCATTCATTCTAGTTAACGAATTGCCATTCATTGATTATTTCACATCGCTTCCATTCTCCCCACCATCCTGTCCCCCCAAGAATATGAACCAAGGGCCCGTGTCTGTGGCCTTCATCTCCATAGCCCCTCAGTGCCCTGCACACGAAGCTGCTTGATAAAAAGTCAGGCAAAGGCACGGCAGGAGTGGACATCGGGGAGAGACTGCGCCATTCTGAGCCCTGTAATTAGTAGAGCACAGTCCACTCTGTGCTCGGGGAGGCCCACAGGACACCTGGATGACACCAGAGGGTCATGTAGTCGGAGGCACCCTTTAGGGTGTGACCAGGGAAGGGGACCTTAACCATAAGGGCTGGGTGTGCTCGCCTGAGAGTGTGGCCCGAGATATTTTTAGCAGGGCACATGTCATCAAAAGGGATTTCTGTGAAGCAAGTGAAAGTAACAGACTCCCTGGCTTTCATGGGACTGCCATGCCCAGGCTGAACGTGACGTAAAACTCCTCTCATCTAGCTGCACATTTGAAAAATGGGGTAACTGAGGCTGTGATAGTGTCAGACCCGAGTGGGCAGCTGGTGAGCGGAACCCTGGCTGACACCCACTTCCTCACATGCCCCGACCCTGCAGGGGAGATGCTGGAGGATGTGTGGGGGGCGGTGAGTGGACACAAGCCCAACCCTGCTGCCCCACCAGAGAATGCTGGCCTCCCCGCGTCCTAGAGCCTGCCTGCTCACCCCAGGAACTAGCTAGAATTTAGTCTACCCCCAGAGAGTGACAAGCCCCAGAATTTCATCATCATCATCATCATCATCATCCTCATCATCATCATCATCATCATCATCATCATCATCACCAGTTACCACCAACAGCAGCAAACACTCACATGATGATTGGTGGAGCCCTTCCAGGGTTTATATGTGGGGTCCCCGCAGAGAGTGTGGCAAAGAGACCCTGGTGCTAGCCGGCACACATAGAGCCACTCAGCCCGGCCCGCAGAGCACCACCCCACACTGAGCCCAGGGCCCACAGGGCTGAGGGGACACAGCACTCCCGGCAGGACAAGCCACAACAGGATTCCACAGAACCCCAGACAGAGGCTAAGTCCTGGGGAACCTGGACTGTCATCCCCTCTCATTCAAGGAAGGTCTGGATTACGTTGCGTGCAGTCTGGTCCATTAGGTGAGATTTGCTTTAGTATCACATGGACAGTACTTACAGAATGTGTCTGTCTGGCATGGAGGCCTGGCACATGTGAAGACATCCCTATCCCAGATGGATTTTAAGGAAGGAAAGTTAAGGCCATATAGACTCTGCAGTACTGTGACATTTCTGTCTAAAGTCACTGCACCTTTGAAAAGCCCTTCCTCTGGCTCCCTAGAAAACTCATGGGAGACCCTAACTCCGAGTTCATTGCCTCACTGAATGAGGCTGTTGTGGACCCAGTGCTGCCAGGCCAGGCTGAACGTGACGTAGAGTTGTTCAGACCCCTTCTCCCGCTGAGGGCGATGGCCGAGCCCAGCATCAGAAGTCCAGTGCGATGGCAGCCGTGCCAGGGGTCGCCACTTCATGCAACAGCCAAAGCGGGCTTGCTCTCTAGCTAAGCACCAGGCTGCGGAAGGAGTGAAAGGGGGCGTTAATAAAATACCTTTTGTCTTTGGGAGCTGCCGATTTAGCTGTTTTGGAAGGCGGTTGCTTCCTTCTTGAATTTCAAACAAAAGACTGTTACAGTCACATCACAATATTCAGTGGTGAAATCATATTGGTTGCTGTTATTCTCATTCCTTTTTCTTCATAATCAGAATAATGCATTTCCATTATATATAAAAAATGAGGTGTGGTGGCATGTGATTGGAGAAAAAAAGTAAGAGATTTCATGAAAGATTAATTTTCTTTCACTTAGAAGAGCTGCAGATAAGGAGTCTTCCCTGGTCTTGGGAATCCAGACCCTTTCCAGTCTATCTTTCTGCCATCCCTGCAGTATGTGTGTGCCCTCATGATCCATCTGGCTGCTGAAGTTCCAGTCATCTCGTCCAACTTCCAATTAGTAAATAGGAGGGAAGAGAAGTCTCAGCCCCTCTGGCTTTGTCTTAAGAGTCACTACCTTGCTGCAGGGGTGTAATGAACCATCAGTCCTCAATATTTATTCAATGTATTTGTCAGGTATCAGTCATTTTCACAGTGGATTTTCCTTTTAGGCATTATTTTTCTTTGTATGCTTTTTGTGTTGTTCTTTCCAGATCCTTCTCTGGTGGAGAGTATAATACATTTTCCCCCAGGTGTTTTATTTGTATGTTTCTACTTCTATGAGTAATTGATCTTTGCTGTAAACAATTTAAACAATAAAGTAATCATTCCTTCCACCGAGAGGAAAGCCCTGATGCCGGCTAAGTGAATATCTTCCTGAACATTTCTCTTTGTACTTTCCACTCCCTCCTCTACCATTACAGCTCTGATTTAAGCCACCTTCATGTCTAACCATCTCCTTATTTGCATCCTCATCCCCTTCAGACTATTCTCAGTCAGCAATCAAAATGTGGGGCCAGGGGAGGGCAGGGTATGCAGAGGAGGTGTTTAATTGAGGTAAATGTTATGTAACATAAAATTAATCATTTGAAAGTGAGCAAGTCAGTAACATTTAAAGCATCCACAGCATTGTGCATTCAGCATCTCTGTCTGGATCCAACGTTTCATCACTCCAAAATAAAGCCTTGTGGCCAGTAAGGAGTTGCTCCTCGGCCCTCCCTCCTCCAACCCCAACCTCTGTCAGCCACCCATCTGTTTCTATAGAGCAAAGTTTTCTGGATATTGTCTCTAAGTGAAATAATCTAATATGGGACTTTGTGTGTCCACTTCTCTTTCATGTAGCCTCTTGTTTTTGAGATTCATTCATTCCCTTTTATGACTAAATAATATTCTACAATTTGTTTATCCATCTGTCCACTCATAAACATTTCTGCTATTTCCACATTTTGGCCATTGTGCTTAGTGCTGCTATGAACATTCCTTCACAAGTATTTGTTTGAGTACCTGTGTTCCATTCTTTTGGGTATTTATCTGGGAGTGGAATTGGTGGGTCACAAGGTAATTCAGTGTTTAACTTTTTGAAGAACTGCCAGACTGGTTTCCACAGCATCTTCACCATTTAACGCTCCCAACAGCCATGTACAAGTTCTAATGTCTTTCTGAATATCTTTAGATATTCAGATATCCCTAATATCATCTCCATCTCCTTGACAATGCTTGTTGCTTTCCATTTTGGCTTCCGGCTTTGGCTGTAGTCATCCTCCTAGGCAAGAATAACACCTCACTGGGGTTTTGATTTTCATCCCCCTGATGACCGGTGATGTTGAATGCCTTTTCATTGGCTGATTGGTCATTTGTGCATCCTCTTTAAAGAAATATCGAACTTTTGAATGATTAATTTTATGTTACATAACATTTACCTCAATTAAACACCTCCTCTGCATACCTTGCCCTCCCCTGGCCCCACATTTTGATTGCTGACTGAGAATAGTCTGAAGGGGATGAGGTTGCAAAGAAGGAGATGGTTAGACATGAAGATGGCTTTGCCCATTTTAAAAACTGTATTGTTTGCCTTGTGTTGTTGAGTTATGAAAGTTCTATATGGATTCTGCCTACTAGACCCTTATCAAATACATGATTTGCAAATATTTTCTCCTGTATGTTATCTTTTCACTTCCTAGATAATATCCTTTGATGTCCCAAAACTTAAAAACATTTTTGAAGTCTAATTGATCTAGTTTTTGTTTTGTTGCTTCTGCTTTTGTTGTGATATCAGAACATACATTGCCAAATCCAAGGTCATAAAGATTTCCACCTATATTTTCTTCTAAGGGCTTGTCATTTTAACTATACTTATGTCACTCATCCATTTTTAGTTTATTTTTGTAAGGTGTGAAGCAGGGGTTTAACTTCACTGTGTTGCATCTGATTGACCATCTGATTGTCCCAGCACCATTTGTTGAAGAAACTGATTTCTCCATTAAATGGACCTGACACCCTTCTCAAAACTCAATTTGTCATACATGTTTGGGTTGATTTCTGGACTTTGAATTACATACCATTGTTTAGATAGCTATCCTTATGCCAGTCATTTTGTATAAATTTTGAAATCAGTAATTATGAGTCCTCCAACTTTGTCCATTATCAAGATGGTTTTAGCTATTTGAGGCACCTTGCAATTTCATAGGAACTCGAGGACTGACTTTTCCATTTCTACAGGAATGGCCATTGATAAGAATTTTATCGAAGCCATAGATTGCTTTGGGCAGTATTGTCATCTTGTCTTTCAATTCATGAAGTCAGGAAATGTTTTCCATTTTATTTTTCCATTTACTTGTGTCCTTTGATTTCTTGGAGCAATGTTGTATAGTGGTAAGTGTATAAGTCTTTTGCCTCCTTGGTTAAATGTATTCCTAAGTATTTTATTCTTTGGGACACTATTGTAGATGAAATTCTTTAACAGATTTCTTTTTCAGGTTGTTCACTGGTGGGGTACAGAAATGCCACTTATTTTTGTTTATTGATTTTATATCCTGGAACATTGCTGAATTTGTCTGTTAGTTATTTCTTGCTCAGTAATTTATTTTTTTTTTTAATTTTAGCAATGCTTCTAAATTTTTCTCTACTCTCAGAACCTTTTATTAGAGCATTTTAAATCCTGACTTCTTATTTTCTTTTTCTTTTGTATTTTCTTCCTACTTTCAGGTTGTTTAAATTAATGGCGCATGTCATCAAGAGCGAGTAGTCTGTACTGACCAAGTTAGAAAGTTATTCTTTTCAGGCACACCCTGGTTGCCTAACGGTTAAGTTCTCCAGTTGCAGTTCACATACACTCCAAGGACCTGGGTTTAAGACCCTGGACTGGGGAGAATGGCCAAGATGAACAACTTAATAAAATAAAGAGCCTTCTTTCTCCTTTCTCTTCCTGTCTATCTCTGTTCGCCTTCATTCCTGTCTCCACCTTCTCTTAAAAAGAAGTTATTCTTTTCAAACATGAGGGTGCTTTGCCAGCACATTACGACTTCCAATCTTTGGGGGAACGGCAGCACTGAGCCCCCAAAGGGAGAAAACCAAGAGAGTCTCCTGGGGCCAGGTGTCCATAGGGGTCGCAGCCAGACACTGCTCCTCCCAGCCGCACATCCTGTAATGAGCACTCTCGTGTTTGCAGGAAAGGTCTGGGTCCCCAAGCAAAAGCCGATGGATCCCATCCTAGAAAGTGTGACGCTGGAGCCGGAGCTGGAGGAGGCCTTGGCAAACGCCTCTGATGCAGAACTCTGTGATATTGCAGGTAAGAGGCATTCCAGAAGTTTCTCCACCTCTCCCCAAAGGGTTTGATCTGCATCTGCAGGGTGTTTGGATTAGTTCATCTCAACACGAACATCTCTGTTTCTAATGAAGACCAGCAGAGACCACAGTGTTAAAATAGAAATCCATGATCAAATTCCCATCAGGGAATTTGAGATAAAATACCCAAACCTATCCCACCACGGAGACCTCTGGACCCTAGGAGGGTCAGGAGAGTCCGCCACCAGCTATTGCACTAAATCTTGCCCGAGTCACCAGGAAGAAGGGAGGAGAGGGAACAAGCAGAAGGGGGCTGCAGGTGTCTCAGTTTGGGAAGTTTTCAACCGGCTGGAGCAAAGTCACAGGAGTCCCAGCTTTGCACAGCTCAGAGTGCTGGGCTTTGAGTGATGGCTCCCCAAGCAAATATTTGTACAACAGCCTCCAAATTTGTGTATGTTCCTATCTGATCCTCACAACCTTAAAACCAGAAGGTGGCCTGATTTTCAGAGCCCTCTGCCACCCACTCTTGTCCCCTGATTACATTTCCTCCCTGCTCCACGTGTTCTGCCTTCCTCCCCACTGAGGGTCAGGTGCTGACTGCCGCCAGTACCCTGCATGCACCATCACTGTTATCCCTGGCCAACGTGGCGGGTGGTCCTCTTATTCTGCAGACTTGGAGGCTATTAACCATCACGCAGATGACAGGAGGTGAGATGGGGTGGAGAGAGATTCAGGTGAGTGTGAAGGGTAGAGGAAAGAAGAGGATGACTGTGAGAATGAGATGAGGAGGGATCCAGGAAGGTTCTGGATTTCCAGCCCAGAGATTTACTGGGCAGTAATACCGTTAATGAAGGCAGGTCTGCTCAGGTTGCCTTAACAAAATACCATATAGACTGAAAGCTTAAACAATGGAAATTATTTTCTCGCAGTTCTGGAAACTGGAAATCTGAGATGCTGACAGGTTTGGTTTCTTCTGAACCCTCTTCTCCCTGCTTTGCAGATGATAGCATCTCCCTGTGTCACTTATGTGTCCTACTCTCCTCTTCTTATAAGGACACCAGTCAGGTTGGATTAGGGCCCATCCTCACAGCGTCTTGTCACTTAATCACCTCTTTAAAGGCTTTATCTCAAATACAGCTATAAATTTTAAGGTACTGGGAATTAGGATTTCAACATAGGCATTTTGAAGGGATACAATTCAGTCGTAACAGTGGAAGAGGAGTGGACTTAAGGAAAATATCACGTTCAGATGGGACCCTTGGAGTTTGAAGTGCCAATGAGCCACCCAGGTGGGGACAGAGACACACAGAAGTCTTGAGTTCTGCAGGGTCCTTGCTGGAGATAGAGTGTGGGCATCCTTAGCTTTGTCAACTCCAGGTAGAGGGCAGGGCAGGGGTGGGGCTGGGGGCTCTGAAGGACAAGTGTCCTGGCCACGGTAGAAGAAGATTTAAGGGATAAGGAGCTGAAATGGCACATAACTAGTCACAAATGTTAGTCACAGTTTGTCACAAATAGACTTTGGAACCAATGGCCTAATCAAGATGGCCAAATCTAATGCAAAAACTTAAGGTACAGAATTAGGGGTCAGGGTGGGCTGGTAGACTCCCATCTCATAACCAGGGGGTATGTGAGGTCAGATGAGGCCACCCATGCCAGGGGACTCAGCCAGCTGCAGCTGTCTTCTGCCTCATCACATCACCGGCTTCTCCTGGGTGTTATGTGTGAGCCCTGTTGGCATTTGCGGGGGAAAATGGGAGCAGTGCTCATCTATAGTGGGGCCACTGGAGGGGAGACAGTGAGAAAACTGGACTATGCACAGGAAGTGACCTCAGTGGCCAGGTTACAGGGACCTGAGGACTGAATGGGGACAACCTTTTTCTCAGGAGGCAGAAAATCTGGGAAGGATCAAGGACAACAACTTGAAGGGTGTTAGGACTGAGACAGAAAGGTTTTCATTTTCACCATGAAGTATAGAAGTCGTGAGCATTTCACCAAAATTGGAGATGGAAGAGTTAATGGAAGAGTTACCTGGTTTGCTTTGTAGTTAAAAGTTAGTTTTGTCAAAAGCCACACAAGTTACACCAATGCCTACAGCATGCGCACAGATTTCCATCAGCACCTCTCCCTGGTGGAGGGGGACCCCTTGATGCTGGGTGGGTCTCCATGGCAGAAGGCCGTTGACCAGCACCTCCACACTGACTCACCCCAGAGCTGTTTTTATCCTGGTCCTTCTCCGTGATGTCACTCCCCTCATTAGGCCACTCAGAGCGATTATCAAACGACTCCACTGTCAGGACCGCCAGTTCCTGTGCCAAAATAGAACTGCAGAAATGGGCTAAGTTTCCGTGTTGATTTCTTGAAGCCACTTCTCTTTATTTTTGCTGGCTGGGCTCATATCTGTTCATGATACCATACTCGTCCGACATCTGGAAAGGAGAAGGGAGCTGTAAGTCTTCATCAGGTTCCCAGGCTAACCCTCGACACCTGTCATTGCGTATCAGCCATGTGAAAGGTGGCAGTGTTTGTGGAGGGAGGAGGGGGAAGGAGGAACTGGGCATTCACTGACCACCATGTCCCATGCCCTATGGGAGTTAGTTTCCATCCCTTGCTGCATGGACTGACCACAACAATCCTAGAAAGCCAGTTTTCTTGTCCCCATTTTACAGATGGAGAAAGCAGGCATGGTGAGGCTAACTGCCTTGGCCCTGGGTTCCAGGGCCCGCTCATAGCATCACCATCCAGTCAACCTGGATAAAGCCTCCAGGGTATGGGAGGTGGACATGGATAGTGGCTGAGAAAGGATGCCTGCTAAGTGTCATGTTGTGGGCTAGGGCCCCATCGGAAAGGCTCTGGATGTCACAAAGGCGTGGCCACCTGGAATCTGGGGTGCTGGGAAAGGAAGATGGAAGCAGGTTTGGGAAGAGTAGTCATGATTTTTGGAGGATGGGGGAAGTAAGAGGCAGGCAGGCCCCTGGTAAGGCCAAGAGCCGAGCTGGGGCCAGGGCACAGCATCTGTGATGTGGCTGCACCAGGGACCCAGCTGTTCTTAGTGTTGATCAGAGTCTAAGAGGCCAAGATGCTGCCAAGCTTTCTGGCCTGAGGTGCTGGGAGGCTGCAGAAGAGCTGTTCCACCTGAATCGATGTCAGAGGCACCACAAGAGATGGAGGTGACAGTGACAGGCAGGACATCTTGTCAGTGCTGATTGGGCAAGTGCACTGGCATGTGATGGAGGTTGGGGAGAATGCAGAGCCTTTCTAAGGAGGGATTGGCCAGGCCAAGTATGGAGGACTCACGGAGAAAGAAAGGAAGGAGAGAGGGACACCATGTATGATGTCGCCTCTAGTCCTAGGCAGAGCATTTCCATGAACTTGACCTTTTGTGTTCACTCATTGACATGTTCAAGAGCCTTTTATCCAGGACCTCGCTTCCCATGCCGGGCCCTGCATGAGCCCTGGTAAAAGAATTGTGAGGAACAGCCTGGTTCCTGCCCGCGCAGAGGCCACAGTGAATAGGCATGTAGACCAGTATGAAATGGCGAGTGAGAGTGTCATGCTGGCAAAGGGCACAGTATAAGGGGACTTGGCTAGGTGATGGGACAGGAGAGATGTGGGTGGAGGTGAAGGCGAGCCTGAAGGAGGGAGCAGGGGGACCAGGAGGCGTGGAGACGTGTCCCAGGCAGGGGTATGGCAGGAGCAGAGGCCCCAGCAAGCGGGGTAGAGGCAGACTCTGAGCAGCCCGCTCAGGGTCGGGGGACATGCAGCAATAACAACAGCCTGGGGGAGGACACCTGCAGATGTGTCATGCTGGCTCAGAATGACACGAGTAAGACCAGACCTGTGACTCTCACTTGTTTGTGGGCCATTCGCTCATTGAGAGAGTGTGTGCTGAGCTCCTGCCATCTATTAGGATGGACCAGATCCTGTCCCTGGCCTTGGGGGCAGGATGTGGTGAGGGGGGTAGGCCAGGAGGCCCCAGTACTGCTGTGTTCCCAGGGGTGGCTCAGGGGCCACTGGGGGAGTCAACACAAGCTCTTGGAACGATCAGTGCCGCTCCTCCTGAGACAGGTATGAGCCTGGCTCACCTTCAGGGACCCCTCCGGTGAAGGAAGGTATGAGGGTAGGGAGACTCATTGTGCAGAAGAGCCAACTCCCAGTCCACACCAAGGGCAGGCGGCACCCCAACTCTTGTGGCAATCAGGCAATTTTAGCCAGACTCCTCCCCCTTCCTGGCGCACTTTCATGTCTTTGGCACCTGTCGTGTGTGCAGGTCAGGAGAGGTTCACTGCACCCACGTTCTGGGCGGGAGTCAGCTCCTCCCACCTGGTCCGGGGTGTGGGAAACCCCTGCCGGTGCCGGTGCCGGTGCCAGGCCAGCTGCTGCAGCTGGAGAAGCCAGGCCGTACGCTGCTATCTCTGCGCGTCCTAAGTGGAATCGTGAACTGAGTGAACCCTGCCAAGGCAGAGAGGGGAAAGAGAACTCAGTGTTCTTTTTCAGAATTCAAAAATAGTCCTTTTTTGAGTTTTGAGGAAGATCTAGACTTTAAAAAAATTCACGTTCCTCAGCCCTAAATTCGGCCTTGCCAGTATCTGCAAAGAATGAAGCGATAGGCAAAGTTGGTGTGCTGTGCTCTTCTGTCCCCACTCCTGTTGGCATGGAGTGTGCCAAACCAAGGAGGGGGGTGGGGCTTGGGGCCTAAGGTGGGCAGCACTGGATGGGAGCACTGGATGGGAGCCACCAGGAAGTCTGCTCAGCACTGGAGACTTAGCTTGGCCTCTCCCCTGTCCCCCTCCCTTTCCTCCCCTCCCTCCCTCCTTTCTTGAAACCCTAACTTTCTCAGAATTGAGAAATGGTTTTAGTCCTCCTTAGACCTTCTCTTTTTTTTTTTTTCCTCAGTATTTTATTGTGGTAACTTTGTTTTACACATTAAAATAAACTCACATGCGTAGGTTCCCCATATGTGCAGTGTCCCCATTCCTAAGATACATATCAACCAATATGGGTTGCGCAAATCTCTGAAGGTGAGTATTTTTGTATCCTTTGGGTAAATACCCAGAAGTGGGTTGACAGGATCATATGGAATTTCCATCTTCAACTTTTTGAGGAATCGCCATACTTTTTCCCACAGGAATTGCACCAATTTGCACTCCCACCAGCAGTGTAAAAATGTTTCATTTTCTCCACATCCTTGCCAGCATTTGTTGTTTCCAGACTTTCAGAATATAGCCAGTCTCTCAGGTGTCAGGTGACATCTCACTGTTGTTTTGATTTGCATGTCCCTGATGGCCAGCGAGTAGGAACATCTTTTCATGTGACTGTTGGCCATCCATGCATCCTCTTTGAAAAAATGTCCTTAGACCTTCTTTTGACCTATATATTACATCCAGAATATCTATTATCTCTTCTTGGAATTCCAAAGTCAAGGGGAAGTTTAAGAACTTTAAACTGCTGCTGACCTAGTAGGTGAAGGAGTCGGCAGGAATACTAACTTAAGCCAGGAGCATCCTCAGTAAACAGCCTTTGACAAGCCATTTCCCTCTTGAACCTGATGAAAAAGCGGGGGAATTGTCAGTAGCTGGTCTGGATGATTCTTACAAAAATCACAGAATGAAAAGGCGACAGATCAGTCTGTGATTGTTAAGCACCTACGGGAAGATGGAGATCAGCATTCAAACCCACTCCATTTTACAAGTGAGAAAACTGAGCCTCAGAAAGGGGATGTGACGGACAGGGTTACCCAAAAAAAACAGTACCCAGGCCCAGATGGGGGCCCGGATCTCCTTCCCCTGCCCCCTGGTGCTTCCTTGGAACCTTCTGTCACTGAACGCCACCAACTAAATACAGAATCCACTCTGAGTAAGACCTGCCAACCACACGCGGTTACATCTTTCCCGTGAGTCCCAGCAACCTTCCCCACCTGTGTTCCCAAGGCTGGAAGCCAGCAGCAGCCCAGAAGCACCAGACGCCATTGCTGGCTGTGTGGGGGCTGGGAGAGCAACCCGACATGGGGCTCGTGGCGATGATTCACCTGCCAGTGCCGCAGGCCTCCACCCCGCTGCCCACGCAGACGCTGCCTAAACTGAAGCTGGAGAGCTCGAGAAATGCAGATGCCGCTCTTCCTACCACCTCTCCTTAGTGGTGAGCAGGCAAGTCTAATTTTAGCAGAGAAAACTCTCAGAGTGTGAGAAACAGAAGGGACTTTAAGAGCATACTGTCCTGTGGTTCTCAGCTCCCACTGAACATCCACATCATCCAAGGAGATTACAAATAGATCTCGAGTCCAGAGCGCTTGGTCCTGAGTGGCGCCCTGCTGTCAGGGAGAGCCCTGGGTGGTTCACACGTGCAGCCATGATCGAGAGCCAGTGGTCTTGTCTCACCCTCATGGACAAGAGCTGGAGCCCGGAGAGGGAGTGACTTGTCCAAGGTCACACGGCATCAAGGGCGCCCTCAGGAGGGAGCATGTCTCCTGACGGTTCAGTAAGGCATCTCAGGTCTCTCTGACTGGAAACTATGTGTAGTGAACTGACCGGTGGAATAAAAAAACATCACTAGCAAATATTTACCAAAAACTGACTGTATTCCGGAAGAAGTGGGGTGGAGGGTGGGGTAGTTTACAGTCCCGTCAGGGAGCGGGGAGGCGCACATGCCCAGGGAGCTCTCATTCTGTCCACTGTCGTGATGAGGACTCCAGGAACTATGGGAGATCTGTCTGAGGAGAAGGAAGAGTCCAGAAGACTCCCTGGGGGAGGAAAATTATTTCTACTGTCCCATAGTGGGAAGGGCGAGCTGTTAGGTCAAAGACAGTTGGGTTTGAATTTCAGCTGAACAATAGGTACATTTTTAAGTATCAAATGCAATTTACTAAATTAGTATTCATTGTTTCTCTGAAATTCCAGTTTAACTGGGAGTTCGGATTTTTATTTGTTAAATCTAGCAACTCCTTTCAGCAGTGGGCAGTGCAGATGGAGAGAAATGGCCACCGGGTGGCAGGGGCAGAGCCTGGAGGATCTCCTGAGCTGACCGAGTCTCCAGAACAGAAAGGTGTGGGCGGGACAGCAGTGTTGGAACAGAGCAGGGCCCACCCAGATGCCTGTCTCACCCGAAGGGCCCCTGGGCCTCACGCCCTGCCCCGTCCCCGCCCTGCTCCACAGGCAGAGTCCCAGGCATGGAACTCCAGGCCCCTCACCCAACTCCAGCCTGTGACGGCTCCCCAGGTTGCACCTGGGAAAAGACAACCCAACTCCTTACCTCAGCCTGGAAGACTGTAGAATCCAGCCTGGCCCATGTGAATAAGATCACCTCCAAACAGCTGTTGTGTAGGCTCAGGGGGGCGGTGTCCATAGCGTTTTCAACTTTGACTGCCTGGTGAAACCATCTGGGAAGCCTTTTTTTTACAAAGACAGGTGCCTGGGACCCACCCCCAGAGATGGTGGCATAATTGGTCTGGAATAGGCCTGGCCATCCAGAGTTTCGAAAGATTCTCAGGTGATTCTAGTGCGCAGCTAAATCAAGAATCAGAGACAGGGAGAGTGTTCTCTGGCCCGGGGTGAGTGCTCCATGAGGGGACGCTGTTGACATCATCCACCTTCCTTCCTGTCCATCTTTCCTGTCCCCGGTCACCATCTCCCCGGCCTTCTGCTCCTGAACCTAGGCCTTTCCACTTGGCATTTCCTCCACCCAGAAGGTTCCATCTCCTTTCTCTGAACTTGGCCAGCACTCTCTCAGCCCTCTCATTTCAAGCCCTTTTGTTCTATTCTCCCAGAACACTGAACTTTTCCTTGAGATCATGGCTCAAGCTCCTTGCTTATGTTTATAATTGTGTGGGGACCTGTTTAATGTCACTCTCCCCCCACAGACTGGAAGCTACGTGGGCCAGGACCCTTTCTTTCTTTTTCTCCCCACCTCTCCCCACCCCCCAAAACCAGTAGGTAATGCCAGCGCTCAGTAAATGTTGAGCAAGTGACAGATGAACAAATGATTGAGCACAGAATCATGTGTTCAGATATCTATACTTCCAGAAAGGTCTTTCTGGCAGCTCCATGCTGCATGCTGAGGGTGGAGGTCAGAGGAGACTGACAAATATTACTTAGCTGTGAAAACACAGTCAAGAAAGGAGAGGGCCTCAACCAGGTCAAGGTGATGAATGGAAGGTGGGACAGATGAGGGACACTGTTCAGGAGGGTAGGGGTTGGAGGGAGCGCCATGTGACTGAGGTGCAGATGGAAGGTGAGCCAAAGGAAGTGGGCCGTGCTGGGAAAGCTGAGTCCTTTCTGGGCCAAGTTGTCATCCGAAGCCAGGGACTCAGGACATCCAGGCTAGGGGTAGAGTTGAGAGTCACGTAATTATAGGTCAGAGTGAAAATCACATAAAACGAAAAGTTCTCGTGCAAGTGTTGTCTGCCTTTTTCACGAGCCAAGGTTCCTGAGGTGTGGAATGTCTCTGCCCCAAGGCTCTTCTGTCCATGAGGCAAACCCTGAGCTCTTGCCCCTGTCCCCACAGCTATCCTGGGCATGCATACGCTCATGAGCAACCAGCAGTACTACCAGGCCCTGGGCAGCAGCTCCATCGTGAACAAGGAGGGACTCAACAGTGAGTACTGGGCCTGGCGGCACCAGCCCAGCACCCCATCCTTGCCCCCCGCCAGGATACCTTGCTTCTCTGCCCACTCATGCTCGGGGCTCATTGCCAAAGTTTCATATTTTTTATGCAGCCAAACTGCTCACCTTTCCCTTGACTTTCCCGAGATCTGTGTCTTGTTTATAAAGGCTGCCTCCATCCAATATTATCACAACGTCCTTGTATGTTGTCTTTTGACAGGCCACCTGCAGTCTGTGCTGGGATGTGGGGTGAGATGAGATCAAAGTTTCCTTTATATTTTAATGCTCATGCTATGGTCTCAACACCGTTCTTTGCAAGGTTCCTCCTTGCACCCCCGGTTTGGGACTCCACCTTGATCATGAGTTTCATGTATCCACATGAGGCCCCGTCTAGGTGCCTCTCCTGTTTCCTGAGTCCCTCTGTCCTCTCCTGTGCCAATACTGCATTGTCTTAATTGTTCCACTGCATTGTTCCATGCTGGCGTTTTGGCCCCCAAGAGGAATGAAGTTGCCAAAGGAATTCTTATCCCTCCCTTGGGAAGCCTTCCCATCTGGGCTTCATTTCATTCCTGCAAGAGCTCACAGAGCCCGGGTAAAATGCTTGTCACACGCTACAGATAAGAGCGCCGAGTCTCGGAGAGTCTGCAGAATTCACCTAGTTCCTTCAGGAGCTGGGTCTGAGGCAGGCTCAAGTAGGACCCAGAGCCCCGGCTCCCTTACATGGCTTCTCCCACGAGCCCCTCCTGGTGGCTCCTGCCATGTGCAGCCTTCATGTGTCCCTGAGCTCCGTAACCACGTCCTCCCAGTGTTCTTATGTGGCGGGAAAGAGACCCTCCCTTTCTGAGATCCCTCTCGCTGCTGTCGGTCACTCCAGGTGTGATCAAGCCCACACAGTACAAGCCTGTGCCTGACGAACAACCAAATTCAACAGACGTAGAGGAAACACTGCAGCGGATAAAGAACAACGACCCAGAGCTTGAAGAGGTTAACCTCAACAACATCCGGGTAAAGCCCTTCGATGTCACTTTGCCTGTGGGAGTTGGGGAAGCCATAGTCCACCTCGCTCAGACCCTGGGGCCCAGGTTGGACTGCAGAGAACAGGGTCCTGCTGGGCTCGGAGTGCTTCTAGAACAGGAATCGGGACAAACTCTTCAAAGAGGGCCGGACGGTGTAGGCAGGTGCTTCTCGCAGTCCCTGCTCCTTTTAGAGGGCTGACATCAGGCCCCTGGCAGAGCTCATGTCAACTCTGCAAACCTGCCATGTGATTCAAAACCCTGCACGTTTCCCTGAGATAAAATCCCAAGGCAGACACACACGACTGCACAGAGACTCGAGGCTGGAAAGCCCGGTGCCCACCAGTCTCTGGGGAAACCTGCACCCTGGAAGGGGCTGTCCATGCATCAACATTCTTCCTGTGTCATGCACACATTCCACTCTAGGGTGCAGCCCTGGAAGGGCACTGTCCATCCAAATGTCCAAAGACATGTTCCAAGCTGTCCGCTCCTGTCGCTCAGGATGTTTCCTATGAGACTGTCCAGAGCAGAGGAGGGACAGACGCGTAGGCAGCCCTCCCCCGGACAGGCTGCAGGCAGACTCAGAAACAGGCCCAGCTGCCTGCCCACCTGCTCAGCCCAGAGGCCAGCAAGATTCGTTCTGGGAGGGTGCGGGGGTAAGACAAGAAGCTGGCCCTCTGCCCCCAGCTCCTCTTTCTTCTCTTCTCCACTTTCTTTTAAGTGGCAGCCAGCTTCAGAGCGCAATCAGATTGAAAAGCTGCACCGACAGAGTTCTTCTCCTGGCTCCCGTGCTCTGCTCCCACGGGGAGCTAAAGTGACGCTCTGAAATGGGAGAACCCTAAAAACCCAGCCAGTTTCTCTCCCCATTGTCTGCCGTGTCCCTGGTGGGAGACACTGGCACAGTTCAGAATGGGATGACCTGGCAGCGAACACAGATAGATGCGCAACAAGGAGGGTGTGGGACCTGGCTGTGGCTCTGCACCTTCGCCCCGGGATCTCAGGCAGGGCGTGGACCCCACCAGGCCAGAGTGTCCCCTCTGCACACTCTGAGGCCATTGGACTGGGTGAGTGGTCTTCACCTGAGAGATTAAAAAGTATATGCCACTACCCAGGCCCACCCCCCAGAGCAAGCCTGAGAATCAGCATTTTATGATAAGTCCCCCCGGTGCCTCTGTGCGCAGCAGGGCTGAGGCATCTTGGGATGGATGTCTCTTCAAGATCGTGTGTGTGTGAAATGCACCCCTACTTCACCCCCAAATCTTGGTTTCCCAGAAACAAATCCAGAGATGGGTAGACTTCCCCACAGTCACAGAGCAAGTCAGAAACATTTCTAGTTGTCTGGAGAGCCATTGAGCTCCTGACCACCCCCACCTCCAGCCCACAGTCTCGACGTAACCCTCCTCCACACCCCCTCCCTTGAGTTTTCCTTGTGTTCCAGCCTCCACTGTGCAGAGGTGCAGGTCCTCTGCGGAATTTCCAGGGCATTCTGACTTTGTTTACCAGAACATTCTCCCCAAATCCCAGCCAGCAAAACCGAAGCCCTTTGCTCGCTTAATTTTATGGCAGAGACTTGCTTGGATTCTGGTGGCATGTGCCCGCCTGTCTGCCCAGCCTGCCCCTGCCAGGAGCTGCTTATCACACCTTCCTTTTTCTCTGCAGAACATCCCTGTACCCACCCTCAAGGCATATGCAGAAGCCCTGAAGGATAATACGTATGTGAAGAAGTTCAGCATCGTGGGGACACGGAGCAATGACCCTGTGGCCTTTGTATGTACCTTTCTATTCAGCTCCATTTGGGGAGGGGGCACAGAAACAGAAAGGTGGATGCTGTGGTCTCAGGATGGGAGAGAGCCCAGGGATAAAGAGCCTGTGTGACTTGGTGAAAGGCACCAGGTTAGGAGCCAGAACCAAATGTGAACAGGAGGGTACCCAGGCACCATCTGTACTTGATCCTCACTAACCTCTGCGACCACCTCCTGATCAGAGACATGCAGGCCTCCCCGCTAGAGACATGCAGGCCTCCCCGCTAGAGACATGCAGGCCTCCCCGCTAGAGACATGCAGGCCTCCCCGCTTCATGGATGGGAAGCTGGAAGCGCAGAGCAATTTGGACAGTTGCTTTGTCCAAAGTCACGCAGCAAGTGAGAGAAAGAGCTAGGAAGTCATTGTCAGTCACAGGAACCCTCTACCCCGCTTCCCTTTCAGCATGTAATGTTTGGACAGGACCAGCCCTGCCTGGGCCTCCATTTCCCCATATATAAAAATCAGGGTTTTCATCAGTGACCGTATATTTTTTATCCATGTCTTGAAAGATAGTGCTAATCGAGTGAAATGGTACTTATAAAGCAGCCATCCATTCCTTTGTTTTCTAAACATTCAGCACATTCGTTGAGAGTCTCTCTGTGTCCAGGACTTGATTTAGATTCTTGGCACTCAGCTGTGATCAGATAGTCACAACTCCTCCTTTTATGAATGTGATGGTCCATGCAGCTGTGTGGACAAGTAAAGGATAACAGTGCAATGTGATTGTCACAACATAAATAGTGGTTTGAAAGTGTAGAAATTCACTTACCAAGGGTGGAAAGTAGTGATTAAGTAGTAGTTTATTGATTTCCTCATTGCAACATTCTGGGAATTTGACTGGAATTGCATTGACTCTGTAGATAAAGTTGGAAAAAACTGACTTCTTGACAATGTTGAGTCTTGTTACCCTTAAATGTGGAATATCTTCATTTATTTAGTTCTTTGATTTCCTCACCATTTTGCAGTTTTGTACATCAAAGTTCTTTACATATTTTGTTAGCTTTATGTCTGAGTATTTCATTTTTAGGGATGCTGGTGAAAGTGGTATGACATTTTTAATTTCAAATACTACTTATTGACTGCTGGTTTATAAGAGATTAACCTTGTATCTTACAACCTTACTATTATTGCTTACTAGGTCCAAGAGGGTCTTTTTGTTTTATGTTTTTATGTTTGTCTGTGCGTTCAGATTTTCTACATAGATGATCATGCCATTTGCAAAGAAAGACAATTTTATTTATTCCTTCTCAGTTTGTATACCTTTTCTTGTCTTATTGCATTGGCTAGAACTTCTGTTAGATGTTGAAAAAGCATGATGAGAGGTGATATCTTTATCTTATAACTGATCTTTAATAAAGTTTCAAATTTCTGTACTTTTTTGTAGAATTCTTTATTAAGCGAAGGGAGTTCCCCTTTATTTCTAGCATACTGAGATTTTTTTTAAATAATAAATAGGAACTGGATTTCATCTAATGCTTTTTCTGTATCTTTCGATATGATCATGCAATTTTTCTTTTTTAGCCTGTTGATGTGATGGATCACATTATGATTTTCAAATAATTAGCCAACTGTGCATACCTGGGATATATCCCACTTGGTCATAATGTATAATTCTTTTTATACATTGCTGGATTCTATTTGCTAATTTTTGAGGGTTTTTGCACTTAGATTAATGAGCAATATTGGTCGACAGGGTTCTTTTTTCTTTTAATGTCTTTGTCTGATTAGGTATTAGGATAATGCTGGCCTTTAATAAGAGTTAGGAAGTATTCTCTTTGCTTTTATCCTCTGAAAGAGATTGCAGGGAATTGAGATAAGTTCTTTCTTAAATAGTTGGTAGAAATTTACCAGTGAACCCATCGAGGCTTAGTGCTTTCTGGTTTGAAATATTCCTAATTACTGATTCCACTTCTTTAATAAAGGCCGATTCAAATTGTGTTTCTTCTTATGTGAGCTTTGGCAAATGGTGTCTTTCAAAAATTGGCCCATTTAGTCTAGATTACCAAATTTGTGGTTAATAGTATTTCTTCATCATTCAATTTCTGTGGACTCTGTAGCAATTTTCCTCTTTTATTTTTACATTTAATATTTTCACATTATTAATTATTTGTGTTTGCCATTCCTTTTCTTAGTCTGATTAAGGGCTTATCAATTTTATTGATAAAAGCAAAGAAACATCTTTTGGTTTCACTGGTTTTCTCTATTAGTCTTCTATTTTCAATTTCATTGAAATTCCAAATCTATTTCTTTTCTTCTGCTTACTCTGGATTCAATTTGCTCTTCTGTTTCTGGTTTCCTAAGATGAAAACTTTATTGATTATAGATCTTTATTTTGTTCTAATATATTTCTTCAGTGCTATAAATTTCCCCCTAAGCACTTGTTTTCTGTCTCTCACATATTTTGATAAGCTATATTTTTATTTTTCTTTAATTCAAAATTTTTTTTAAGTTTCTCTTGATCTTCTTTGGTCCTTATTTTATGTAAAATTGTGATATATAACCTCCGTGTATTTCAGAATTTTCCAGTTTCTTTCAATAATATCTAGTTTTAAAAACAATACTATCTAGTTTAATGTCCTGTGGTCTAAGAACATACATTATATGATTTATATTCTTTTGAATGTATTAAGGTGTGTTTTATGGCTCAGAATGTGGTCTGTTTTAGTGAATGTCCCATGTGAGCTGGGGAAGAATGTATGTTCTGGTCCACAGTTGTGAATTATACCCATGTGACTGAGGGGCATTGAAGTTCAGTTGGGTCCTTCCTGACTTGGGGTCTGCTAGATCTCTCCCTTTCTGAGAGAGGCGTGTTGCTAACTCTCTCTGTGATAGCAGATCTATCTCTTTCTCCTCGCAGTTCCATCAGTCTTCACCTCACATAGTGTGACACTCTGTTGCTAGGCTCATACACATAAAGGATTGTTAAGTCTCCTCAGAGAGCTGACCCCGTTATTATTGCGTAATGATCTTCTTTATCCCCGATCATTTTCTTTGAAATCCACTTAGCAGCAATCATTTTCCCCTGAATTTTAAAATAGGACAGTTTTCTTCAATATATTTTAAATGATAGAAATAGCACATAATCTCTTATTACTGCCTCTGGGGAGCTTCTGGATACCTGATCTCTGACCTCAGGAGATCTCCAGCAAATTCTGAGTTTGCCCATTGAGTCATGGCTGGCAAAACCACAGTCCATGTACACTGCCATGCCGGGCAGCAGAAGCCAAGTACATACACGCCAGCCAGCAGCTCAACCCCATGAATGCTTGAGGCATTGACCGTGTGCCAAGCCAGCAGAACCAGGGTTGAAAACTGAAGTGTTTCTGGATCCATGGGTCACTAAGGCTATCAGAGCTCTGTCTGTGTCCCCGCTGCCTGCTCTCATCCACTGTGAGCCTGTGAACTAGGAGTTGACACCTGGCCTCTGAGGGCCTCCGGGACCTGCTCAGCCATCAGTTTGTCCACTGGGATCAGCCTGCTGCACTTGCCTGCTGGTTGTTAAATATGGTCATTATCAGGCCCAGGTCTTTCTTGGGGCACAAGAAGGGTGCTATGGAGAGAACACAGACTGGATCCCTCCTTTGGGGAGTGTCTGACCTACTCAAGGTCACAGCGAACTCTGACATGTCAGCCCGGAGGCCCACCACAGCAGAAGGGAGTGATGATTTCAACCAAGGTCTTCCTGGGAGCAGAGCCTGGTGTAGAGTTTCGGCAAGTAGGGACTCAGGGAAGGGCACACCCACTGAATCGTCATTCCATACAACCAGGTCCCCCCACTTGCACATCCCGGGCCTGTCAGCTGCTGGTATCCTCTTTCCTCAGTGACACTTCTTTTCCACCAGCTGCTAATGACTTCATTTCCTTAAGAGGCTCTGATTGTCATCTACACCCGCTGGCTGAATTCCTCCCAAATGTGCTGTTGCCACCTGAGTTCCTCTCCTCCCTTTGCCCTGGTCACTTTCCCAGTGCAGTGCCTTCCTGTGCTCTCTGCTGCTCAGACAAAGAGAATGATGACCCCCATGGAGCTCCAGATGAGAATAAGTCATGCGGAAAGTCTATAGGGAGATGGGACTCCACTAACCACGCAGTGAATAGTGACTGAGAACCTATTATGTGCTCAGCTCTGATTGTGTGGGCATCATGGATGGATAAGCCATCTTTTCATAAGTACATCTACTAACGGCAGAGGCATCACCAGTATGAAAAGAAGCCAAACAGAGGAATGCAAGTTCCACCAGGGAGGTTATGGATAAGCAGTCTGAGATTCAAGAGGGCAGGCCGCAGCAAGCGGGGTGGTCAGCTCTGAGGAAAGGCTCTTAGAGAAGGGGCCATTGAGGACGGCCTTGAAGGATGGGCAGGGGTTTGGACGAGTGAAGCAGAAAGGGATTTCAGGTGGCCAGGACAGGATGAGCAAAGACAAAGTAGCCGGAAAACACAGGGTGTGCTCTGGAACTGGGTGACCTCACTGTAATGGAAGTAGTGAGGGTTGATGCTGAACTAGGCGAGAGGCTTTGCTGCATCTCTGGATGCATCTAAGGAGTATGGAGTTCTCTAGTAGGGGCTCAGCAGCATGGAAGTTGGAGAGGAGATGCATGGAGTTGAGTCTGGTGGAGAAAGTGCAAAGATGTCCCTACCCCATCCCACCTCAAGCAGCATGAGTGTACGAGTGATTTTAGCTACCCGCAAGGCACCCTCAGTATTTTAGGTTCTACCCATGTGCTGAAGCCTTTGCTCTGAGTGACTCAAGGGTGCCCTCACTTGTCTCCTATGCTCCCAGGCCCTGGCTGAGATGCTCAAGGTGAACAAAGTGCTGAAGACACTGAATGTGGAATCCAACTTCATTTCCGGAGCCGGAATTCTGCGCCTGGTGGAAGCCCTTCCACAGAACACTTCTCTGGTGGAGCTGAAGATCGACAACCAGGTAAGACGGCAGGGGTTTCTCCTGTCTTCACGACGCCACGTCCGCCATTCAGCACTCCCTACTTGCTACTGGATGGGGACCTGGTGCTGATTGTAGAAGCTCCAAGCCCAGCTTTAAGGGCTCCGAGGCTGGGCCGCCCACATGCTCCTCCCTGCTCACCTCCTTCTTAGTCATTCCCACCTACTGCTCTTCCAGCGTCTGCTTGGGTCCCCCTAGTGATCGGGAAATCTCATTGCCAAGATCTCCCCTTCCACTCTTAGTGGGGCCATCTTTCCTAATATCCAATAGAAATCAGCTTCCTTTAAGTCCTGTTTGTGGACTGACTTCTGTTCTCTGCTGCACACAAAACTGGTCCTATAAGCCATTGGAATTTTCCTCATTAGGCTAAGCATCCCCCTTTTCTTCAATACTGCCCCTGCCTATACACACACAATGGGCTTTTGAGCCTCTTTATCATTAAGATGATTCTCTGGAAAAATTCTCGTTTGGTCTTTCTCCTCATAGGATAATCATTTGTCTTTAATGTTCAGGTATTGTCTTCAGGACTTTCTAAGACAATGCTAATCACAATATCTGGTATGTAAAACATACATGAAATATACGTGCACATTTCATGTGCTGAGAGTCGTGGGCCAGGCTTTGTGCTCTGGGTCGGGCACACATCCTCTCTGATCTTCCCAACAATCCAGCAGGATGTGGGGATTTTTTATCTCAGTTTACCGAAGAGAAAAAGGCTTAGACAGGCTAAAGGCAAGTAACTTTCTTCGAGACACCACATTAGCGCTGTAGGAAACAAGATTGGAGTCCAGGTCTCTCTGAATCCCAAACCATACCACATCACTTCCAATGCTAAGATGCTTTCCTCTATATAAATGAAGGATATAGTTGGTTGTTTTCCTATAGAAAAATTTTTGCTGAATGGTCATATAAATATTGCACCCCAAAAAGATTGGAAGGAAACATAGCAAAATTAAAAGCAGTGGTTATCCCTGAATGAGATTAGCTATACTTCTAATCTTTTTATTGTAAATTACGACAAACCTGCAGAAAAGTGCATGAGATTTAAAGGTATGGCTTAATGAATCCTAGCAGGCACTAACCCTTGACTGCTTCAACAGCTAAAACACTGCCAGCCTCCAGCAGATTTCCACAGTTGCTTCCTACTAATTCCTTCAAAACCCATCACAGTTTGCTCCCAGCTTACTCTCATGCCTCCGTGTCTTTGCTTTTGCTTTTCTCTCTTCTTGGAGCGGCCTCCCTTCTGCTTCCCTCTTCTCTGACTGGAGAAATCTCCTTTTCCTTCTGGATTCAGCTGAAGCCATCCTTGTCCCAAGGCTGTTCTAGAGCCGGCTGGAACCTGCCTTCCAGAACTGACTGTATAGAGATCTTCTCAATTTCACTGATGGCACTTTAATACCTTGAATTGCCCCTAATGCTGCACACCCTGGTGGCTCAGGTGTTAAGCCCATGCCTGGGGTACAGTCCATAGTCTACCTGCAAATCCAGGTTCATGGTCTTGAACTGAAGGAAATAACTATAATGGACAACTAACTAAATAATATTCTTCTTCCCCCTCTCTTCCTTCCTGCATGCTGCCTGCCTGCCTTCATTCCTGTCTCTCTTCCTCTTGAGAGACAGACAGAGTCAGAGAGAGAGAGAGAGAGAAATTGCCCCAAATGAAAGTGCTTACATCATGGACATTGGCAAATACTACAAATTTATTTATTTATTTTAAATTTTTGAGTGCTAGCAGACCACTACCTCTCCCATAAGCCTGCTGTAGCTTCTCTAAGTCTCCCACAGGTGCTCATTCCCTGTGTTTTCCTAGCACCTCAGCTTCTCCCTGAGGATTTCAGAAGCTGGTACTGTGTCTGAGTCATCTCCATATCACAGTGCCCAGTTTAGCACTGACAGCAGTGTTTGGTGAGCAGGGCTGCCCTGGACGGTTGTACACATTGCTCACTGCACAGTGGGGTGGCAGGGGGTGAAATCCAACCCGTGTTCACTCCCCAGCCTTAATACAGGGCTTTGTTCACACAAAGAGAAAAGAGTTCACCCACTTTTCTCTGCTTCGTATAAAGAGGCCACATGTGCCAGCAGTGACCACGTGATGTAAACTTGCTGCATTGGACTCTGAATCTCTGGCATGCCAGTGGCCTTGCTGCTGTGTCACCCCTCCCCACGCCCACCCCCTTCTGCCATTCTGACCCTGCTTTATTGGAAGCAGGAGGGCACAGCAGATGGGACAAAGGCATCAGGAGGCTTGGCAGCGGTGCTGGCCAGTCCCTGGGATTGGCTACTCGTGTGATTGTAAGCCTGGATAGGGAGTAGGGGTCTACCCAACAGCAGCTGAAACCTGACTCTTGGACAGAGTGTTGGCCAAAGATGACCCAGAACACTTGCCTCTGGTCATTGTGGGGACAGCTGACAGGGAGTAAGCTGCCTGCCATCCCTCTCACTGCTACCCCCACAGAGACAGAGCCCGAGACTATGTTGACTCTCACCCTCACTGAGCACCTGTGGGGAGAAATTTCCTCACCTGTAAAATGGGGATAATAAAAATCTACTTCAGGTGCATCCTGGTGGACCTGCGGTTGGGTCAGTTGCCTCCAAAGGAGCCCAAGTCACATACCCCTGGGTTTGAGTCCTGGACCAGGGGAGAAGCAACCAGTGTGAACAACTAAATAAAAATAAAGTGCTTCTTCCTCCTCTCTCTTCCTGCCTACCTGCCTGCCTGCCTGCCTGCTTCCGTTGCTGCCAGTTCCTTTCCTTTAAAAAAGAATCTCTACTTCTAAGGAGCTAACAGATTCAAGCTATGAAGTTGCTAACTTTTATAATTACCCTAAAAGTGATCTAGTTGTTTACACATTTTTCTAAGAGTTAATTTACTGCACAGGTACCATATATTCATGATCTCATTTAATGTTCACCAAAACTCTGCAAGTGTGCATCACAACCCACCCTCACGCTAGAGATGAGAAGAGGGAGACCCAGCTTGGCTCTGTAACTTACCAAGGTCACAGAATACGGAAGTGGCAGTTGCAAAAATTGAACGCAGGTCTGTGTGACTCCAAAGCCAATGAATGAGTCCTGTCTGGGCTTTTGACCGCTGCTGTCATGTGGGTTTCACTTGGCTTTACTCATTCTCCTTTTCCCTTGGAACCAGACCAGAGCACTAGTCACCGCCTGCCCCCCTTCCTGGGGGGGCACTTCTTTGGTTCATATCAATGTTTGGTGCATTCAGGCCGCACCCCAAAGGTGGACCGGGCTCTGTGTATCGATGAGGTTCTGGCTCTGCCCTCCAGGGAATCTTCCCTGAATGGGAAAACAGACCATTGACATGACCACTGAACCACATGCTCCAGTGAGTCAGACTGTTGGCCACGTGGTCCGTGAGGAGCAGTGAGGAGCAGGTTACAGGGAGGCCTTCTCAGAAGAGGCGGACTTTAGGACAGACCTGTAGGGTGGACAGTATCTCAGAGGCTGAAGTAGAGGCCATGTCATCTTAGGAAATCATATGAACAAAGACAGGAGAGGAGAGTCCAGCCAAACTAGACTAATAGAACCCCCAGAGGAAGCCAGAAAGAGTGCTGAGAGGCCAAATGGCACTGAATGGCTAAGTTGAAAGGAAGTGTCTGCTCCAGTCAGAATTGTGCTCTGGAAGGTGGTTCCAGGCTGGGTGGGAGAGCACTGGAGGTAGGGAGAGGGTCTCAGGGCCAGAAGGCCAGTCCAGAAGAGGGGGGCCCGAGGGGAGGCGACTCTGCCTGTCTGCCTACACTCTGATACTCAAATGGGGACTGAAGGCTGCACTGGTCTTGGGGTGTGGGCTCTGGTGGTGCGGGCTCCGGGAAGTCTACCCATGTCCTTCACAGGGTTTCCCAAGAGGCCTGGCCATAGCCACTGCCTTTTCTGGGATTCCCCAAGCCCTGGGCTCCACAGGGTGTGACTAAGGAGGTGGTGGGTGGCATTTGATTTATTCTTCATACTTGTTTAGTCACTAAGGGCTGCAGAGGCCGGAGCTTTCCCTTCAGCCCTTGCGCCTGTAACCTGTGTCAGTGAGGCTCTATCCTCCTTTTTCCTTATAGGGCAAAAGAGCAGTACTTGAGTTCTATCCGGTGGCATGGAGACTCATAGGCTGGCTTGGGACACGAATCCAGGGACCAGAACTGAGGCTATTTATTTACTCAGCCAGTCTCTCTCTATTGTCAGGGGGTGTTCTCCTCTGTCTGAAGTTGCCCTGAGACAGCAGTGAGGATGGAAAGGCACAGAGAGGACCCTGGCCTAATGCTGAGGGCACTGAGAAAATGTCTATTCCAGCCCTCATCTTACAGGTGGTGACACTGAGGCTCAGAGCAGGGATGGAACATGCCCGAGGTCCTGGATCAAATTAATGCCAGAGCTGAACTGGAACTGAGGTGACTGACTTTCAGACAGGCTGCTTCTAAGGAAGGACAGGAGAGACCCTCTCAGCCCCCAGGGAGCAAGCCCTATAGACAGGGCATCCACAGGCCATCTCTCCCAAGCAGGCCATAGCCAAACGGTGGTTGTCTGTCCCTCGTGATCACCTCCTCACTCCCAACAAAGCTGCCCCCTACAAACTTCCCCAGGACCCTGGGGGTACCGGGCATTTTCTCTGACCCTCAGAACAGACTGGGCCTGGAAACATGTCCCTCCCTAGGTGAGGATATGTGCAGTCCCTGGGGATTGGATCAGGTTTCTCACTCTTCATTCCAATAGTGACAATGAAGAGGTGCCTCATAATGTGTATGTGCGTATGTACTTTTTTTTTTTTTTAAGGATAGGTGCAGGCAAGAATGAAGGTGAGCAGATAGTCAGGTAGGAAGAGAGAGGAGGAAGAAGCATTTTATTTATTTTTATTTAGTTGTTCACACTCGTTGTTCACCCCCAGACCCGAGACTCCAAGCCAGGGGTGTGTAGTCTTGTGCTCCTTCCTAGACAATTGACCTAACCACTACTCCACCAGGGTGTAACAAGGTACCTAATATTTTAAGAGAAGTTCAAGGAAGCCTGATATTAGCTTGTTTTTCCAGACTGGATTATTTTCCCAGTGGAAACTGGTTTAGAAAGGAAACAAAAGCTAGGCTGGAATAGGACACTGAAGGATTTCACAATGGCGACACCCCCTTTGTTTTGGATTACACACCATGGCATGAGGACACAGGGCAGGCACCCCTGGCCGAAGGGCTCCTCCGGCAGGGCAGCCACACTTAATTCAAAATGCACCTGCCTTTCCATCCGGCAATTCTACACTCCGTGTCCAGCCCGAAGAAGGCCCCTCTCTCTCCTGGAAGCCTGCTGCCTGTTGGCAACGAGGAAAAGTGGAAACAAACCAGCCGTCCGTGGACCCACCCAACTGTGTGTCCCAAGAAGGGGTTCAAAGGGTGAGGCAGTTCCCATGCACTGACTTCGAAAGCTCTCCAGAAAATATTAAATGACAAAGGCAAGTTCCAGAACAATAGGTATAGTCGAAACCTATCTGAAGAAAAAAAAAAACTACAACAAAACATCTGCATATTTCTGCAATGTTCATTCACAGAAAAAGTCCATAAGGGCACCCCTGTTGGCCATGGTGGTTGCTTCTGTGGGAAAGGGGGTAGAACTGGGAATAAGTAATTGAAGGGAGACTCCATCTTATTCAATTTAATATCATTTACATTTTTAGTAATGAGACTATACTTATTCACAAACAATTTAATTCTTAAGCAAGTCTGAAGCGGGCAAGAGCTCTTCCCCCACCACCCTCCCCCTGGATCTGCTGCCAGAGATGGCTGATGCCTGTCATGGCATGGTTAGCCCCTTGGGTTCTCCCCAAAGGGTCCGAAGAGGTTTTTACCCACAGTGGAGGTCACTTGCTTAATTTTTTCTAATGCCATCCAAGCAAGCTATTCATAGATGCACAAGACACTGACCCCAGAGACCTTAAAGGACACGAAGCCCAAGCCTTCCCCATTCGTGGTGGCATCTAGGACGCCCCTCAGAGATGTGGTCTGCCTTCTGCTCGCATGGGGACAGTTTGCCTCACCACAGGCTGACGCCACTGGTGGTTAGATGGCAGTCCTGCAGGCTGAGTGGAGCCCTGTGGGCTGTAGCTCCCCGTCAGCCCTACCTCTGCCTCTGGGCTCTGCCAGTGGGCCAAGCAAGGTGGTGACTGGCACGGGCCCTGGAGCGAGCTGCCTCTGTTCCAAACCGCCTTCTGTCACCGACTCGCTTTTGATTTGAGGAAAATTTCATAATATGTGTTTTTCTTTCCCCTCGTCTGTAAGGGGAAAGGTACGTGACAGCACATATCTCACTGGTCTGCGGTGAGGAGAATGTGAGTTAGCCGACGCACAGTGCTGACGGCTCTGCCTCACCCGTGAGCACTGATGCGAGTATTTGAAAAAGAAGAGACGAGACTCCATCCCCAGCCTCTTCTCATCTGTGGCATGAGAGGCACCTTCTCGTCCCAGAAACCCTGGAGCAAGGCAGGACCTAAGAAGGAAGCAAGTAGGAAGCTTCTTTGAAATCTTGAGGTTTCTTTTAAGATGAAGGCACATTTTTAATTTTCCTCCTTAATACAAAAATAGTGGTTGGCCCAAAGTTAGTGCTCTGGGAACACTGGCTGCGATTATGTAATGGAGTCCTGTGCTGTCTTACACACACCCAAACACGTCTGCCTGTAGCTCCTGAGCATGGGGGCTTAGGGGCTCCCCTAAAGCCCTCTCAGCCCCAGGTCAAGCTCCAGCCCCGACTTGTCACTCGGAAGTGGAGGGAGCACAGTCTGGCTCTCACCGACACACAGACTTAGTTTACTCCTCTCAAAGAGGGAGATGTCAGTTCTTCCCTGTCCTGCCCACCTCCCGGGGATGGCAGGAGGGTCAGTGAGGGCCATTCGCCTCAGGGTGCCTGGACACTGGGCCGAGTGGCGTGAACGGTCACTCTACAGAAGCAGCTGGCGGCCTCTGGCAGCCCCTCTGCTCTGGGAGAGCAGCGCTTTTGGGGACCAGCCCACCCTGAGTTCTAGCAGAGCCTGTCCAGCAAGTGACTTCAAGGTGTGGCCAGGCTTCCTGCTAAAAGGGCCACCCAGAGCCCAGGGCTGTGCAGAGTCCTCTGAGGACAGGCCTCTGCTCTTCTCGATACTTTCCGGAGCCATGCCAGATGGGCTGGTGGAATTTCACCAGTGTCCTCTGCGTGCCCTCGTTGGCTTTCCCAGCCTTGTCTGAACGCAGATGAGCTTGGTGAACTCAGAATACCTTGGAAGAGTTCTCAGTCAAGGGACTCAACTGTGGAGCCATATCTGCCCGCTTGGATGTTGGGCTCATGTGTCTTCTCAACCTTTCCATGTTGCTTACTGAGCAAGTCCCTCCATGCAATTCAGTTCACCGACCTGGAGATGCTCTGCACCACGTGTTCGCCAGGGCCTCCCAACCCAGCAGCTAGAACTTCCTGTGATGGAGGAACTGCCTGGTATCGTCCCTGACCAAAATGGTAGCTAATCACCAGCGACTGTTACACACTGGAGACGTGGCTGGTGCGCCTGAGGAACTGGGTTTATTTCATCTTAATTATTTATATTTAAAGAGACACGTGTCTTGTGGCCGCTGTCCTAAACAACATAGGTCTCGTTGGAGAGACAGCTGTGAAGGTAGGTGACCCATATCAGGCAGATGGGCCAGGCTGGGAGCAGAGGGCGACACACGACACGCTACCTGCGTGTGGAGTGGGGCAAGATCTTTTCCACAAGAGGTGATCAGGAGAAGCCTGGTGGAGAGGCGGCACTTGTGATGGTGTGAACACACGAGGGTCAAAGCACCAGGTGGTTTGGGAGCTTCCCACGTGGATTGGCACGCACGTGAGCTTGTAGGGACAGCACTCAGACTGCACCTGCTGCCAGGAAC
Organism: Solenodon paradoxus; assembly: GCA_004363575.1. Classification (NCBI taxonomy): domain Eukaryota; kingdom Metazoa; phylum Chordata; class Mammalia; order Eulipotyphla; family Solenodontidae; genus Solenodon; species Solenodon paradoxus. Next base: position 488,776 of record RJWH01000659.1, read on the forward strand.
CGGACCCACCGCGGTAAACAGGCCGCGGAGGGAGCACATTGTGCGGACGCCACCGGCTGGACGCCCGCCAGAAAGAGAGGGTGGCCCCGAAAACCCCGGCACTTACCAGCCGGTGAGAGGGCCCCAAGCTCCTGCTCGCGCTTCACGTTTTGTCTGTTTCACTACAGCTTTTTTTTAAATCTTGAGATAATTGGAGATTCCTCTGCAGTTGTTAGAAAGAATATGAGCAGGTCCCAGGACCCAGTGTCCTCCGTGGTAACATAACAGGATCCACAGTCACGACCAGGAGAGCGCAGGGATGCTGTCAAGATACTGAACCCCGCTGGCACCCAAGGGCGCTCTTGTTGCCTTTTAACTGCCAGGTGCCACGCCTCTTCCTAAATCCCTGGACCACTAATCTGGTCCCCACTGTAATATTTTTGTCATTTCCAAAGCACTGAGAAATAAAATGAGAAACCTTTAGGATGTAACCTTTTTAGGATTGGCTTTTTTTTTTTTAACCTGGTTTTAAAGCGGTGTAATTTTCTGGAGCTGAGTCCAGGGTGTTAGGCGTAGCCAGTTGTTGCTTTGACCTGCTCCGTAGCACCCATGGTAAGGTTGTCCCACAGGGTTTAACCTCTTGAAAGGCTCTTTCTTTCCAGGTTCTTTCCAGGTTCCTGTATGCAGTGAAGCTTCTGCAAGCATAGGTCTGTGTGTCAACGTATGTTTTTCATTTCTCTGGGATCATGCCGAGGAGAGCAGTTGCTGGGTATTTCATTTTTTAAAGAAGCTGTCAAATTATGTGCCATTTTACATGCTGCCAATAATACATGGACAGACCAGCTTCTCCCACATCTTACTCAATGCTGGATATTGTCGCTCCATTTTTGTTTTAGGGATTCTGATAAGCATGCCACAAGCTCTCACTATGGTTCTGACTTGCATTTTCTTAATAATCTAACGATATTGAACGTCTTGTGCTTATGGGACAGATGCAGGTTCTTTTCATGGAGAATGAATGTCTCTTTCCCATTTTCTAACTGGGTTCTTTATTTTCTTGTTCAGTTTTTATAAATTGAGATCTAAATTACCTCCCATACAACTCATCCTTTTCAAAGAAACTGTTTTCTAGTGAATTCACAAAGTTTGTGTGACCATACCCACTGTTCAGTTTCAGAACATTTTCATCCCCGCAGGAAGAAACTACATCCTCATTAGTTGCCACTCCTCCATGCCCTGTACCCCTTCAACCACTCTACTTTCCATATCAAGGAACATGCCCATTCTGGACATTTCATATAGATGGAATCATACCTTTATGTCACCTTTGTGTCTGGCTTCTTTTATTTAATATATTTCATTTCTTTATTCTTTGTGTTTTTGTTTTTTTTTTTGCCAGTCCTGAGTCCCAAATTTGAGTACTTGCTCTTTCCATGGTCTGTACCTCAAATGCCTGAGTCACAAGAGTGACTAACATACTCTTTTCAAGGTTCATTCATGTTATAACACTTCATTCATTTTTATGGCTGGACAGTATTCCACTGCATGGATATACCACATTTTATCAATTCACCATTTGATGGACATTTAACTTTGTACTTTTCACTATCATGAATTAAGCTGCTATAAATATTTATGTACAAGTTTCAGGAAAGCATTTATTTTCTTTTCCACCTGGGAGTAGAATTTCTGAGTCATATGTAGCTCTACTTAACTTTTTGAGGAACTGACTATTTTAGAAAGCAGCTGCACCATTTTATATTCCCACCAGTAGTATATGACAGTTCCACCTTCTCTACATCTTCATCAACACTTGTCATTGTCTTTTTTTATTTGCATGTTCCAGATGATCAGTGATGATGAGCATCTTTTCATATTCTTATTAGTCATTTGGATGTCTTTAGAGAAATATCTATTTGAACGCTTTGCCCATTTTTAATTGGGTTTTTGGCTTTTGACATGAGTTCTAATAGTTCTTTATATAGTCTGGCTGTAGACATGTGACTTTCAGATATTTTCTCTCATTCTATGAGCTGTCTTTACACTGTCTTGATATTCTTTGAAGCACAAAATTTTCAATATTAATGAAGTCCAATTTAGTTTTTTCTTTTGTTGCTTGTGCGTTAGGTGTGATCTCAAAAAAAATGTTACCAAGATCACGAAAAGTGACACCTATATTTTTTCTAAGAATATTATAGTTTTAACTCTAACATTTAGCTTTTGACTCATTTTAATTTCATTTTTATATCTGGTGCAAGATAAAAAGTATGCTTTCCTTCTTATGCATATAGCTATCTATTTTCCTAACACTATTGCTTGAAAAGATTATTCTTTTTCCCCACTGAGTTATGTGGTACCCTTGTCAAAAAGCAATTGACCATAGATGTGCGGTTTCATTTCTGGACTTTTAATTCTGTTCCATTTGTCTGTGTGTCTACACTTACACCAGTATCACACTGTCTTGATTACTGCAGCTTTGTAGTAATTTTGAAATTGGAAGGTATGAGTCCTCCAACTTTATTCCTCATTTTTAAAATTACTTTGGCTATCCCATATCTCTAGCATATCCATGTGAATTTTAACCGCAGCCTATTTATGAAAAAAAAAAAAAAAGGGCAGGGAAGGGGGCTCCTGGAAAAAATGGTAAGGACTGCATGGATTCTATAGGTCAATGGGGAGTTATTGCCATCTTAGCAATATTAAGTCTTCTGACCCACAAATATGGGATGTTTCTACATTTATTTAGATCTTCTTTAGTGTACAATGCTATGTTATACTTTTCAGTAATTCTTTACTTTGTTTACTGTATTTCTAAATATATTTTTACTATTGTTGTCAATAGAATTATTTCTTTATTCAGTATATTACTAGTTTCTAGATATATAGCTGAGATTTACATGTTCGTTTCTTACCTTGAAGGCTTGCTGAAGTTGTTTATTTTTTGTGTGTGCATTCCTTGAGATTTTCTAGTTACAATAGTATGTTGTCTGTAAGTAGAGACAGTCGCTTCTTTCCAATCTGGATGATTTTTCCTTTTCTTGCTAAATTGCCCTGCTGGGCCTCCCGGCATAGGCTGGTGAGCATGAGCGTCCTCGCCCTGGTGCAGCTCGGAGGGGAATTCTAACCATTAAGTGTAATATTACCTTGTTTTCCACATCTTTTAAAACTTCATTATGATTGTTTATTTTTTATACAGAAAATAAAAAAGTCAGGACCCAAAATAAGATATAAAGAAAGCAAAAGCCCCCCCAAATCCCACCACCATCCATAAACACCCAGGCCTCCTCGGCGCATATATTCACACATGGAGCACAGGTAGGCCACTTTACACAGGCAGGACCTTCCTGCTCAGCATTGTTTCATGAGTGTCGCTCCAGGCCTGTGGCCAAAGCGTCGCGTCATGATTTTACAGCTGCCCGCCTTCTGTGGTAAGGCTGAACTGTCATTTCTTTGAGTAACCCTCTCGATGAATGCTTGTTTCCCCCTTCTCCCACTATTGTAGATGAGAGCCATGGACGTTTTCATCATGCTCTTCCTAACATTGTCTTGTCAGATTTTTCTGTCTCATTTTGCTTTTTATTATTTTTTTAAAGGAAAGGTGCAGGCAAGAATGAAGACAAATAGGCAGGCAGGAAGAGAGAAGGCAAAGAAGCACTTTATCTATTCATCTTGGTTGTTCCACCTCAGCTGTGGGATGTGAACCCGAGTCCTTGGGGTGTATGTAGATTGCACCAGCTGGAGGCAGTGGACTCCACCACTACTCCAGCAGGGTGTACCCGTTTTGCTTTATACTCCTTGTCTATTTAGGGGTAGAGGACTAACTTGATCAAGGTGAGGCTTTAAGAAGCTAACTCTGGTTTTTCCAACTTAATGTGTGACCTTGGGCAAATCCTCTTTCCTCTCGGCTTCAGTCTTCATTTGTAAACTAAAGAGGTTCGACTCAGTTGCTTGACCTGACTGCTTATTAGAATCACCTGGACGTTTTAAGAAACCACAGACACCTGAGTTTCCTCTCTTCTACCCCTAAGATTGTTAAACAATTAATACAGGTATAGCCGGGGCCTCGGGATGTTAAAAATCTCTCTGGAGCTAGATGATTTGAAGGTCTTTCCTGCTCAGATGTTCAAGGCTGTTGCAGGACAGGGGAAAGATCAATTCATGTCCAGCAGACCCGGGTATGATTCCCAGCTCATGCACACCTGGCTGCCTGACCCTTCACCTTCTCCACACTCCTATTTCCTACTCTTGGAGGGGTGGGAGCTAAAAAGCACCGCTCGGGGCTTCTGTGAGTAGGATATGGTTGAGCTTCTGCCTAAAGGCATGAGTGGTGACTGCTGATTTTTTCTTGATCAAAGAGCCAGCCCCTGGGTAACAAAGTGGAAATGGAGATTGTGAGCATGTTGGAAAAAAACACAACGCTTCTCAAATTCGGCTACCACTTTACCCAGCAGGGGCCCCGGCTGCGGGCCTCCAACGCCATGATGAACAACAACGACCTGGGTGAGTAAATTTGGTCCCTAGCTTCCATGTCATCCTTCCACCTGCCCTGGGTCTGGCAGGGAGAGTTCGACCGCAGCCTTCTCCAAGGGTCTCCACTTGCCTGCGTTGACGCTGATCACATCCCTTGTTTGCTGCCTTTGTGCCTTATCTCCTCCCCTAGACTTAGGGTAATTTTCAGTGTTAAAACTGGGACCAACTGGAGTCTCACCTGGCACAGCAGTAAGGGGAGAGTTCAGGTGTGTGACCTGGCAAGGTGGAAACCTGCACCCGTCCAGTAAATTGGAGCTAGCTGGGTGTGTGGCCAAATTACCTTTTAGCAAACTGTGATTGAAACCGAGACAGGATTTCAAACAGGGCAGGACGCCCGGACAACACTGCAAAACCACGTCACTCCTTGGTCACACCACAGTGTCTGGTGGCACTACCTAGACTGTGAGTGCTGGGTGACCGACCTGAGGCTGCGCCCTCCACTTCCCGCAGCTCAGTCAAGTCAGCCCCCTGGCTGGCCTGGAGCAGAGCTCAGAAGGAGCGCGCTAACTGAAATGAAACACGGGCAGGTGCAAGGCTCAGTACAAGTCTTCCTCTTCAAGATACCCTCAGATCTCAGAGCCTGCTCCAGGTTCCAAGGCCACCAACCAGCGCCACTACTGAGGGTTTCATTTTGCTATAAAATAAAAGTGGAAAATGTCGACTTCATAGTAAAGTAAAACAGGTGACATTCATTTCATCTCAGTTAAAGGCAGAGTTCATATTTTCCTTCAAAAGGAAGAAAAAGTCACACTGTGCTATAAGCAAGCATCAGGTGGGAATCAAGTCCCTGAATGAACAGGAGATGGGTCATCAATTTACTTCCTCGAGCACCAGGCGTGGTTATTGCGCTGCCTGGCTGCCGAAAGAACTGGTCTAGTGTCCAAAAAAGGGAGTGTGCCTGATGAGGCTATGGGAAAGTAAGAGAAAAACAGAACAAGGCAGGAAAAGGAATAGGTCTAATATTGTTAGCATAATTGAGTATTATTTTTAGCCGCGATTTTCCTAGATCCAACGCAGGAGGAAGACCAACCACGTTACATGATCCTTGTTACAGAGGAGGGGGCATAATGAGTTAAAACACAGCAACTTTCATCTAGGATTGAATTGTGAAATACATTTCACAGAGGACATCATTTTCAGTGACTTTTCCACCCTGTCAAACTTACTCGGCACATGGCTTTTGTTGGTTTCCAACACTCAACTGAATGACAAAAGCTTGACCCCCATGCACATTTAGAAGTTCACTTCTTGGTATCACATCAGAAGCTGGATGAAAAGCAAAGGCCCGAGAGCATGAGATGAACACGTGGGTGCTCCCAGAAACTGTACCCAGATCACTACAGCGCACCCACACGCACCCACGCACTTTAGATTGAGTTTCTCAACTCAACGCACATTGTCAAAGTCCTGTAGGGCACTGAGTGCTGAAGATGTAAATGTCTGCTCTTAAGGGCATCACAGTCCAGACACAATTCACTCACTGCTCACTCCAGATGCCACTTTCTCTAGAGCTGCCACTACATGACAAACAGAAAGCAGTCAGTGTTCTGGCTTACTTGAAGTGAACTTATTTGAAATAAAAAGAACACAAATAACCAAGAATCATCATCATGATGGTGTAACAGAGGTGAGGACTGTACTGAATTGCTGAAGACCAGCAGCCTGTAAACTGCTGGCTGACTCGACTGGGACCTGGCTTCGAACCAGCACTTAAAAGCCTTGAGTGCCTTGCTGAAATGCAGTGGCATCACGTTTTCCCCCATCTATCTCAAGTTTCATAGGTGTCCCTCGTTGCTGGTCTCAGGGCTAACACACCCTTGGTTTTCCAGTGAGCAGCGAAATAGTCTGCAGGTTTTCTTTCTGAGGATAGAGGTTCCAGAAGACCAGAGACTGGTGAGGAGGGCTGGTGCCAGAATCAGCTAGAGGCCAGATGAAACGGATGTTGAGAGTCTGTGATTCCAGAATCCAGGCTGACTCCTATCCTCAGGGGCTTCCTGAGGTCATGGCAGGTCCCCAAAGACTTCCGGCTCAGCCTTCCAGTTTCCTATGGCGAAACTGAAGCTCGGGAGGGACAGAGGCAGAGGCTCAGACCAGTCACACCAGTATGAGTTACAGCAAGCACGTTGGGGGCATTGTGTGTATACCTAGGACCATGCTTGGTGACATAGGAGTGGCATAGAGGTTAGCTCTTTGATTCAAGAAACTTTCCCACCTTTTAGGAGAGCAAAGACTCAAAGAAATCGAAGAATGCCAACCAACTATCCAAATGAATGGAACAAATGATTTCTGAAGACAGTGACCAGTTCAGCAGAGCATTTTATGGGGAATGGGCCTTCAGGTGGCCTTGAAAGGAAGAGCTAGGTTGATGGGAGGTCAGGAGACATCCTGGCGGGGTTAACTAGCACGGGCAAAGGCCTGCACTAGAGAGACAGGTCTGAAAGGACTGGAGGAACTATTTAGGGAGCAAGATCTAGAAGAAAAGCTAGGAACTTACGGAGAAGGGAGGGAAGTCCATTTCAAGAAGAGGGAAGAGTTTGGGCAAAAGCAGGACGATCCACAAGTGTGCGGGGTGCTCACAAGGAATGAGGCTGCGTGGAAGCTGGGGACACTGCATGCTGAAGGCCTTTAATGCCAAGCTCAGGAGTTTGGTGATGAAAGCAGGTGGGAAGTAGGTCATGAGGGAACAGTGTGAAACTGCTCCCTTGGGCTTTCCCACAGATGGAATGAGAGCAGAAGTGTCTAAGTGGTGACCTGCAACAAAGTGCTAGATTTGAAAGAGGATTTCTAGCTTTCAAAGCAAATGTCCATCTGCTTATCAGAAATGCTTCTGATTCTGAGTGCATTGGCTTTTCTCCTGCAGAAGAAAAATCCTGACTTGTTCTCTAATATAGTGGTTCCACCCTGCTCTCGATACTCCCACAAGGCAGAGACTTTCATGCTTGCAGTGGGATGCTTTCATCATAAGAGCCTCCTGCCAGTCCGTCCAGCCAGAGTGGTCATTAGCAGTGTCTGCTGCCACCATACAGGCTGCCAGGCCTTGATGGAGAACAGAGGGCACAGGAACAGGCCTTTGGGGTTTCCTTCTCCCCCAGACCGGTGATGGCTCCTTGCCCATGGCCATGACCTGCAGGGAACTTGGGCTCTTTCTGCCGGCGAGGCTGTCCCCTTCTTGGGGGACATTCAGTGCCCAAGGCCATGGGTCATCCAGTGCCTCTGCAGACAGGCGGCCTACTGGGGACCTGAGCACAGTAGGTGTCAGGGAGACCTGAGGCTCCCCAATCTATTTTTCCCACAGTGATACCTCAGAAGCCTCCTATCCTCACTATTTATAGCTGAGAGTCAGGCTGAGCCTGGCCCTCGTGTCCTGTAAATCTGCCACTGGAGTGCTCTCCACTTAATGAGGTTTGAATTGCAGCCTCCAGGCAGACAGTTGTAACATGTCTAAAAGAAGCAAACACCCACTCCTGGGAAAGTTGCTCTTCAAGGGTATTCCTGCGGAAGACCTTCCTCTCAAGCACCACACACAGCACCTCCTCCCAAGTAATCCTCTTCCCCAAAGCCATCTCACAGTCATGCAAGCATAACTCTGGGCCTGCCTGCATGCTGCCCCACCCGGCCAGTCACCTCCTCACCATCTAGCCACCTCCTCTGGTCAAGCCCTCATGACATCTCCTGGTTGTCCTCGCACTTCCTTGGGCCCTCGTCCTCCAGGAATGGCATGTCACAGCCATGCTCATCTCAAAGCTTGTTCCACCACTCTACTTAGAATCCTTTCCGGGCTCCCTGCTCCAGTTCAGCTCCTGACAGGGCTCCTCAGTCCCTTAATCATCACAGCGGATGTCCTGGCCCTGTTCTAGACACTCCCCATCTCACTCGCTCACACTAGGCTCCCTCAGCCGGTGAGGTGGGTGCCATCATCACCCCCATGCTCCAGCAAGCAAGTAGGGAAGGTGGCCTGCAGTCACTGGGCCCAGTGGGATTTGATCTTGTCTGGCTCTTTACCTCTTTTGTTGAGGCCCTGCCAGACTCATCTCTTGGCATGTTTCAAGCCACCCTCTTGCCATATTAGTACCAACCAGTCCAAGTGGCTTGAGGACCTCCCAGTGACTAAGGCAAAATGCTCCTAATGCTCCCACCACTTTCCCAGTGGGCATGTTACCTTCCTCAGATCTGAGCACTTCACTCGCTCTGCCACTAGACCTGCCAGAGATCAACGAGGGTTGAGATCACTTGGTTCTCTCTCAAGCTCTATCTGATTCTTTCTGATTCTTGCTGTTGGCACACAGTGGCACTGAGTAAATGCTGTTGCAGACAGACATGAATATAAAATGCTTCCCAAAGACATGATGGCAGTGCTCAAGCTTAGCAGGAAATGGTGGAAGGTTGGTCTAGAATGACTCGAGATCCCTCTTGACTCTGATGATAAATGAGCCTGGGACTGTTGTGATAAACAAAAAGGATAAGTGTGCTATAAAGTAAGTGAAAGCAGATTGACTTGCAAGAGGATGTTGGGAGACCTGGCTTTAACTCGTTCTGGTGCTGTCACTTCGTCACCACGTCTTGGGGCAAGTCACTTCCTCTCTAGGCTTCAATTTCCTTCATCATTAAGATAAAACAGGCACACCGCTGGCACTGTAGCTAAGGTGCTGGCCATGTAAAGTCCAGGGACGTGTGTTCAAGACCTGCGTCTGGGGGAAGGGAAAAAAGTTGCGGGAAATAATACTGAGGATGTAGGTGACTTTGCCTTGACCCCTTCCCAGCCCTGTAAAAGCTGGTGCCAGGGAAATGCAGATACCCGCTCGCCCCTTGTACTTAGTGAGGGCTTGAGGAGAGAAAGGAGTCCCAACCCTGTAACCTGAGCCCCAGGTGGGGATTCAGGCTCTGCTCCTGCGTCTGCTGTTAGTTCTCAGGGACCCCAGCTGACTTTTCTCTGGGGAAAAGGAGCTAATCCTTGTGAGAATCAGATGGGATGTGGTTATATAACCCGCACAGATGAAGCTGGATTGTTCTGACATGGTTATATAAACCTGCACAGATGAGGCTGGGCTGTTCAGAGGGAGGCTCTGGGCTGAGGTTCAAGATGAGTCAGTCTTGGTTCTGGTCTGGTACCAGCTTGGTTCCTGAGCAAATGTACCCTCGCTGCCATCCTTTCCTCATCTATAACATGGCAATGGTAACAACTCTGACACCCTAGGGTCACTGGAGGGCCCCAGTTTAAAAAGGGTGTCCTGTGGACTGCTTGCTGGGCATGCTCGCACAGCTAACGCTGCTGCTTCCAAGTCTGGTTCAAGTCAACTGCTCACTTCGGGCAAACCTCTCCTGCTTTTTATGTTTTGCCAACCACCCCCCGCCATCTCCCTTCGAGCTGTCAGGCCAATTGAGAGCTTCCACAAGTTGGACTGGACACACAGTCTTCTCTCCAGGTTTCCCACCTATTTGTACTATTATTTTGATGGGATGGCGCTGGTGGGGATGTGGCTCGGGCACAGGCTGACCTCCCGGGCCCAAACTGGACAACCAGCGTGGCTGGCACCCTCACTGCTGGCAGCCAGCCACAGCCTGCACACCGTGCCCTCCCAGTGCTTCTGCTTTATATGCTGTGTGGCGCAAAAGCAGACTGACGCCTTGCTGCAGCTTCTGGGCAATGGTCTGGTGGCTGCAGGCCTGTGGCTCAGCCTGGGAACTGGAAGACAGAAAACAGATACTTCCCTCTCTTAATACTTCTTGTCTCTGCCACACCAGCTGCCCGCTTGACTGCCGCATACGGGCTCTGCAGAGTTCTGGGGGCTGTCTTTCTCTTGTGGCTGACCTAGCTTGCTGCTTGGTCTTCAGTTACAGACACGAATTTATTTCAAAACATTCTCTTACTCCAACAAAGGGACACCCTCTCCTTTCAATCCCAGGCATCCTATGAGCTACTGACTCCAGCCTGCAACCTCCTGGCTAGTGCGTTCCACTCTAGGACATTTTACTGTTTTTGTGTTACATGAACAGTGTGTGAATCCGCTGTCTTGCCGCTGGGCAGTGTTTAAGGGACAGATACTAGAGTCATCTTCAGGATGGAATTATTTGCTGACACAGGCAACAGGCAGGCTGGGAGCTCTGAGGAGCTGAGGATGTTTACAGAAGCTTAAGTCCCCAGTCTCATTACAAAAATCCACTGAACTTTTATCAGAACCAGAGTAGAGTTCAATGTGGGCCTCTGGACACCAAAGAAAAACAGTGGAGTTGGATAAAGTGGGCATTCTATCAGTGTGGTCAGCCAGTCAGACGTGGATTTATGAATCCACACAACCACAGACCCTCAACAGTGAGCACTGACAAACTGTCCTTTAAAATCCAGACTTCAGCCTTGGCTGTTGGCGAGGGGCTTCACCCATGCTTTCTCAGAGCCATGCGATGGCTCCTGGCACACGGACAGCTGGCTGACATCTCGTCTCCATTGCTTTCCAGTGAGGAAGAGGAGACTCGCAGACTTGTCTGGGCCCATCATTCCCAAGTGCCGGAGCGGCATCTAGCGTGTGGAGGTGACGACCGAGACTTTGAACTGGACACGTTCTACTGAGAATGTGTGCTCTGCAGTGGAGACCAGAAGGCAAAATGCCGGCACGAAATCCTTTAGTGGTTCAGTTCCTTATGCACTAGGGTTTTAGGTTAGGATGGCTGTAGTTGAGAACTTTGTAAACTATGGTTAATGTGAAGTTTTCTTTAGTCACAGAAGTCAGTCTGGTTATTACGTGAAAGCGAAGAAACCCCTGAGCCAGCAGACCTTACTGAAGGTGAAGGTTTGGTAGCAGGGCCTTCACCCCAAAGCCCCGTTTCGGTGGCCTTGCTGTGTGGTGTTTAAAGTGTGTGACAGAACAAGCAGAGCACTCTTCCACATGGGTCAGAAGCAGTGCAAATACTCCAATTTTGAATTTGAAATTTGACTACTTATTTAGCAAACAGAACAGATAATCATCATTAAGTCTCCCTTAAATTTAAGAACTTCAAGATTAAAGCTGCCAAACTGATTATTGGATCCAGAACACAATTTGCCCCTCACAGAAAGACAGGACTAAGCCACAGAATTCTGCCAGGAATCAAAGAACATGAGCTCCTTTTGCTGGACATGAGGAAAAGACAGGAACAGCCAATGATCAAATTCCAAGTTCTAAAAGCCATCCCTTCTGTCAATCCCAGGCAACACAGTTCCCTGAATAAACAACTGGGATTCAGTTACAGCTTTATATTGGAGTTAGAATGTATTCCTTAGGATAGGCCGACCGTAAGACGGACATGAAGACTGATGGGCAGATACTTGAAAGCACCTTTCGGCACTGCGCGGCAGCAGCTGGCTGACGTGTGACGCTGTGCCAGGGAGCTGCATCTCCAGCCACCACGCCGCGCTGCAGACTCCAGCCCCCGGCCCCATCACTCAGGCGAGCCACTGCTGACCTGTGGCCTCTCAGTTAAGCCTCTGAAGGGCAGTGGGGAAGAAAACCCAGATATAACAGAATTAGGAAATCCTGGCCAAAACATCCCAAGGTGATTACTCCAAAATCTAACTTTGGTATTTCTGCCAGATCCCTTTTTAACATCATGTGCCCTTGTGCCTTTGAATCTACCACAGTGCCAGTTAAAATACCATTTTTGCTGCTTGGGAGCTATTTTCATGAGTGACTCAGCAAATCTTATGGTAAAGGACAGGCCAAAGAGCTGATGAGCACAGACTAAGCTGCAGAGCACTGAGCAGAGAGGCTTTGGTGAAAAGTCTTGTACACTGAACTCTAATGACGTGGACAGCACAGGATAAGCAGAGGTGGAGCCAGGGCCTCACCACATGGAAGAGTGTCTACTGCGGCTGCAGACGGGCCTGGGAGTGGCACCACTCTGCAAGGACGGTCATCCCCACTCGGCTTCTCCTTGAAACACAACTGCAGCTGCATTCTGCATCACTGGAAACGGCAGCATCATATTAAATCTGTTGGTCTATGGATGACTTGTGTTGTTTCTTGGGACCTGCATGACCGGGACATGTTCCTAACATGTTGGTCGGAAGGGTGGGAAGTCACCAAGACAAAATGCATCTTGAATCCTGAGGTGCTCATCTAGAAACTACTGCCTAAATTTCAGTGTCATTAGGCTAACTGGAATCTCTCAAAGAGAATACTTTTAAAAGCATGTGGGTGCTGGGCAAGCAGGGGCTATTAGGGGAAATCGTTCACAGAAATCAAATGCATAGAAAACGAAGGTGGGTCACATCTTTAAGATCATCTGCTCCATCAGATAAACTCTTTTGTCTCTAGATAAAACTTCTGTGGTGATAAATTTTCTTCTGTTAAGAGCCAGGGAGTAAAGTAAACATCTCAGGCCTTGCAGGCCATAAAAGTCTCTGCTGCAAATACCCCACTCTGCCCTAAGAGCACACATATGTAGAGAAATGTGTGTGGCTATTTCAATACAACTTTATTTAGAAACATAGGCAGTGGGCCAAATGCCATCATTTGTAGATCCTGGTCTAGTGCGGTCAGGATAGCGGAGAAGATGAGGGTAGGGTGAATGGCAGATGACCTAAGTGGCCTGGAGCAGAGGAATCCACTACCAGGGCCACAGTTTTCATACTTTACTCACACAGACATCCACTAGGATGGACAGGTTTGCTGACAAGAAAAATGACTAGTGCGTGACACAGAGGGGCATGACCTGGTCACTATAGCTCAGCAGCTTTGGGATCCCACACAGCTCACCTTTTCTGTGCTCTAGCATCTTCTGAGTCAGAATGTCTCAGGTGAGTGGTCAGCACTCAATTGCTCTTCCCTCTTAGGAAGGCTCAGTGGCCGATCTGGTGACCATTTTGCTACGGTGCACTGGCCAGCACTACAGTTCCGTTTCTCTGTGGCTGCAGTACTGATGCACTCCTGTAGGAGGTCGCCCTGAACCTAGCTTTGCGAAGGCTTGGGGAAGTGTGGTGCACGTGAGCATGACACATCCTCAACACCAGGCCTCGGCTCTGGGCTCACAGGAAGCTGTGTCCACTGCGGAAATTCAGTGGGTACACGCGGCCGTCGGGCTGTACATTCGCATTCCTCTTTAAAGCTATTCTGGGTGGAGCTTGAAGTCAGCCTGTTCCCTTTATCTTGACATGTGACACAGCACGCTGTGAATCCTTGTCGTTGGCAGACAGGGCAGGTCAAGACAAGCTGGCGGCACTGGCGGGTAGAGCAGAGTTTATACTGGTCCCATGGGGCTCCACAGTAGGAACATGCTGGGGAAGAAACAAAAGCCCTAGTGAGAGAGAGGGAGAGGGTGGGAGAGGGAAAGAGAGAGAGAGAGAGACAGATAGAGACAGACGCACGCACACACACACACACACACACTTTGCCAGTTCCTAAAAACAACTATTAGTCCTTAAGACTCTAATACATCCTGTTGGACCTGGAGAAGATTTCTAAACAGTAAGTTTCCTGTCTTATAACAAAAAAAGGGAGCATTTTTGGGGAAAGGCTGCTCTTGGGAATTGTCTTCCTAATTCCAACATGCACCCATTTTTTTATTTCTACCATTTAGAAAACAGGTAGAAATACTATTTCATTAATTATTCCAAAGCTGGCCAACCATCTCGTTCACAGGTCTTTCTTTCAGATGATTCCCTTTTCAGTGGAAGAGAACATATCTGAATACAGACATATACATAAAAAGATGTTTTTAAAAAGGACAATCGGACTCAAATCTTATTCATCAAACCTTACCTGAGCAGTAGTTGAATCTCAGCCCCGGATCACAGGAGCTCTAGAAAACTGCGGCAGCCACTAGGGTTGTTTGGTCCCACTCTAACCTGTGGCATCAAGGGCAAGGGCTGTTTTTCTTAAGGGTTCTTTCCATCCTCCTCTGACTGATTGTCCTCATCTGGCACATGTCAGTGTGGACTCAATCCAGCAGCAAGCCACAGGCTCCTGTGCCCACTACCCCTGTAGCTGCCTCTGCCCTTGACCCTAGGTTCACAGCCTACCTTGGAATGCCCACCTACCACTCACATGTTCGTACCACATGTCCGCAGACTATCTAGACAAGAGGTTCTTTTATTCTATGCTATCAATTTACTTGACAATCTGGTGAAGACTACATACCCTATCTTAGAAAAACGTTTTTCAAATGCATAAAAGTCAAAGGATTGCAAAGGAAACCAAGAATACAGTAATACAACATATCGAAGTATTTCTTAAAAAGCTATGATAAGTGATATTTATTAACACACTAAATAGCAAGACTTAGGTATGCCTAATAACTATTTCCACATTGAAATATGATGACCATACATGCTATTTTGACATATTTACAGCTACTATATGAATATTATTTCTAGTGATGACAAAAATGATGAATACTCCCGATCTGTTGCTCACATTATTAGTTGAAGAATGTCACAAATATATTAAGGGGTTATGCAAATAAAAATTATTTCCCTAACCAAATTCACAGCAGCCCTGCTTCACCTTATCAGACCTCCTCCTAGCAAGTAAGCAGAAGAAGTACGAACATCCCCATTTTGAAGGGCTTGCCCAACTAGTAAACAGTCATGCCAGGTTCAATACAGTACTCCTGAGTGCGGGTCCAGGGTTCTGTCTGCCCCACTGCTGCTGCTTAGCTCTGTTGGGAAATACTGGTACTTTATAGTTCTTTAAACTGTTTCGTACCTCAAGTCATCAGTACCAGCCTGCCTTCCGAATGGTTAATACACAGTGTGCTTGATCAGAGGTTCACATTTAACTTCTAGGCCTGTGATGACCTACCAGACATGATGTCACTGTTGTAGGACAAGGCATAACGCTCATCAAAAACAAACAGCTTCCCTTTGTAAAAACCATCAGGAAACTCTTCCAGGTATTTGTGGATGCCACCCTTGAGCTGGAATACTTCCTTGCATACTCCCTGTGTGTGAGAAAGCAACAGGAAATTTGAGGAGATAAGCAGATACCATAAAAAGCTCTACAGAGGAATAGCACACCATGAAAGATGCTCAAGTGGAGTGCCTACCTCCCCCTGCGGACACTGAGAAATTGCTGACCAAGGGCTCAAGGAACCAACTGGCCATATTTTGTCTCCAAGGGAGATGGGTGATGACAGCAGTCAAGGCCTTCGCTCTCTAAATCTGGGAAGCCCAACTATTTATACTGTTCCCTAAATATAGGAAGGCACCTGTTAGGACATGTAATGTTACTGAATTTGCTTTCTCTGCATCAAGCAAAAGGTTTAGGACAAACGAGAGGCCAATTAATCTTTCCCTTTTGTATTTGATGAGTCTCTAAGATTGAAAAGTGCTTTTCAGATCCTGAGATTTAACAACTTCATATTTTGTATTCACAAATTCCATGCTGAACCCTGTAAGGGGAAAGAAGTTCCTGACTAGTTGAGGGTGAACAGATAGAATGAGCTAGGGTAGAAAGCTCCATACATGCTATTGGTGAGGCCTTCTTCATTCTCCACCATGCTGTGTGCCACAAGGTGCTGACTTACCTTGGCTTTGAGGTAGGCCGAACCCCGCTCACAGCGGATGCCCCCAGTGCAATACATTAGCACCCTCTTCTCTTTGAAAAGTTCTAGATTGTTGTCAACATAGCTAGGGAAGTAACTGAATTTCCTGATGTCTGGAGCTAAGCAGCCCTGGAATCGTCCCTACAATACAGAAGAAGCAAAAGGAAAATAATCAGAAAAGTATACCTCATAGGAACAAGGTTATTTCTGTGTCAAACAACCCACTTTGGCAAGGAAGCACTTACTAGTGGCTGTTTTCATCCCAAACTCTGTCCTTTCAATTTCAGAAACTTAGAAACAAGGCTGGTGGGCTATAGTCACTTTCCTGGAGTCCTCAGGGAGAAATGGACAGACTACTCAAAGCAAACTCCAAGATCCTTGACACATGTCAAGGGTAGGCACATGGGAGCCAAAGAATACACTATGTCTCAAGCTGTCTTTAATTCTTATCTTCTTAGACTTTCTCATCAGATCCCAAGTTCAAAGGCTTGGGTTTTCTCTGAAGCTGCTAGCAATGGGAAGAGATTCGTGTGACTCAGTCACAGGAGGGAAAATGGCACGCTGTGGGAAGGGGGAGCACTAGCATTTTGCTGAACTCAATTCTTATTCTTACTTACTATTTTGCTTTCATAGAAGTTTCTGCAATCCAGTAGAATAGTATCACTTGGTTCTTGATTTGCCTGAGACAAAAACTTTTCTACTTCTTTATGAAATTCACTTGGGGATAAATGTATTCCTAAAAACAAACCCCCAAATTATGTTAAAATAAAACAAAAACTTAGCAGTTCTTTAATGTTTGAACATTTTCATAGTAAAAAAGTAAAACAGAAATAAACCCTAACAAATGTCTTCCAACCATCTATAGTAACCACGGGGAAGATGAGGAAGAGAACGTTCTAGAGCACTGCAAACAAAATGATTTGGGATCGAAAGTCATTTTCTTCTTGTACAAAAATTCCTGTGTGTTCTATTCAGTTCATGAACTATTAACGAGTAATAATTACATTCTTCCCAAACTACTATCTTTGGAAAGGAAAAACAACTTCTTGTCAAACCATCATCAAGATGAACTAAGACAGGACTAAGAACTAATGGGGGAGTCGTCAATTACCACGGCACTAAAAAAAAAGAATCAATTTAAGCACTGAATGGATCCAGTGTTAGCCACCCCATAATGATTTCAGAGAGGATTTATCACAATTCTAGCTGACAAGAACATATAACTTTTATATACGTCTCTAAGCTTTTCCCTGTGAAGCAGAGCAAAAGTTCTCTTCCAAAAGGAAGCATACCAGGCTTCTTGTAGGAGACTTTATTGGGACTGATGCCCATGGGCACCGTCTCTTCAAACACACCAACACGCAGTTCTGGAAAACAGCAGGCTCCTCCTTTGCTGGTCTAGCCAAGAAGAAACAAAACAGAATAGTCTTTCTCTACACCTCCAGGTATAAGACAAGTGCTAAACGTAAGAATTATATTTGTTTGGTAATAACGCGATCACTGGTGTCTTAAACTAGGAACAGCTGTTTCAACAGGAAAAGAAATTATCTAGCATGTTCAGATAATTCAGTGTTAATATAGATAGATCTATTGTGTGCCTACCATACGCAGACATGTTAAACTGAAAAGGCATTGCTATATCTGTCAGCACTTAAACTTTAAACTGAAACAGCACTAAACAACTTCAGTATGTAAGATTTCATCTTCACTTTTGTTCTGCACCTGACCTTTCTTCTCCTAGCATCATTGGCACCAACACTAGCAAGGTGTTTCCTACCACCTTCATCACCTACTATGACAACGCAAAAGGCAAATAAAGCAGCTCAGCAGTGAGTGCAGCAGCTTTTTTCTAAGAAAGGGTATAAAGTGCCAACCTTATTCCATGTTTACTAAAAATGTAGTGACCCCGGAAGTAGCACATGGTCTCCCAAATGAGCCAACATGTCTGCCTTCAGAATTCAGAACATGTAAGCTGTGACATCCTCATTCTCTAAGAGGGAGACTGAGGCCTAGAGAGGGCACTAATTTGCCCATGATCACATGGTCACTTAGAACTGGAGCCAAGAATGCCCTTTCGATTGCAATGCCTCATAACCTAAAGGGGTAAGGATTTTTATGTGGCCCTGTTTATTTCTCTTTTGACTTCTTCATTACCTACAGAGGAAGGAGGCATTAAGGCAGAAGCAGACGGCTCTAAACCCATTTTACTTTCAATCCTCTTACCTTAAAATCATCCTTGCACAGATAATCTTTAAACAGTGGGCAGGAAAGCATGACTTCCACATAGAGTCTGGTGGCCAGCTGGCTCCCACCAACTGTCCCATTGATTCCTTCTGTAGCAATTCGAATCTGAGACATAAAATGATGAGACAAAGGGAATGCAGCCTGTTCTGAGTTTAGATTAAATCTTTTGGGATTTAGTTTAATCCCAGGGCAGAACAGGCTCCTCTGTGTCCATGAGTTTAATAGCAAAAGCAAAAACGCTGGACACTGAAGTGTAATTACATAAAATTCCTTGTCATTTTCCAAAATGGCACTGCTCATAGTTCAGATGAGGTACTCAGTGAGTGTGCCAAACAAGAATGGAATGAACGAAACTTCTCGAGAGTCCCATTTGCTATGGAGCTTCAATAGTCCAATAGCTAAAGAA
This sequence comes from Solenodon paradoxus, assembly GCA_004363575.1. Lineage (NCBI taxonomy): Eukaryota > Metazoa > Chordata > Mammalia > Eulipotyphla > Solenodontidae > Solenodon > Solenodon paradoxus. The sequence continues at coordinate 507,449 of RJWH01000659.1, forward strand.
ATGAATTTCGAGCTTAACCTGAATCCAGGTCAGCAGATGTGGGATCAAAATTCAGTTCCGTCCCATACTTCCCATGTGGCTCTGTGAAAATGAATTTATTTCTTCAACCTTTAATTTCGTCATCTTTATAAACCGGGATAAAAGAAAATCAGCAATGAAAAAACCTGCCAAGGAGACAGAAGCCGAGTCCCAAGGCCCAGAGCTCATTTGCGAGCACACAGCAGTACATGTGAGTACATCTCTGCACTGCACTGGGGGAGGCCAGCACTGCAAACCTGCCCACAGGAACATAAAGTCTCGAGATGGGCCTCCTGTAACTGCCTTGTCACACAGAAGGCAGGCAGTAAGGACTTTCAGAACAAATGAATGCGTATCCCTATCCTCTCAAACCCTACATTCTCTCTGAAATGCATCACCAGTTAAGAGCCAACACGCTGGAGGCTCTGCACCATGAGTTGCTTTGGCATTATACAATCTTCGGATGAGTGTAAAAATGGATCACCTGTAAGAGAACTGAGCTCTCTGGAGAAAAGAGCTAGAGGGCAAGTGCAAGAACGTACACTACCGCGTGCTTCCTAGTCCTATATTGTTACTATCACTTATCTAACAATGAAATGCATTGGAATTTGAAAAAATATAAAAGGCTGCCCTTTTTCAGGACCCAGAGAAGATACTTCATTTGTTGCCTCACCTAATTCAATTTTTGGGGGCATGGCTACAATAGGATTCATTTCACAAGCAGGTGCCAATTTATTCATAGAGCTGTCCAGAGTCCATGATAAGGGTCTAGAATACAACCAGCTCCAGAGGGGAGGGCACTACAGTCTAGTGAAGGCGAGGAACACAAGGACCCGCGTGCCATCTTTGTCACACTGGCTACTGTACCCACTGCCTCTTACCTTATTTAAGGAACAACATAGAAAAACAGCTGGACCAGTAGGAAATTTACTCTACAAGTTCGGATTGTGCCACATATGATTAAGAGATACATTTTTCTACCTTTCGTTTCGATAGGCTAGTAGTCTTTGTTCGTTATTTTAACCCCAAATGAAAGATAGATACATCTACTCCCTATAAAGTCAGGGCCGAGAAATTTCTAAATTCATGCATTAGACTTTCAGTCTGCAGGCTACTGCAACAGAAACATGCAAAGTAGCTCCCTGGTGAGAAGCCCTCTGAGACAGTTCAGAGATGAAAAACAGAATTAGCATTTATTGAGCACCTACAACGAGACAGGAATCTTACATTATAATCCTGAGAGGTAGCCATCATAATCCTCTGAAAAGGAACTCAGAGAAATCAAGTAACTTGCACAAGGCAGAGTTCGTAGGTGGTAGACCTGGGATTTAAAACCAGATCTCAGTGGCACCAAATCTTGTAGATGTTCCTTTCCAAAGTCTCTAGAAATCTCTCAATAAACAGGGCTTTTACTGTTAAAGCCTAAGAATTTAGACTTAAGAGCCAGGCAGGTGCTGCCACCTTGTGGGTAGGGACACTCACTATTATTCACCTCCTGGACAGACAAGAATAAAAATTTGCTCCTGGAAACGGGGAGAGACTGAATTAGCATCTTGTACATTCAGGTTTTCTGTGAGTATGTCCATTTTTCAAGGTGTTCTCTAAATAGAGATGATGATAAATGTATTCATTTCACAAATTCTTATTAACTATTTTTGCTATGCACCAGGAATGTGCTAGAAGTTAGGGCGATACAAATAGGGCTAAAAATGGTCAAAAAATAGAGTTCTTGCTCTCCTGGAACATAGAGACTGAGAGAGGTCATAGATACTAAGATAAAATAAATTTAGATGGATGGTATCAGGAAATTTCCCTTTGAGGAACTTACCATTAAAACTGAGAACTGACTGAAAATTAAGAGAAACCAAGTGAGTGTAGAAGAGTTCCCTTAAGAGAATTTGCTTGTAAAAAGACTCAAAGGCACAAAACTTTGTGGCTTCAAGAAACTACAGGACTGGGGGACCGCAGTCAGTGAAGAACAGCATCAGAGGAGCAGAAAAGGTAGAAAGGGGCCAAATAATGCAGGAACGTGACGTTTATGTTAAGGATGAGTGGACACTGCAGTGGACAATGACCAAAAGATTTTGAGGGAGCAATGTATGATTTTATTTACCTTTTTAAGATGATTCTGGCTGCTATCTGGAGAATAAATGGCAGGCAAGGATGGAAGAAAGAACAGTCTGAAAGCTACTTAAAACAGGTGAGGTGAGAGAAGGCTGGGGTTTGGTCTAAGGTGGAAGTGGAGGGCAGAAGTAAATGGAGTGAAGGAATATTTTAGTGGTAAAATTGGCAAGACTTGATGAACTAAATGAAGTAAATGAAGCTTTCAGTCACTTCTGTTAGATAACACAGTGGCTAAGAAGACCACTGATTGATCAAATGATTGCCTCGGGGAATTTAAACCTGGGACACATATGGGAAAAATTAAGCATAAGATAGTAGTTATAACCAAATATAAACTCAAAGAGAAGCTAATTCACTTCCTTTAGATTTAAACTGATTTAAACCCACAATATATGTATACACATATATGAATGTATGCATATACATGTCTATACACATATATATGATATGCATGCAAACATAATATACACATACATATATGCATGTGTATATGCAATCATCAGGGCCAGTTTTGGGGAAAAATAACAGAAAATAAAAATTTCTATGATCCTATCAAGTAGAGATAACTAGATTAACATTTTGATACCTACACCATTTACCCTCATACATATACACTTATGGCTCTGTTCTGAACATCGTAATTCATTCCTTTGTTCAATACTCTCCAAATATTTACTGCCTGCAGTGTACTAGGTTCTCTTCCAAGAAGAGAACATAAATACATCAATTAAAATAAAGTTCTTGTCCTCATGAAGCTTATATTCTATAGGATTATAAACAAGTGATTTTATTTTAGAAAGTAATACATTATTTTAAAGTCTTTGAGCAGATAGAGCTAGAAAGTGTCGAGGTTTGGCAAAAGGATTACTTTAGAGTTCTGAGGAGACTATTTGAGCAGAGATGTGAGGAGAGTAATGAGTCATGTGACAATCTAGAGGGAAAGGAAACAGCAAATGTCAATACTCTGACAAGTTCTGGGAAAACTAAGAAGCAACTTGGAATCACACCTATTATGTATCATATCATTCTATAAAACATTCTTGTTAATATATCAAGAAAATTTCCTTATGCCAGGGATCAGCAAATTATGCCTGCTTTTGCATAGTTTTCTTAGATCTCAGCTATACCCATTCTTTTACAAAGTGTATGGTTGTTTTCATGTTACAACAGCAGAGGTGAGTCTTAACTTTAATTTTTGTGTGCAAAGCCTAAAATATTTATATACTCACACAATATAAAATATTTAGCTTTTTCAGAAAAAGTTTAGTATCTCTTTGTCTAATCTTGAAGAAAAACTTTAGTGGCCCCTGCTCTATGCCATTAAATATTCGTTAAAACACCACATTAATAGCTGTTTAGTATTCTACTTAAATGCCTAGCAGGATTTTGCTAATTTCTAAGAACCCAGCAGTGAATCCTTTTTGTAAGAAGCACAGCTTCTGCAACCGAAGCAGGAAGTAATACAAGCCCAGTGAAAGATGGGGTGTGGGAGGTGTTACCTTGCCTGTGAGGTGCAGATGCTGACACAGAGCTGTCTGCCAGGCACAGACCCAGTGGGGATCCTCCAGGTCACGGTAGCAGTAATAAAGTAGCACCTCTCCTTCATCACTGCCCTGGCCACTAGGAAAAAAAACAAGAAAAATCACAGAAAAAGAGCATTTGAGAGACTGACATTAAAAAACAAACCACAATTCATAAAGTATGCCCAGGCAGCAGTGAGAAGCAGCTTGTCTTTTCAGTATCTGCCAGCATCTCCAGAACTAGTGTGGCACAGAACAAATTTCAGAGAATGCTTTAGTAGATGGTAGCTGTAGAATCTATGACTCTCTCATCAATACCCTCACATTTCAGGGCCTGATCTCCAAAACCTTCTTGACTACTCTAAAGCCCATTTTCCTTTCTTTAAACTCCAGCAACAAATTATCTGTACCCACAATTTTTTTTTTTTTTTAAAGAAAAGGTGTAGGCAGGAATGAAGGTGAGCAGAGGCAGGCAGGCAGGCAGGCAGGAAGAGAGAGAAAGAAGCCCTTTATTTTTATTCAGTTGTTCATCTTTGTTGTTCCCCGCAGCCCTGGGACATGAACCAGGATGTATGTAGACTATGCCAGCCAAAGATGGCTAACCAAACTGATATTCTACCAGGGTGTGCCTACACCCACAATTTAACTGATAATTACATAGCCTGTCTCATATAATCTGATGTTTCACATATCTTTGTTTCTCAAATTTAAAAAGCAAATTCCTTGAAATGTGCAGGGCTATCAGGAAATGAAAAAGCCACACCTGTATAGCAATTTATAGTTTACAAGTGTACGTACCATCAGCATTTATATAATTCATATAGCAATACTGTAAGGTAAGCAGGCAGCATATTTCAGTTTTAGAGGTGAGGAAAGGAAGGTACAAGAAATTTTAGTGCCTAACTCAAGTCTGACTGCAAGGTCAATTCTTTTTCTAACTTTTCCCTCTTTCTGATAAACCGAGAACCTGGAACTGAATATTAGTACCAAAGATGTATTAAATTTGGACATTTTCTAATCACTGAGTAGTTTGGGAATTGTTTAAAGTCAGAAATCTCTCCTCTAGAATTCTGTAATATTATGATTTGGTGAGTTTTTCAAAAGCAGCATCTAAACTTCTAATCCCATGACTTGGTTTTAAAAAATTAACATCCTTTCTAAAATCGCATTTGGCATTACAATCCCTTATTTTTTTAAGTTCTGACATTATCTAGGTAGAGGAATCATTAACATTTCTGTATCTTCCAGTTTCTCTTTAAAAAATAATATAATTTTCTGTTCTTCATCTCTCCCTAGAGAAAGTGAGGGTGACTGTCAAGAAACCTAGCAAACACTGCTAGTTACACAGGCAAACGCTACTGCACAGGCTATGTTCTCCTATCATACATGGCATGTGTTCATGGACCTAGCTTAGGTCCATAGAGAAAATCTGTGCCTTAGGGGTGCCGCTATATTAGTGGATGAGTAGTGTGATTTCTTGTGGCTAGAAACACTTTTTTTTTAATTAAACCAAAAATACAGAATAAAATTCTTACCTTATCAGCTCATCGGGGCTGAAGAAGCTTATATCAGGGAGCCAAGCAGACACTTCATGGTTATGAGTAAGGTACTCTGTCGGAGTATTTCTTTTGTCTCCAGACTTAAGACTGTTAGAGGTGCTCAATGCCACAGCCAGCTGCTTTAAAACAGAAGCAGTCTGGTGGCAAATCTCATCAGCATGTTGTCTTGCCACATGCTTATGGATGCTGGTCTGGTCCATGAATAGCTGGTGACAGCATTTCCACCATTTCTCTTCACATTCCAAAGGAGGTGCTGGAACTTCTTTGGTTTTGACAAAAAGCGCAAATGCCTACAATTACATTTCAAATACATCACTGTTAAATAAACTTCTTAGGTTTAAGGCTAATGGAGGTCTTCCTAAGTACCATACACCTCCTCTCTCACCTCACAAAGGGTATAGAAAGGTGGTTTTAAAAAAATATTTTACAATCAATTCAACTTTTAGAAAAGTTATCAGAATTATAGAGAAGACCCCATACCTCCCATTTTCCCATTTCATTCATGTTTCACCAAATGTCTCAAGTGGCTTTTACAGAGCCACTCTAAGGTCACACATTATATTTAGTTGTCATGTCTCATAAATCTATAGTCTAGAACACTTTCTCATCTTCCCCCCTAAAATCATGACCATGGCATTTTAAAAAATTACAGATGAATTATTTTGCATATTGTCCCTCTCAGCTTTGATTTTCATGATTAACTCAGGTTAACAAGACAATGCTGCAAGAGACAGTCCATTCATCTGACTCCACCATATATGTTCCAGAGCCTTACCTTGTCTGTGACTCCTATGCCTGGCACTGATTTAAGATCACTAGTTAATCGCCCTAACCAGACCTTACTGTGAGCATGACAGCAACCTAGTGTTTTACTAGCCCCCACTCCATGGAGACAACTTTGATGAATGACTTCTAGATATAATTGAATAAATTATACATATATGATCCTGAAACATCAATGCAATTTTACCTTTTTCTTTGCAAATGAGTATTTCTTCTTTGTAGTGACATCTAAGTCTGCTTTGAGATTGCTGATGGGATTGATAAGACTTGTGTCTTTAAAATCCAGGTCTGAAAATCGTAAAACACAGGCCTCCAGGTCATCTCCTTGGTCTGATGAAGTGGAAGAAGGCATATGGCTTGACCTCAGTAGCTGGTAGAATCCTTTCAGTTAACTATCTCCTAGGAAGTAAGCAAGGTTTGAAAAGACAATAGTCAAGTCTTTGATTACTATTTGAAATGAAGTTAATCGATCATACAAATGAGCATGAACCCAGTCACACAAATTTTCCATTCATTCATTCATAAATATTTAGCAGGTACTCTAGGTCAGGCACTGTTCTGGATACTGCAAATTTAACAACAACAAAAGTCTGCTCTAGAAAGCAGATTGTACTAATAGTGTCCATGAAAACAAATAAGCAGTATAAGGAGACAGTGATGAAACGGCTCTTTAAATAAGTAAAGTGTTTCTGAAACAGTAGCATCCGAGCAGAAACCTGAATTAGGGGGTAAGTCATGACATTTAGGGAAAATGATATCAGAAAAACACTAAGTACAATCAAAACAACTAAGCTGTGTGCTAGTACCTTGAGTTATAAACGCTTTGTTCTTTTTAGTCTCTTATTAGTGCAGTGCAAGTTTCCTTCCTTAGAAGAAATAACTACCAAGTTAACTCCCTTTTATGAATCAGAGAAATATAAAATTATTACTGTGGCCAAAATCTTGTGTCAAAATGGACACATTACAACCAGCACACTGCATTCTTCCTTTTATAAGACAAACGATATAGGTCGCAAACTCAAACAAGAAACAAACACTAGGAAAAACATCAAATATGAAACACTGAGAAAATCATGGGTTTTGAATTGCGGTGCATGTGGTTGCAAGTATGCAAATCTCAGCAAGGTATTTTGAGTGCTCATTCTCTTATTTCTAAAACGGGATGACAGTATGTACCTTGCAAGATGGTAGTAAGGAATACCTAAAGTTTTTAGTACTTATTAGGTGTAATGAATAACATGATCAGTATTTCAATTTAATGTTGTACTTTAAATTTCACATTAAAAAACTGATTACTCTTAAAACAAAATAAGCAGATTGTATTTTGCCAAAGCAATTTTCTCATCTTTCTCCTCTTCTAGCAGATCGATAGATGCCCGGACCAATAAAGTATGGCAGAAGCAATGTGATATGACTTCAAGGCTAGTTCTCTCACTTTGGGATACTCATTCAGGGAAGTGAGTAAGCCATGCCAGCCCATGCAGAGACCACATACAGAGAACCATGTGGAGAGGAACTGATGCCTCCTGCTGACAGCCAGCATCAATCACCAGGTCCTGTAGATGGTCCCCAGTCTTGGAGCCAAGGCCCCTGACGGCAGAGAGCAGAAACAAGCTGTCCCTGCTGTGCTCAGCCCAAATTCCTAACCGACAGCATGAAAAAACTCTCTGGCCTCATTTTCTACTACTCCCCTCTGCTCACTGCCTCTGGTTACTGTCTGTCTGCCCATTCCTGAATGGGTCGTTAGCACCTAGGGAGCTGGAGTTTTCCCTTTGTTCACCTCTACATTCTCCACATCTAAAATACAGCCTGGTGTGTTCTGGTGGCCTAGTGGATAAGGTCACTGGACGCAGTTCATGTATAGCCCAAGAACACAGGTTCAAGATCTGGAAAAAGCAAGATGAATAACTGAATAAAAAAGTAAAGTACTTTTTTCCTGCTCTCTCTCCTTGCCTGCCTGCCTACTCATCTTCGTTCCTGCTTGCACCTTTCCTTTAAAAAAAAAAGAAAGGAAACACTGCCTGGCATACAGAAGGTGCTAAATGTTAATAAATACACTTGTTGAATGAAATAAAACAGTGATTAGGTAACCAAGAAAGGTTTCACTACAGGTTTTTGAACCGAGACCTGAATGGTAAGGAGACATTTTCAAGTAGGAACAAGTCTGATTTATTGAAGGAACAGGAAGTAAGTCAGAGCGGTGGAGTATATGATGAGAGGGTAGGACCTCCTAGGCCAGGGTAAGGAGTTTGCAACTTAAGTCGCAGCGTTGTAAACAAAGGAGTAACTGTGGTCTAGTTGTGGATTTGTTTTGAAAGTGAAACCTGCAGGGTCTACAGATAGTTATAAAGTGAGGAGGAGGAGGACCCAAGAATCACTCCTACCTACATTTTTGGATCAAACATTTCGATGAGTAAGGCTAGAGGACGAGCCGGTTAGGCCAGGAGGGTGAAACAGGAGTTCCACTTTGGACGTGAAATTTCTGGCTGACCAACCACAAAGACAGATAAGAGAGCGCGCTCATCAGAGCCTTCAGGGCCGGGGATGTTTACATACACGTATCTAAGTGCCCAACAGCCACTGAAAACAATACGGAAACAAGTGCCTCGTCCAAAACGACCTCAGAGGCGGGGGGCGGTAAGCTGACCGCGGAAGGCAACTGCGGAGCAGAAGGCTCCCGCAAGGGCGGGTCTGCGTCCCGGGGAGCCAGCGCGGCACCGCCTCCCTCGGGGCCCCACCCCGGAGGCCCGCACGGCCCAATCAGTCCGCCCAGCCTTCCGCGACCAGGCCGGAAGTGGGGTTAAGACACGCACATACCCGCCTGTCCCGATCCCTCCTTAGGTCTTTCTCTGAACTCTCTGTCTAGCCAGTGTCACTGCCCGGCGCCCTCGGACTCCAGTCCCGCCGCGGGCGCACGTAGAAAAGAACGCGCGGGACGTCACCCCGCTCCGGACGTCACCCGCTCCGGACGTCTTCGAGGCCGTTAGCGAAAGGGCCGCCGGGAAGACCATGGAGAGGCCCGGAAGAAGCGAGGACTAGAGCGTCCTTCCTCAACCGGCCGCCTCCAGGTGTGGCTCGTGGCCCGCGGGCTCCGGTCAGCAGAAGGGGCGGTGCTTTCCGCGTGGCCCCGGAAGGATTTAGCAAGAAAGGCGGGAGAAGGAAACAGCCAAGAGGCGGAGGAAGCCCGAGGGGGCGTTAGCGTGCGGACCTGAAACCCGCAGCGGCCGATCTTCCAGGTACCCCTGCCCTCCGAGCCCACCCGGCATCCTCTACTCCCTGAGCTTCCGGGAGCCATCGCCAGCGAGTGCGCCTGCGCGCCGGCCCCTCCGCCTGCCTCGCGGCTGTTCTCCTGCCGGCCGGCGGCCCGACGGTTCCTGCCGCGCTTCCCGCCCGGCGTCTCTACCCGGCCGCGCCTCGGCGTGCGGCATGTCGCGGCGGCGGCACAGCGACGAGAACGACGGTGAGTGATCGCGGCTCGGCCGTCACAGCCGCGCCCAGGTGGGGCCAGGGTTCGACTTTTGGAAAGCCACGGCTTTACGACCCCCTCAGTTCCTTCGTCGGGAGCCGAACGGAGGCCTGGTGAACTAGTCGGATGGAGCCTTGGTCGCCAAGGACCCTTCCACGTTTGGTTTTTAGCACCGCCGAGCAGATCACTACACTCGTGTCTGTGCGGCCGCCTCTTAGGGACAGTGACAGGCATGCCCTCGTCGAAATCTCCTTTTGATTCAAACTGCTCTGGAAAAGGGCTTTTGGAAGGAAAAGAACAAAGCCGTGGCTGAGATCTGATGGATCGCTGCCTGAGCGCTGCTCCTCCACGGGTTATCCGTTGATACACCTTTCCAAACCTCAGGGAAAGAATACTGTTTCTGTCTGTGCCCAAGAGCTCACTTCCAACAGACAGATAGATGCATGTTACTGTGTTAGACGTTGAACTAGCCATTAGGAGTGTTTCCCTCCTTTAAGAGAGTCTGGAAAACGAACTGGATGGTGGTTAGAGATTTAAACCAGGGCTTCCTCTCCATTTGGACGTTTATGCTCACGGACACTAGTGGTGCCGTTGTACAAGCCAAAAATATTTTTGCTAGTTGCAAAGTCTTTGGTGATGCTTGCATCACAAAAATCACATTCACCAAAGGAAAGAAAAGAGAGAGAGAAAGAAAATATGTGTAATTCTGATGTTGATGCTTTTCTTCATTGTTTCTTGGAAACAGTGTAGTGTAGTGGCTGAGACCACACTTTGGAATCAGTGGTTTGAAGTGGGCAGCTAGAGTCTGCCTTTACTTTGTTTGCTTGTCCAGATTATAGCGCATTTTTAAACCTCAGCCTGTAAAATAGAAGTCGTGATACATGTCTGTTCTGTGTTTTGTGCGGGTTTGGTGATGTAATACATGTAAGGAATGACTTGATGATGCCATTTATTTAACAAATGTGTTAACATTTACAAAGTGGTAATTAACATTGGCAAATGTCAGCGAGGTAAGAAAAAATACACAAGGTATTGTAAGTGAATTTTCTCCGCTAACTTTTTCCCATCCTTGATTGTTGGGGCACTTGTGGGTAGAAACAGAATCACATGTATTTAGTCTTAACAGTGAAGCATCAAATTGCTGCTAGGACATGGCTCAAAAGGCTTTTCTAGCCTCACATCTAGAGTTTTAGTGTAATTATCATGGACACAGAGCTAGCCGTTCACCCCAGACACTGGGGGAAGCAAGTCTAGGGTTCTCTTCACTGTGTAGGTGTTTTGCAGTCTTTGATTTTTTTTTTTTTTTTTTTTAATACAGGAGACTTCTTGTGTGTTGTACAAATGGAGCACAGAAAATAGTTTTCATAGGTCTTGAATTTAGCTAATCAAAAACTAGCACGCTTTAAGTCATCACATGGGGTTTAGAGAACATGGGTTTTTAAAGATCTTCCATTTTCTTTTCTTTTTCTCATGCTTGCTTTTCTCTACTCTTATCCTTTCTCCCCTAAAGGGAGAGAAATATTTCCAGAGGGCAGTCTGGATAATTGCACGTGAGTATGTACAAAAGCACTGTTTGCTTCAGCTTCGGTAATTGCAGTGCTTGTATAACTTTATTGGAAGTTAGCGTCTTTCTCTCTTTTTTTAATAAACCTTTCCCTTATTCCTGCCTTCTCTCCTTTAATCCTCTTAATATAACTGTCATTAAATGACTGGCCCCCCACAGGTAGGCAAGAACTTCCCCCCCTTTGGATGAGGGCCTGCTTTGTTTTAGAGTGGGGTTCTTAACCTCTGTCTGCACAGTAGGTTGAAGCCAGTTACTTGTGACAATAATGATGCCAGGTCCCACACCAGAGCATCTGATTCTCTCTCTCTCTGTGCGTGTGTGTGAAAGGGGTTCTATTTGTTTTGTATGTGTGCGTTCTAATTTTATTAAAAATTAAAAAGAAAAAGATACCACCATTGCCTGGACCCCACCACCCCCACACCTACCCTTGTCTCCATTGGTTTTATTGTGTAAAATCCACAGACAATTTTGTTTTATCCATTCATTTGCTTTGTTTCCTTATATTCACTTATAATTTGTTCTTCTGACTTGTTTCATTAATTCCCTCAAGTACCTTCCGTTTTGCCATAAATGACAAATTTTCATCTTTTTAATATAATCTATCAACACAGATCTATGAATGACGAGTGGGAGTTAGCTTTTAATAGCAGCTGGCAGCTCAGTCACTGTTTTGCTGTTGCTGTAGGAAACTCAGAATAAATATGAAGTAAAATAAGGCATTAATTAAGTAAAGTTTACTGTTGTAAATAATTTAGTAATAGACGGAAAGTTTATAGTTCATTTACCAAATCTGAAATTTTTGTAAATTGTCACAATTTGAGTAACAGAACAACAGCTGGGTTTATCTTAAACAGTTGATCTTTACCACATATTTTAGATACTTGTAGTTAAGTATCTGTTAATATTTTAGAAATAGGTTAAATATCAGAAAAGGTTTTAAGATAGACTAGATAATTACAGTCAAAATGAAATAATTACATCTGAGCATTTCCGTATTACTGTCTGCTCTTCTGCCTTTCCATGTGTTTGACTAGATGTAATCAACAAATATTTAACAATGGCAGGCACTGTCCTAACTACTGGTACAGAAGTGGACAGTATAAAGATGGAACTTTGCTTTTAGTGTGGAGACAGGGGAAAAAATCAAGTAAAATACAGTGTATTGTATGGCTAAGTGGTATGGAGAAAAATAAAACTGACTAAGGGGATAGAGACTACTGGAAGAAGGGTTGATCAGGCCAGGGAGGCCTCACTGAGAATGGCATCCGAGCAAAGACTTGCCAGGAGGTAAGGGAGCAAGCCAAATTTCTTGGAGGGAGCAGTGATCCAAGCAAAGACAACTAAGAGTGCAAAGAACTTAAGGTTAGAGCATTTCTGTCATTCACAGAACAGCAAAGAGGCCAGTGTTGCTGGAGCAGAGTGAGTGGCATGGTGGTGGGAGATAAGATCAGAGAGAGAGCAGTGGTCAGCTCATGGGGGTGACCTAAAATTATCTATCTGTTCAGATTTAGAGATTCCAGGGACCAGGGAATAAACCAATGAAGTTCACCTAGTAATCACTAGAGACAAGGAAAGGGAAATCCTAAAGGGAAAAAGTATGTAGGGTACTGATCCAGTGCTAAATCTAACTCATTTCTTAGAGTCTCTGTAAAGTTGTCTGAAGCTTTTCAGTGATTCTGGGATATGAAGATATAATAGCTGTTCAATACAGTATTCTTTTAATATTTGTTCTTGTTACTTTGTCTTCTATAGGGTGGTTCTTTGTTTTCTACTTTGTGAGTCTAAAATATCTTACAGTACATCTAATAAGGATCTGAGATGTAATGCAGTATACCCATAAAAAATTAGATCCTTACTGGGGGAAAATTATTTGGCATATTAAATCCTTTCATATGGGTTTTAATAGAGACCTGCTTCTCTCCTATATTAGCAAAGGAAGAGTAAAGAGGCAATGTAGCATTTCATGGTAAGCCCAGGGTGGTGGGGAAGAGGCAATAATGTAATTTTCATTTATGTGAAAGGTCTACATAGTTACATTGTAATATAAAATCTGTGCTTGCTTTGGGAGCTCCCATACATAGGTTTCTTGAAGCTATGTAGCAATATTCAGCAAACTCCCAAAAGTTTATTCTTAAGGTGGTTAGTCTACTTCCCCAAGTTCTTACCCACCTTCTTTTCTGAATTCAGTATCCTCATGAGCTCATATTGTATCTATAGTTTCCCTCTCCCCTTTCATTTTCTCTCCATACAGTGAAACTGGGTTTTCTCTTCCCACTTAATACTTTCTGCCCCTTCCCATTCTCCAGAAGTTGTCCTTCAGCAGTCAAAATGGGGAAGAAAAAAAGCTACCGTTCAGAGATATGACTGTGTACATGTCTATTCTAGTTTTTCATTCAGTGTCATTTTCCCTTTTTCAGACCTGAAGCTCTGGGAAGATTGCTTTAAAGACCAGTATCTGGCGCACCCTGGTAGAGTACAGTTATGTCTGCCGCCTCTGCATAGATCCCAGGGACCAGTGGTAGCACCCTAGGGCTGAAAAAATAAAGCTCTTCTTCCTCTCCTTGCCTGCCTACCTACTCACCTTCATTCCTGCACAGCCTTTCTTGACCAAAAAAAAAAAAAAAAAAATCCATACTGATTTAAGAACAAGTTATCTGGGTCATTAATTTAGGGAGACTGTGGAGTTGTGATATGGATAAAGTATTAGCAAAGGAAATGAACAAAAAGAAGGGACTGGTAGCTAAGGTTTTTTTGTTTTTGTGTTTATTTTTTAAAGGTAACAAAACCTCTGATTCAGCTAATTTTTCAGTCTTTATTCTGCCGACCTCCCTGGACTTCAGTTCTGGAGGACAGTATTAGTACATTCTACTTTCCAGCGTAGAGTTCCTTAACATCAGCATTGTTGACACTTTGGGTTGGGTTATTCTTTGTTGTTGGTAGTTGTCCTCTGCAGTATAGTATGTTTACCAGAATCCCTGGCCAGAAGCACTCCCTCAGTTTTGACAGCTGAAAAGTATCCAGACATTGCCAAATGACCACGGGGACAAATTTTTTCTCAGTTGAGAACCACTGCTCTAAAAGAAGGCTGTATTTTTAAATGTGTTTGTTGACAGTTATTATAAATATTGCATCAAATTTTTCAGTGAATGAATCCTGAAAACAGAAGACATCTGCGTGAAAGTTGACTCTTGGGGTGGTGGAACCTTTATAGATCCTGTGACTTCGTTTGAGAATCAAGGTCATTGATCCCACTGTGATACACGTTTACAACTTTACGCAGGTAGTTAGCCCCAGGAACACCTTAGGTCGTTAAGGCATGTCCTTCATAACTATATTCAGTAGTTATTTAAACCAGATTATAAGGGTAACTAAGAGGTAGGGTATCAAAGCACAGAGTGCTTTTCCCCTGTGGCCTTTTATGTACTTCTGTCTGGTCCTGTCTGGGTAGTGATGAACTCTCTTATTCAGCTCACTCCCATGTAATACCCGAAGTCATTTTAGTCACCTCAGGCTGAGGATAGCCAAGCTCTGTGTTTTATGAGAATCGCTATATATTTCAAGCCAGATGTTCTAGAAGTGAGTGATTATGAACTCTCTAAAAATAATTCAGTTCTTCTGGGTGTACAGGCCTGGAGACCAAAGTTAATATATAACGCAAGTCTGGGTAACAGTATACCCGCCTGCAGATTTTCATTATTAATAGATCCCCAACACAGTTATAGACTCATCTCTTTGTCCACATACCATCCTAATAATCTAATTGACAAAAGTCAAAACTGAACTTTATTAGACTAGCCAGCGTTATGTGTAACAACAGCTTCATGTGTCATACTTAAAGCTATTATTCTGCCTTTTTAAGCCCTGTTATTTCCCCAGAAAGGATATAGGGTAGATACAGTTTTAAACAAAATGGTAAGAAATCATCAATAGGAGAGTGAACAATAGATAGTTTAGTGCTTAAGGTTGATTTGTAACACAACTTCATTCACTTTGAATTCTTTAGGTAACTGGTTACAATTTCAGAGTGTTAGATTTTTTTAAGGTTCTTTGAATGGTATGATTTATGAACATAATTGAATCAGTAGTCAGCTAATCAAGATTCAGTTAACATAGGAAATCATAAAACATGTTTTTCCCATACCGATTATTTAATACAATGCTCAGGACTTTCCTTTGAGTATATGTTTGCTGGCTGTAATTCCTGTTGTTTGGGATGACCTGTACCCAGCTTGCAGTGGTCTAAAAATGAAAACTCAGTTAAAGAATTAGCACAGCGTTCAGTCACTTGTAACGTTATTGAGAAATACTGGTGTTTTATTCTTCTTTTCCATCTTTTAAAATTTCCTTTTCATACCTAATACAAAAGCTTTTTTTAATCAGGTGTTTCTAAAGCAGTCCAATTGGTTTTGCAACCATATTTTATTAGTTTACGTAGTAATTGTCTCATTATTAGAATGAATATTATTGACACTAATAGGCGTAGGAACTGAGGGTCAGTACACAATTCAAGTTTAAAGACTGGAGCTCGCGGTATGAGTGTCACAGAGAGGGCTAGTCTGAGTGGAGAGGGTCATGTAAGAGCAAGCGTCTACTGTGTGGAAAGTGGAGCTTTGGGTATGAAAGAGAGTGCATGCATAATCTTTTTACCTTTTGATCCTCTTCACCCTTATCTCCTCAGTCCCCACCTTTGACACCATTCTCTTGGTATCCATGAACTTGGGTTTGTGTAATAAGATTCCACATATAAGAAAGAGCACAAAGTATTTGTTTTCTCCTAGGAGTTCTATGGTTTCAGATCTTATACTCAATTTTTAAATACATTTTAGGTTAATTTTTGTGTTTGGTGTAAGATAATGGTCCAGTTTCCATCTTTTACATGTGAATTTCCAGATTTCCCACCACTGTTTATTGAGGAGACTACATTTTCCCCATTGGATATTTTTGGCTCCTTTGTGATAAATTAATTGACCATATATGTGTGGGTTTATTTCTGAACTATGTGTTCTCTTCCATTCATCCATGTGTATGTTGTTATGCCAGCACTATATTATTTTAATTACTATAGCTTTGGATTCATCATGCAATAATTTTTTTTACATTATTGAAACAGGGGGACAACCTCACAAAAGGAGAAAGACCTCTGATGCAAATGAAACCGAAGATCGTTTGGAATCTTTAATATGCAAAGTAGGAGAAAAGGTATGCTCTAGAATAGACACAGATTTTGATGGACTAAAGGTTATAGTCAACAGAGTTCTGCAGCTGAAAACTTGATAACCTAAATTTAGTCAACACTTATATTGCCATGCTTCTGTCCCGAAGTCAAAACATGATAAAATCCTTGGGATGCAAATTACTGGGAGTTAAATTGTTTTAGTAATTTTCTTAGAAAATGAGACGTAGGCAGAACCTTAAGAAATAGTCCTCTTTATAAATGAAGAACCAAATAAGTCCCAGATACTTGAACTTAATTTGCGCAAGTTATGTAGAGAGTGAAGCAGATGGATTAGAGCCCATGAAGTGCTCCCATTTCTAATACTTCTACTCTAATTTAGATTGCTTTGTTTTTTAGATTGCATTCGTTCTCTTATGGATATTTTATGATCACTTAGAAAACTTTCATTCACTAATTGCTGATACTTGACAAATATTTACTGTGGTGTCTTCTGCAGAGCGCCTGCTCTTTGGAGAGCAACCTGGAAGGTTTGGCTGGTGTTTTGGAAGCTGATCTTCCTAACTACAAGAGCAAGATCTTAAGGCTTCTTTGTACAGTGTATGTATGCTAAAGATTTATGAATCCAGGTGATAATGTATTATCTACTCTTAAATGCTTTGGGAAATGTTCAAAAGATGTGTTTATGTTCCATATGTTATCAGTGTGCATTCTATTAGGAAATTAGTACAAAGGAAAGTGGACACTTCCAGAGATTTTTTTTTTTTTTTTTTTAAGCATACTCCTAAATATATAAACTGGGGTTTGACATCTGTATTTTAACCAGTAGCACCAAACAAATTTGAGAAGTGTTCACGCAAGTAATAATCTTCTTAAAAGCCTAAAGGCACTTTGAAGCTATTAATAGGCAGGCTCTTCGTCTGTGTTGTTAACTGGAACCAGTAGCAGCATTTCATCTGTGGGGAAATTAAAGTGGGAAAAGTCTCGCACGAAATCATTAAACAATCCCAGTGGTGGAATTAGCAATCCTAGTTCATCTCATATACACATTGATAACTCAATTTGCCTTGCAGTGAAGTAGCTGTCATTTCTGGATAAAAGGATCTTTGTACTTTATATGAAATTATAATTTATGAGGTATTTTTAAATTACGATGGTGACTTGTGGTTTCAATTTTTTAATAATTTTAATGCTTATAGCTAACTTTTGAAATTTAAAAATGTACATAGGAATTGGAACTATCAGTGACTTCATTTTAACCTCTCAAAGTACAAACAATTTGGATTATAATTTTTCAAAGGAATTCATATTCAAAAAGATAGATCCTTAGACTGAGAGGCTACTATAAAAAAATCATTTTACTAATTATCCATCGGTTGCCTTCTGGTTTATTTTTTAGAATGTAATAGGATTTATACTTAAAACTCTGATTTAAGTATAAATGCCTTCAGATAGGGGTTGGGCTTCAGGGGTGTGGTTATTTATCCATGCAAGTATTTTTTAAGATGTGAATTGTCCCTAACACTCTGCTCTGGACCTTGGGAAAATGCAAAATATATAAGAGAATGTTGATTATCATGGGTTTCTATTTGTTTTTCCTTTTGTGGTCAGAACTGTCTACATTAGGCAAATACACTTGCTTTGTCCAAAGGTTTACTGCTATAATCCTCTCTACTTTCAAATAACTTTAATGTAAATTAACATATTTGGAATAAGCAAATAGGGATGTAAAACGATCTTACTAAATCAGTGTACTGTGTTAGCATTCAAAGAATGATTTAACTGATAGAAAATTAGTTGAAACTGGTTTTAGTTCTGATTTTTCTCTAAGCACCTGTATTAATATATCTCAAAGTGGAATCATGGTCCCATGACATTGATTAGCTTAGTTTAGAAATGCAGAATGTTTCATCCCACCCTAATGATTCTGCATTAAAGAAACTTGTTTTACCCAGCATTTCCCAGATATTTTCCATGGAAACCATTTTCTATAGAACTGCTATTAAATTCCACTAAGCATATTTGAAGAAACAATTGGTCTAGTATTAGTTATATTTATTTCAGTTTGATAACTTCACAGTCACAGTTTTATTTAAACTTTTGTATTAACCAGTTGCTAGATTAGATTCTGAAAAATTGCAGGGGCCATTATCTACAACTGTAACTTTTACACTTTTTCTGTAGGTTTTT
Organism: Solenodon paradoxus; assembly: GCA_004363575.1. Classification (NCBI taxonomy): domain Eukaryota; kingdom Metazoa; phylum Chordata; class Mammalia; order Eulipotyphla; family Solenodontidae; genus Solenodon; species Solenodon paradoxus. The sequence goes on from RJWH01000659.1 coordinate 525,846, forward strand.
TTTTAAACATAGTTAAAAGTAATCCTGTTCCAAAGTTGATGAAATGATAAAAGCTTTATAAAGTTTAGGAACTTAACATAATGCTGTTTTTGGGGCTTTTCTTATACTGGACTCTCAAATCAGTGCACGTCTGTTACCTGAGAAGCTGACCATTTACACAACGTTAGTTGGCCTGCTGAATGCCAGGAATTACAACTTTGGTGGAGAATTTGTAGAAGCCATGATTCGTCAACTTAAAGAATCATTGAAAGCAAACAATTATAATGAAGCTGTATATTTGGTAAGCTTTTGTTAGTTTTATGTGTCATGACTTAGTGTTGAGATAGTGGCAGGACACGAACTACAACCAAATAATCGGTCCTCGCTCTTGAAAACAGCTGCTCTTTTGAAACCACTGTCACAGGTACCGTAGAAAGTTTCACTCCAAATCCTGGTTGACCTCCCTGCAGCATGTGATGGATTCTTTACACTGCTCTTGTATATCACTTGGTTTCTATACCGCTTTTTTCAGATCCTCCCACTGCCACCTGCCTTTTATTCCTCAGTGTCCTTTTGCTAAGTCACCTTCCTTTGCACTTCAATTTTTGTGTTTTCCAGGGTTCCTCACTTCACATTCTTTTAACTGCTCTCTCCTAAATTCTGGCTGTGCGATTAAATTTAGACTCCTTAGCCTGACCCTGCATATTTTGCCCTAATTTGTTCTTTATCTTTGCCTCCCATATACCCTCCAGCTGTATCAAAATTACTTACAGATCTGAGCACACCTTGTTTTTGAACTTTGTCCCTAGAATACTCTGCTTGCTCTCCTTGAGGAATAATTTACTCCCTTATCATATAGCCCAGTGTTACCTCCTTTATGAGGTACTACTCCCTTTGTCACTGTTCTCAGACCATTTTTTAATTTACCTTTAATATAGGACTCATCCATTTGGGTTGAGATTGTGTTTGTTCCATTAGGCTGTGAATCCCAAGTAACAGGGACTTTTAAGAGCGATTAATAGTGACAATGCAGAGGGCACCTAATAAATATTTGGAGAAATTTTCATTTCTATAGTCGAATAAGAATCTTCTAACAGCCTAATGAAAAAGAAAATTAGAGGTAAATTAAGTAGCTAGAATATCACAATATAAGTTGTTTTGTTTTTGTTTTTTTTTTAAAGGAAAGGTATAGGCAGGAAGAAGGAAGAAGAAGCCCATTATATTTAATTGTTCATTTTCGTTGTTCCCCCATGCCCATTTGAACTAGGGATCTTGGACTGCACCCAGTGAACTAAACCAATAGGCCACCCAGGCACACGTCTTTTTCTTTTGAGGGATGGGGAATTGCAGGCAGGTATGAAGGTGATTAGGTAAGCAGACAGCAAGAGAGGAGAAGCATTTTATTTTTATTAGTTGTTTATTTTGGTTCTCCCTGGCGCCACGGTTTGAACCCAGGTCCTTGGGATGTATGGACTGTACTCAGCTGGAGGCAACAGACCTACTGCTACTCCACCAGAGCATGCCTCTAAGTTCTTAATATATTACAGACTGGAAACCTGTAAACACCTGTTATTCATACCATCTTTGTCATGACTACTGAGCTCTGCCACTGTGGCACAGAAACAGCCATAGACAATAAGTAGGCAGGTGAGCATGGCTGTGTTCCAGCCAATTTTATGGACACTATCATTTGATTTTATGTGATTTGTATGTATTTTTATTATATTTTTTTCAAGAATTTAAAAACCTTAAACCTGTTCTTAGTTCACAGGCTATGCAAAAATATAGGCAGCCGTATACATTTGGCCCTTGGACTATAGTTTTTCAGACTTGTAATTTTAACAATTAGATTGATTGCTTGTAATATTATAACGGACATTTAGATTGATTAGAAATTATTTTCTCTAACAGGTCCGCTTTTTATCTGATCTTGTGAATTGTCACGTCATCGCTGCCCCATCAATGGTTGCTATGTTTGAAAATTTTGTAAGTGTAACTCAGGAAGAAGATGTACCTCAGGTAAGAAAACCCCTTAATGCTCAGTCTTACCTACAGAGTATTAGAAATTTTTATAGCAGATTAGCACACTGTAAATTCTTAACATCTAAAAGTTAGTTGGCATACTGCTGGATTCAGGTGACATCTTCATTAATTCCAGTGATCTGTCTAGGAAGATAAACATTAATATAGCTACAGGTACTCTGAGTTACATGTCTTACTTAAGCTCTATTAAGTACCTCCCGTAAGATTTTATTCAAGAATAAATATAATGTGAATGAAAATTAATGTTTTTAATTTGCCCTAAAAAATTATTTAGGTGCGACGGGATTGGTACGTGTATGCCTTTCTGTCATCCTTGCCCTGGGTTGGAAAGGAGTTGTATGAAAAGAAAGACGCAGAGATGGACCGCATCTTTGCCAACACTGAAAGCTATCTTAAGTAAGGATACTCTTTATTGTCAGGGGAAAGGATATCTTACTGATAGAAGTATGTTATATTTTATCTGTTTATAGTACCATTTGAGTTTTATTTCTCAGAAAGAAGCTGTGGAGTCCTCAGGTTGTTTTGTAGGTAATGTCATTCCCCTGCTGTTAGAACTTACGAGACCTCAGAGTTGATCAAATATGTTTGCTTACTTTGCCATTGCAAAGGAGTTGGTAACATAGCTTCTTTGAATCTCCTTTTTGTACAGGCATAAAACATTCTAATACAATGGTTTCCAGCCATTAGTTTGCATAAAAAAACATCTGTGGTGCTTAAATGTGATCCGGGCTCTAAGCCCAGACTTAGTAAATCATAGTATTTGAGATAGCTCTTGGACACATGCATTAACATATTCCACAAATGGAGAACCACTGCCCTACCACATATATTTATTTCATGTGGATTAATTCTAAACCAAGTTCTATAAACAGTTATCCTTAACCTTCCACTCATACCACACTTGTGTTATGACACATTTCAATTTAAATGTCCCATATTTTCTCAGTACCCACTTCTTTCACAACATTGTAAAAGCTTGTTTTATCTTGTTACATATAATAAAAGACCACGTTGGTAAATTTAGGCTTAATTGCTTGGGAGCATAATGCTTTCTGTGTCCCCTTAAGTTTTTTCAGTTTTTATAAGTTTCACTTTGTGTCTATTAATAGGTACTCCTTTTGATACTGTTAATATCTTTTTTACCAATAAAGCTAAAAGTCTAAAGTACCTACATTTTCATTATGTTAAACTATCTTTACATGGTATTTAAAAAATATTTTTTATATTTTGAAAAGGTGTACTTTTATTTAGATGTTTGCAAAAGAATAAGTTATGCATATTCTAGCATTTGAGTATATGTCCTTCCCCTTTGTTTTACAAATGATGTGTCCAATGTATATACTGTTCTTCACTTGTTCCTTTCCCACTTAATAACTTAGGTTTTTGCATGAAAGTATCATTCTTCCTCATTCTTTTTAATAGCTGTACAGTTTTCCACTTTTAGTGTACCATCATTTCCTCAGTCCCTTGTTAAACATTTAGGGTATTTCTAGTCTTTTGCTGTTATTAGTAGTGCTGGGGGCAATATGCAGGTTCATGTGTCTGTAGACATGTGTGCAAACATTTCTGAGAGAGGTGAATTCTTCAGAATGTCACTGCTGGGCTAAAATGTCTTAGTTTTGATTTTGATAGATTTAGTCAAATTGCCTTCCAAAAAGATTATACTCTTCCTATCTTGTTTTAAAGAGATTATATCAATTAGCCTCTCTGCCAGCAACGTTTGAAACTATTTGTTCACATCTTGGCAATAATAATAGTGCATTATCAAAAATTTTGGTATCAGCCAATCTGATAGGTGTAAAGAGTATTCCATTGTTTTAATTTGCATTATATGAACTGTAAATGCAACTGAACATCTTTTCAAGTTTTTAAAAATCTAAATTTAGGTTTTTATTTTTATCTTTAGAAGACGCCAAAAGACTCATGTACCCATGTTACAAGTATGGACTGCTGAGAAACCACATCCACAAGAAGAGGTAAATTTGCACACACAGTTCACTCTTGAGTAGATTCTTTTCTCTGACATAGTCCAGTAATTCCATTTGTATACCTTAACTTGCTTTCAACATTTTATGTCAGGGGTCCAGCTCCGTAAAACCCTAGGCTTATCCACAGTTGATTTTATTAAAGACTAGAGTGTAATTGAAACTTAACCCTGTTCTGTGGGATTATGATTATAATAGAGTTGACATATTTTTATGTAAATGCCCAATTTGAAAAATGTAAGCTGTAACAGCCCCAGAGAGACAGAATTTTTTTTAAAGCAAGTAATTAACAAACCAAAAACTTAGCACCATTCCTTTGTATTATTCTGTAATTCCAAGTTAGCTTATTTTTGTATCCTGTATTTGGAAGGTAATGATTTTTTATTTTGTCCAGACAAAATATCATTGTAACTTCCAAATAAATTTTTAATAATTAAAAATTAATTTGTTTTTTAGTATTTAGATTGCCTGTGGGCCCAGATTCAGAAATTGAAAAAGGATCGCTGGCAGGAGCGGCACATCTTAAGACCTTATCTTGCCTTTGACAGCATCCTATGTGAAGCACTACAGCACAATCTGCCTCCTTTCACACCACCTCCTCACACTGAAGATTCAGCATACCCAATGCCAAGGGTCATCTTCAGAATGTTTGATTATACAGATGATCCCGAGGTACGTGACCACTTGAAAGTTCTTACCAAAGCGTTCATTACATTATACTTGCATTTAAGTCTTGTTTTGACTTATGCTCGTGACACGTTTTAATTGAGAGGTTTGTCATCTCAGAAGGTCATTGGCAATGGAATTAACAGTTGAATTCAGTGAATGGTGTCACCTGTTGTGTAAGAAGTGTATTTAGCATGCATAGATAGAGTTTCAGAGAGGTTTGCACTTCAGTAGTGTAAGAGCCAGATTGGGTTGAGCTTAATTCTGGTCAGCTCTTACCTGTGTGATCTAGTGTGCCAGTTATCTCTCTGTGCCTTAGTTTCCTTGTGGAAGAACATAGTATCTAGCTATTACAAAAATTAAATTAACAGATAAAATGCATAGAATAGTATTTTACTTGTTATGAGTACATGTAATGAGGGCTTAAAAACTTTCAGCTATTTTGTTTTTGTTCATTTAACCAATGAGAAATATATTTAATCATGACTGTATTTACTAGCGCGATGTAGCCAGCTATATTTGTATAGCAGTATTTGTACACCAGTACCTAATATTGCAGCTGAATCTTTATTACCAGATGGTTGTGTGACATAGAAACAGAATATTGGTGGCTTTCTTTGGTTTTGTTTTTGTTTTTAGGTAACATTGATTTATAAAAGAATAAGCATTTCAAATGTGCAGGTTCACTCTTCATCAGATATATAACACACCATGCCTACCACCAACTTTCTAATAATCTCCATTGGCACTCCCTGGTGGCCTAGTGGGATAATTAAATTGGACACAGTCCACATGTATCCCAAAGTCCTCAGTTCATGACCCAGGCCCAGGGAAACAGCCAATGATGATCAACTGAATAAAATAAATAAAGTGCTCCTATCTCCTCTCTCCCCCTGCCAGCCTTCCTACCTTCATCCCTGCTTGTCCCTTTTCTTTAAAAAAAAAAGACACCATTAAGAGTCCACAATAATAAAAAAAAAAAATTTTAATGTTGACCATCTCTGCTATGCATATATTCTTAAGAAATTAATATTATAGAGGTTAATATTTTTAAACTTTAAAAGTATGGTATGGACATATTTTAATAATACTTGATATTTTTAATATCTATATAGTGTTTGAAATAATTTTCTGCATTTATCATGGAAGTAATCCACTTAGTTTTAAAACTATATAGAGCTAATAATATGTAAAAATTGTTTAATTTTCATATAAGAAATGAGGTGAGCAGAAGTATGTATGTAACTCAGCAATAGTGTGCCTGATGTCAGACATAGTAGAAGAAACAGTGTTCTTGATTCTGCTGTATGTATAAGCAGATGCAACATTCATATCGCTGAAATACAGAGCTTTTATCCTTCTGAACTTCTATCCTCAGCACCCAGTGTAGTGTCAGGAATGTAACGAACTCTCAAATATTTAGCAAGTATTTTCCCTGTCTATTGTATGTGTATTTGTGCTTCTTTCCAGGGTCCTGTAATGCCAGGGAGTCATTCAGTGGAAAGATTTGTAATTGAAGAGAATCTTCACTTCATCATTAAGTCCCACTGGAAAGAAAGAAAGACTTGGTAAGACTTCCCATCAGACTTTTAGAGGGGAGAATAGGTAGCATTTTGATAATTTGGGGTAAGGGTAAAATGTGTGTTAAAAGTGTAAGAAGGGAGCATGCTTGTAGCCTAGCGGTCTAGTACACCCTAGGAGCAGTCCCACATACATCCCAAGGTCCTGGGTTCAAGGCTCAGGGCCGGGGGAACAACCAGTGGTGACAACTAAATAAAAAATAGAGTGCTTCTTCCACCTCGCACTTTTAAAAAAAAAAAAAAGGTGTAAGAAAATCTTCCCTGTCTTAACCCAATCTCTAAAAATACTTGACTTACCTTCTCTAGACCCTTCACTTTCAAAGTACTTTTCTGGGTTCTTTATAGTAATTACATATTATGCCAGCTTTTTTATATGGATGTTTACTGTTACGCTGTGAAGAAATTGACTTGAATAGCAAGTTGGTTTTGGTTTTAAAGTTAGAGGGATAAATGGATACTAATGGTTTTGTTCATTTTCTGACATTAGAGATCCAAACTTTGGAAAAGTTTGTTTTTAATATTTTTTTAAACCTTGGAAAACTTTGGTTTAGATTTTAAGGTGGAAAAGAATTTATTTCAATATATAGCATTTGGGGAGTTGTCTGCCCTAACTAGACTTCTTAAGTTAATAGATCTGAATATGTTTTAGGAGTATTACTTATCCTTGATCTTCAAAGAATTTTGGATACATTCAAGTATTTCCTGTGATAGATAAAGTAATTTGTGCTATACTTAAGTGAAGTAACTAAAATCTAGACCATTTTAAGATTTCCTTTCCTTACCTCTAAACACACTGCTTTTGAAACTGCTTGATTTTTCATGTCTTTGTATACTAACTAAATTTAAATTGCCCTTTTTCTAGTGCTGCACAGCTAGTGAGTTATCCAGGAAAGAACAAGATCCCCTTGAACTACCACATAGTTGAGGTATGAATTCTATATTAAAATTATTTCGAAGTTTCAGGATCATTCTGTTGACTTTAAAATGTAATCAACTATTGGCTTTTTTTTTTTTTTTTTTTTTTTGCCTCTTGTCAAATACTACAAATTAACAAATGGGCAGAGAAATTGCTCTCAGTTTCAGTGCTATTAGCCATGTTAGTAAAGCAAAAAAAAATAGGCTAAAACCAATGCCAAATGGAATTTTAAGTTGCCTATAATTTAGATAGTTTGAAGATTTGTGGATAGTTATCATTGCTAATGTAAATCACCTCTGATTCTATAAATACAGTGTCCACTTAATGGATATAAAAGTGACTTAAACTCTTGAAAATGCTGCATTACTTAGGTAGATAACCTATCATTACTATGCTTATTTGGCCTCTTATTTAGCAGCATACACCAGAATAGTGTACCACTGTTCCCTGTCTCACAAGGCAGGCATAAGTGAACTCTTACTTATTCTTAGAAAACAAAAGAGCCTCTCGGTTTGGAAGTAGGAAGAATGGATGAAAATACTTTTGACCCCATTATTAAATAATACAGAAAGATGATAGTAGAATAGTTGAACACTTTGTAAAGATTTATGTCCCAAAGAACCATGTTTTCACTTGACACAAGGGTCAAACTGTCAATTGCATTATTCCTTCACGTTCTAAAAGTAGGGAAAGTGAGCCCCGTTATGAAGTATTTTTCAGTTATTGCTCATGCTGTACTCGTGTGCTTTATTCAAAATACTTATCTGTCCTATATTTACAAAACTCGAGAGTATGCTTGAGCTATTGACATGACTTTTGAAATGCAAATTATACATCAGTTTTTCTAAATCTGCAAAAGGTATAGAAATCCATCAGAATGAAGTACCGGAGTGTGGGAGATAGGAATGAAAAGAAGGAATGCAGACTCAGACTTTAGATTCTAAGTATGTGGTCCACATATTATACAGGGAAGATGGAAACAAGTTTCTGAATAGGAAGCATGGCAAAGAAGTCTTGGACTGCCAAAAAGATTTCTGGGCACCAACTTCAAGTAGCAGTATGGAATAATTTGACTCTCTGGTCCCATCTTCAGAATCTAATAAGGGTTCCTGTTTTGGTTTTTATTTTCCTACATTCCATTACTATAGGAATGAAAATGATAAGCCTCTGAATCCCTCAGTAAAATGAATATCCCTGAATTAACCGATACTTCCATAGTTGGAATTTAACTTCATGGTTCTCTGGAAATGCAGATTATGAGCATTAACTTTTACATGAGTTACAGAGAGAAGACATTTTCATTACAGTTACAGATCTTCGTGCTTTAAAGAGCATTCTTTTAAAGATTACAAAGTAATTCTTTTTTCATCTGAATGCTGTGGAGTTAGGGCCGTGTTCAGAAGGTTGAGGTCTTTCCAGCAGTAAAAGCAAGCAGAGGTAACTGTTGAATTGAGCTGACTCATGATTCTTTTGCAGGTGATCTTTGCAGAACTGTTTCAGCTTCCAGCACCCCCTCACATTGATGTGATGTACACAACGCTTCTCATTGAACTGTGCAAACTTCAGCCTGGATCCCTACCCCAAGTTGTATCCTTCACCGTTGTTTTAGTTGTTTTTAAATTTACCCGTTTGGCTTGGCTTGGCTTTAAAAAGATTATTAAATACTTCTGCTTGTAGATTTAAGTCACGTCATGAAAATAGTTCAGCATTTCTTTAAGAGTTAATTCATATATCATATAATCCAGCCATTCCAATCTTAGATGTAAATAATAACCTCATTTTCTTATGCTTTGTTTTATTGCACTTTTTTACAAATTGAAGTTCTATGGCAACTCTGGAAAAAATATCAGTAACATTTTTCCAACAGCATGTGCTCACTTTGTATCTGGGTCACATTTAACTCGGGTATTTACATTTCCTTTTAGACATAATGCTGTTGCATGCTTAACAAGCTACAGTATAGTATAAGCATAACTTTTATGTGCACTAGGGAGTCAGAAAACTGGAGGACTCGCTTTATTGCAGTATTTGCTTCATTGTGCTCTGGATCCAAACCTTTACTGTCTCCAAGATGTGCTTATGTTTACCCAAAAGAAACAAAAACGCATTCTACTACAAAGGCTTAGGCATTACTGCTCATAGAAACTGTATTTGTGATAACCCTACACTAGAAAAATTCCAAATACCATCAATCATGGGTAAACAAATTGTTTTTTCTACACAATGGAATACTACTGAGTACTAAGAAGAAACAAGTTTCTGATGCTGGCAACAACATGAACGAATTGCAAAATAATTATATAGAGTGAAATATAGCAAATAGGAATTCATACTTAGAGAACTATTTACACAAAATTTCAGAAAATGTAAAGTTACATCTATTACTAGATGTAGTAATAGAACAGTATTTGTTTGGGGACAGGTCATAGGTATGAAGGAGGGGAAAGAGAATGGATTACAAAGGAGCACGGAAATTTCAGAGGTGATGAAAATATTTACCTTAGTTTCCCAGGTGGATACAGGTCAAGTTACTCTGCATCCTGATACCTCAAAGTTATCTTTAAAAAAAAAAAAAAGATCAATTACTTGAAAAAGAAGCTCATTAGTCATTATGAGGACCTCTGGGAAATTTTTTTTTCTATCACTATTTTGGAGGAGTATAGAGAATAGTTTTCCTTATCGTCAAATTCACAGCTTGCACAGGCAACTGAAATGTTATACATGCGTTTGGACACAATGAATACGACATGCGTAGACAGGTACAGTAACTGCCTTACTTCTGTATTGACTGAAATGCACACTTGTAATAGACTAAAAAGTGTAGCTTTCAGTATAAAATGATGCCCTTGCTGAGTTTTTATGTCGTTCATTGTTTACTTGTTTGGTGCTTTTGTATAGGTTAACTTTTCCCTCTGGAATTGGGTATGTGAGCTTTTAAAATAGGCTTTATGCCAACCACTTAAAGAAGCAGTCTAATACAGAAGACTATGTATAAATATTTGTGTATTTTTGTTTGTTTACAGATCTGCTTCTAAAATAACTAGCTTCTACATAACTATAGCTTCAGGGCTCAGTTTATACCAAAGACCATATTTTTATAACTGTGGTAATGTATCCCTCTTGTATTCTAAATTTCCCAAATCAAATCAGGAAAAGTATTGAACATTTCTCCAGTTTCCATAATGTTTCATGTCCATTGTTAAAATTCTACATATAAAATTCTGTATATATAAATGGTCAAAATGGCTTTCCTGTATCATTCACCTATGAGTAATTTTAGGAGGAATGTGTTTTAAGAAAGTCAAGATTTTCTTTCCCCTGTCTAGATAATAAAACTGCCAGTTGTGTTGGACATCCCCATTATGCCAATCATTCAACAATTTTTTATTGGTCTAATAAATTTCACATTATAGAGTATACTGAGGTGATCCCTATCTAAATAGATCCATCAAATGTATTTTTAAGGGGAAAGGGGCTTTGATGATACGTTTTGTTTGTAGTAAAAGGGAATAGTGCAATAAGAAATTATACTTTAGTTTTGACATTTATAAAATGTCTTATCTGAATTTTTGCCTCTATTTCCCTCTCACTTAATAGGAGCAATAATACAGTCCTCAAAGGTATTTTGAGAATTAAATTATATAAACAAATATAAGGTGCCTGGCATAAAGCAGGCACTCAAATTCCATCTGTTATTCACATACAAGGATAGTAAGATATAGAAGATACATTAACAGGATTTGCAGAGAAGAGAGTAAACTATAGCTATAGATCGGGGATGTGCTGTTCATCTGACTGAATTACTAAGTTCTTATTATAAGTTACTAGTCATTCTTTTTTATTCACTCCATCCTTCTTTCTCTATATAGGTTTATTAACTGGTTTTCCCATCATCTAAGTAACTTCCAGTTCCGTTGGAGCTGGGAAGATTGGTAAGTGGTGGTATTGTTTTTTTTTTTCTACCTTTTTACAGTCTGCAATAAGAAAAATATGTATTCTTATTTAAAACTAACATAAAAGCAATCTTTTTCACAATCTGAAATACTTTAGTGAGTGTGTGTGTGTGTGTGTGTGTGTGTGTGTGAAATAATCTAGAAGGAAGGAAACTATAGCTAAAGCACAAGTTAGGCATTAAATGCTGATTATACAAAAGAGTGTATAAAATTATATTTTTTCATTAGGTCAGATTGTCTTACCCAAGATCCTGAAAGCCCCAAACCAAAGTTTGTCAGAGAAGTTCTAGAAAAATGTATGAGGTAAGTTCTTGATTTTCCCCTTGGCTTTGGTCTCCTAATTTCTGTGGGAGTTTTTTTCTCTTTGTATTTGTATGTCCAGCTATCACTTTAAAAATCCTATTATCTAGCTCTTCCCTTTTAGTTTTTAATTAAGATTTAGGGTTAATGGATATCTAGAATTAAGCAAATAAGTTTTTATGTCAAATATACTTTGAAATAATTTCAAATTTCAGAAAAGTTGCCAGAATTAGTACAAAGAATTCTGTATCCTGTTCATCTAGAGTCTCTTGTTAGCATTTTACTATATTTGCTCTAATGCTCACTCCTTTTTCCCTTTCTGTGTAAATACACCCATGCCATTGGTATTTTGTTCAGAACCCTTTAAAAACAAGCTAGAGAAATGGCATCCTGTTACCACTTAAAACCGTCCGTTGTGTACTTCCGCAGCGCTGACCTGCCGCATGCCCAGCCTACAGCCCTCCCACAGGAGCTGGCTCTGGCCAGTAATACTACCGTACAGTCCACAGATGCTGCTGAATTCTGCCAACCATCCCAACAATCCTGTTTTCTGGTCCAGAATCCTCTCCAGGAACATTTACTGGTCTTTCTCTTCAGATTCCTCAAGTCTTGAACAGTTATTCTTTCTCTGACTTTACTGTCGTCAGTTTTTAAGAGTAGGCTTGCTTTCTTAGGTTGCTCATATCTGCCCTCAAGCCTTGCACTGACGGTGCTCTTTTCAGAGCATCACTCTGGGACACATGAATCCCACCACTGGCGACATTAGCCTTGATCACCTGGCCATGTCAGTGTCTGCCGGACCTCTCCACCGTAAATTCACTGTTTTTCCCTTTCTAATTAATTGGTATTCTATGGGAGATAGTTTGAGGTTACACTCATATCCTGTTATAAATCAAACCTCTATTACAATTCATACTTTTCACTACTTTGATGATTGCCAAGATTCTTTTCATTGTCTATTTCAACTACATTTATTTGTTGGCATTCCACTCTGAGAAACTTTCCTTTCTCCCCAAATTATTTATTCCTGTATTATCAATAGGAACTAATGGATTTCTGTTACACTCAGTGCGTTACAATCTGTTAATGTCATCTGTTTTAATGCCTAAGTTGTCCTGGAATTGTCCATTGGGAGCGCCTTGGACATGAGTGTCCTATGGTTCCTGTGACCTTTTCTCTTCCATTCATGAGTATTTCTTCCTCCTTTCTTGAACATTCTTTATTTCTGGCACAAGATGTTTATCTCATGTTTCCTTGCGCCTCCCTGGAATCATCTATTTTTTCAAGGAGCCCAAGTTTCTAGTTATGGTGTAGTTAGAAACCAAGATTTGGACACATGACATGTTATTGCTAGTTGAGTCTCATTTGGGTTCAGGGCCCAGGATGAACAGAGGTGGTAATATTTTTGTGTGCACATACGTACACCTAGAACTGTTTTTGTATCTCCCTGGGTGTGTGTATCACTCCAACTCCAAACTCGTCAACTTTTCTAAACTTCCCGTTGCCACGATTTCTAAATACCTTCTCAGGCAGTAAGAACTTGGCTCCCATTAACCATGATGTATATTTGCTACCATACTGTCTCCCAGTTACGTATGTGTCTCCTCACCACATCCGTGTCTGCTAGGCTCATGGACTCACTAGCTCACACCTCAGTGCAAACCAGGTACTTTTAAAGAGGGCTTGAGCTTTAAATGTAGTGACAAACAAAAGCTTAAAGACCTTGTTTTCCCTTTCACATCTTTGTTGTCAATGGAATCTAGAATGTTGGAGGTTGTGGCTTTCAGGGTACATTAGATGTTCCTGAAGAATGGAACTGATGAATGGTGTTTTTTGAGGCTCTTATTTGTCTTTGTATTGTAGGTTGTCTTACCATCAGCGTATATTAGATATCGTTCCTGCTACCTTCTCAGTTCTGTGTCCTGCAAACCCAACCTGCATTTACAAGTATGGAGATGAAAGTAGCAGTAAGTAATTAAAAGAAAAAAGAAATCCCTCTGTCTTAAAAAGTACCAATGCAAGTATTCTCTCATCAGTTATTTAAGGTGAAGAAAGTAACCGTTGTCTTTTCTTTGGTTTATTTTCTCTGTTTGAAAAACGATCTGTCACTAGCCACTATAGTTTTATTTACTTTGTCATTTTGAGGATTTCATTGAGATCTCCTTAGTTTTTATTGGCTTGTCAACTTTTTCAATATTGTTTATAATACTATATCCAAGATATATAATATTTTAAATAGGTGAAGTATAGCAAGATGAGTTCTTATCCAGAATTTACTAAAATGAAAATGTGTATTTGTTGAGGCGATGCGCACAGACTATATCTTAACCAGTAAGTAACATGCCTGTCAAAGTATATTCTTAAATATGGTTTTCTTTTTTTGGTCACATCTCTGAGATTGAACCATAATCTAGAAGAATTATAATTGGATGTCACTTTGCACTTGACACAGTATTTACACTTGATGACACAGCCTTCTGAGAGCCTTCACTGCATCTGTGTTGTCGTTCTTTGCACCTTGAAACTCTCGCATTTCCCTTGCCTTCTCATGCTGCATCCCCGGTTCTCCAACTAGGCCTCAGATTACACCTGTTTTTCTTAAAATAAGCTCCATTGGTCCCAATGCTAACACATTTCCTGTGTTGTTATGCCACTATTTTACAGTGAGGAAATAACTTCAAAGAGGTAAAGTCTGAATGAGATTGCTTCTGAGCTAGGTAGAGCCCAGATTCCAACCTAGAATCCTGAGCTTTCCTGAAACAGCTTGATGCAGTGCTCAAAAGTGCCAGGGTTTCATGTTGTCTTGTTGGACTCAGAATCAAAATGGGTTTTGATATCATAACCTACCTTTTGTTGTTGAATACTGCAGTTCCTTTTTTCCTGCAACAAAAACTCTTAACATTTAAGACCTTCTTAAAAGTTGTTCCTGCTTATGTTTCAGTTCTTCCATTTTTGAACCTCTACTGCTGCCAGCCCCACTTTTCCATGTTCCTCCTTCTTGACTCTTTGCCTTATGCCATTACCCCCAACTGGAAAGCCCTTTCTGTTTGCAGTTTCTGTTCTCTCTGTGGCGTCCAGCCCAAGCCCCACTCCTGTACACATTTCTTAAACTTTATCAAACCAATTTGGTATTGCACACTGGCAACTTCATGTGTGAATATCTTGATGTGGAGATGCCTCAGTGGCACGGATTCTTTTTTCTCTCCTGCTTTCAGGAGAAAGCACATAGCAGGTGACTTGTAACTGACATCATTGCAGGTCCTTAGTGACTCGCAGTGTCAGGACTGCTTTCTCTGTTGTGATTTCTCTGTCTCCCTTACTTCAAAAGTGGATTTCCAGTTGCTCTGGTGATGGCTTACAGAAGATGCTACCACAAATTTTACGCAATAAGGGCTTGACAGATTGAACAGTAAATCTGTGGATCACAGCAAATGAGCATCTGACTTACGTCGATCAAGTGTACATGACTAAGCAAGGGGAAAGTAAAAAAAGCCTCTCACGTTGACAGCCTTCCTTATTTCCACTGTCAGAGGAAAGGGATATTGGCAAAAATAAAAGAGAAATAATAGCGATTCTCAGCTTTCTGGCTTACAGTGGCCTAGGGTGTTTGAGGAGTGTCAAAAGATAGCTATGACTGTAGCCAGTATTTCTCCCCCTGAGAAATACCACCACCCCTTCAGTTAGCTGTATCCCCAGAGCCTTATTTTTAGGTGAAAAGCCATTGACCTATATGAAATGAAGCGTTTATTTTTGCCTTTATACAGATTAAATATAGATCTTGGGTAAAGAGAACAAGTATTCTAATTTTTTTTTAAGTTTCTTAGTTATTGAACTATTGTCAAGAATTAAAATCTGACCTACCTTCTCCCCCGTTCTGTACTTAGATTCTCTTCCTGGACATTCTGTTGCCCTCTGTTTAGCTGTTGCCTTTAAAAGTAAAGCAACCAATGATGAAATCTTCAGCATTCTGAAAGACGTACCAAATCCTAACCAGGACGATGATGATGGTAAGGGAATTAGGTATTTTAAACACTTGAGTGGAGCTATGTATAACTAGGTTAAAGCACTAGATATAACTGGCAGCGTGGCTGCTCGTAAAGTGAAATCGTTGGCCAGTTCAGTCTGCCAGTTGTTCCTAGAACCCAGGTATTTTCCCCCTTATGTAAAAAGAAATCAGACGTCTCTGAAATAGCTTACATTGAACTTTACAGTGAGAAAGTCAACATTATACATTTACCTAATTTAAATATTTACTATTGTCTATTAGTATGAATGTCTGACTTAATATTTAGATGTCAGCATACCTTCTATTTAGCATTCCAGTTGAGGGAACAGGGATTTATTATTCTTAGATTTTTTTCTAATTATCTTACTGTGGAATGTTTTTCAGATGAAGGATTCAGCTTTAACCCGTTGAAAATAGAGGTCTTTGTACAGAGCCTGCTTCACTTGGCAGCTAAATCGTTTAGTCACTCCTTCAGTGCTCTCGCAAAGTAAGTGCAGCAAAAAACGGCTTTTCTTGGAGCTTTGCTTGGTGAATAACAATGGTTATTAACTTTTGTTGAATAAAACAAGATCTTAGCCATGTTATATAATTTGATAAATGGAGCATACATTTCTCATGCAGACTATTAGAGAAGCTTATGAAAAAACTGGGTCCTACCACCCAAGCATCTTCCAAAAGGAAGATAAGCAGAAATGGGCGCCAACTACATTTTGAAGAGCCATACCAAGGTTGGCATCTAAAGACAGCTGTGTGATCAGTTCTACAAACTATGAATCTCTAATCAAACCTTTTGTACCTCTAGTGGTTACTATTTGGCTGTATTGCATTGACATCTTAGACAGTAAGTTGGTTAACCTTGAAAAGACTTAATGCTTTTGTTGTCGTGTGTCCCCCCCACCGCCCCCATCAGGTTTCATGAAGTCTTCAAAACCCTAGCTGAAAGTGATGAAGGAAAGTTACATGTTCTGAGAGTTATGTTTGAAGTCTGGAGGAACCATCCACAGGTAAAAACTAATTCGATACGTTTAGTCTCTGATTGTGCAGGTATAAAAATAAGGTAGTTGATCCCATTTTGGTTTGCAAAACATGAAATTTAATTCTGCCCATAGAATGATTTTTAAATCTAATTTTTTTATTGCCATGAAAGTAGAGTTATGATTTGGTTTTGGACTATATCTCAGCATGTTTTAAATACTTAGTGAAGAATGCTTGTTGCTTAGAAGAGTCTACCAGTTGGATAGGTTTTACAAACAAGTTCCACATTTCTCAGACCTCATGTATGTTATAGAGAGGCATTGACAAATTTCAGGATTATACTGAAACATTCTTCTAACTTTAAAATAAAAATTATAAAAAAATTTTAAGACTGAGTTTTTCATTTCATTAAGTCAGTCTTTCATGGTGTCATTGTGTCCTTAACATACCTACCAGAGCCAAGCAGAGGGCAGAATCTTACTACCTAATGACCAAATTGATCAGTTCCACAGCCAATGAAAATGAATTTCACAGACCTCCTATCGTATTTTTATAGCACTGGGGTACTGTAACCTGCAACTAAGTGTGACTTACACTAAAAATTCTTCTCTCCTAGATGATTGCTGTATTAGTAGATAAGATGATTCGTACACAGATTGTTGATTGTGCTGCAGTAGCAAACTGGATCTTCTCTTCAGAACTGTCTCGTGACTTTACTAGGTAATACCCTCTCAGAATTGTGTACATGTGATCCCTTTTCCACAAGCTCCAAATTCTCGTCCAATCTGGTAGGAGAGAACCTTGTAAAAATCCCCACAGAATGGAAGTACATGTAACTGATATGGTTGCAATATCTCTTAGGAAAACACACTTTAAGTTGAATTAAAACTCAATCAACTAAGTAGAAATGCTGATGATAAAGGGTCCAGACTATTGAAAGAGATCAGGAAGAGATCCTGTGAGGGTCTCAGCTGATAAGCATAATGGGATGCAAGGAAGAGTTCAGCAACGGTAGTGACCTGGAATGCATACCAGGAGCTGGAAGAAAACCAAAGTCACACTAGATTAATTACACATCATAAAGGGTTGGAGAAAGCCCTGCTGGGCCCCTTGATGCCTGAAGGCAAGAGAGATCTCAATTCAGTCAAAAGATTCATTTTAGACCCATTCTCCCCAAAGGAAAGAATTTCATTAACCTTCTTACTAATAAAATTGAGTCTGTAGACTTTCTAAATAAGGACTGGGATAGCAGTTGACATAAAGTAGGAAACAAAGGGGAATTATTTGCAAAGACAATTTAAAGAAATCTGTCCCTGCCTTTACCCTCTCCATTGTATCTGCTACTGGCAGAGGACACTGGCCTTAAAACAAATTGAAGCATGATCTAAGGTTATACCAGCCATAATGGCATTCATAAATGAAGGCAACAGAAGACACTTTCAGATTGTAAGCTCTGAGAAAACTGGCCATCCAGTATATGTTAGCCATTATCCTCCATGATGTACATTTGTAACTCCGTCCTCACAGCACCACTACAGAGGGATTCCAGGAGCCAGGAGGAAAATGCTGCAGAGTGCGCCAGTAGCTTTCCCAGTCACACAACTAAACGTAAAGCCAGAGTTCATTACATCTCTAACACCAAGCTTAAGTATTTCTGACTTTGTAAAGCCTTCCCTTATCACCCTCTCCAAAGTTAAAGTACTCTGCTCTTTTATCCTCTTTGCCAACATTCTAGACTTGAAGTTTTATAAATAGATTATTATCTTCCACTTAAATGATCATCATCCGGGTCAAAATTTATAAAGTCCAGCTACTCTCAACAAATGAGTTTCTTAAACGTGCCAAGAGAATTGGCTGGGTGTGTGCTAGTTGAATACATGTAAAATGAGCCTTGGGTTACCATGTCTAGAAAATTCCAATGTTTTAGTGTTTAAATTGAGAAGAGAAAATGCATTCTTTGTTCTTAGTGTGTTTTTTTCTGATTTATCATTTCATGTCAATGAATATATACATATACATGTCAAGCTCCCTAGGCAGTAATGGGTCCTTACCTGAGACTAATAGGTAGAGATAGATTCTTGCACAAGAAAAATCCTACTCAAAGAGTGGAAGACTATATCAGACATGTAGAATGAGGAGTTTTAAAAATTATGAGGTCTTTTTTCTTATGAGCATGATTTTAACATATAGTAACCAAATGCTGTATTACTTTTGAAGATTGTTTGTTTGGGAAATCTTGCACTCCACAATTCGTAAGATGAACAAGCATGTTCTGAAGATCCAGAAGGAACTAGAAGAAGCTAAAGAAAAACTTGCAAGGCAACACAAGCGGGTAAGTCTCTTTTCAGTTTATAAATGGACAGTAAACCAGAACCTCGAGACTGTTCAAAGCGCATTACCTGATAGCAGTTTAGCTCTGCTGAAGCCCAGTTATGCAGGGCTGTTTGTAGAAGTAGAGAAGGAAAGACCTGGAAATCTGTCGCTCTGCTGTGCTTAGGAAGCCACAAACCTAACTTTTTCCATAGTTTACCATCCCTAGATCAGCTTCTTGTTCGCTCGTAACAAAAAGGGAGAAGAGAAGAATATCCATGTTTACCACTTCCCCAGTACTGTGGAGAGCGGTGAGCAGTCATTACCAGGGTTAGAAAATACTTTAATAAGAAGTATTCGTATTTTAGCTATTTGGGAAGGAAGTAGTGAGTTGGCTGTTTTCTGTGATTGAGTACTGGTTTTCTTCATGACAGTATTTTCCAGTGTTACACATATTTACCAGAGTAGAAGGTAAATCATAAGACCCTATAGTCAGTTTGAGTGACATCTCCATATACACATTTTTATATATATATATATATATATATATATATATATATATATATATATATGAATTGAGGCTGAGTAAAGTTTACTATCTCAGGGTTACGTGGCTATTAAGTTACAGCTAGGATCTGACCTAGGTCTGTCAAACTCGAGGCTTCCTGCGTCATACTGTTCTCTAGGTGCAGTGTCTAATACAGTAACCATAAACATGTAGCTTTGAATGATTTAAAACTAAGTATGATTCCTTAGTTATACTGGCCACATCCATATGCTCAGTAGCTCTTGTGATCAGCAACAGAGATTTATTTCCCTCATCACAGAAAGATCCGTTGGGCAATGGTACTTATACCTTAATGAGGTGTTAGAAGACTGAACTCATTAACAGATCTGTGTTAAAGATAAAGCAGGATTCTGTAAAAAAGGGCATTCTGATAACTGCTTGAAGGAGAAGGCTGTTTTCCCCTTCTTACTTTGATTCAATACACTAGAATTCTAAATGTTTTTTCCCTTTTGTTCATTTGCATTCTGTAGCGAAGTGATGACGACGACAGAAGCAGCGATAGAAAAGATGGGGCTCTGGAGGAGCAAATAGAAAGACTACAAGAAAAAGTGGAGTCTGCTCAGAGTGAACAAAAGAACCTCTTTCTTGTCATATTTCAGGTATCTTGGCTTGGGACATGAAGAAATATATTTCTTTCATTAAAATATGCACTTATTGAAGAGTTTAAAAATAAAATGTCTCCTACCTAAGGGTGACTCGGTAAACCTCCACATTCTCTTGTTCACTTGCTATTGTTCCATGAACATTTCTCCATGCTTCAAAACCACTGGGGAAGCTTTACTTATTAAAGTATCTCTCTCATACAATTATTCCCTACTGTTGATTGTTTTCCTTCTTGATGAGCATTTTTGTGCATAGATTCCTATTAACATTTGATTACGTACTTAGAATAAATGCTAAGACGATGTTACTGAAGTAATTCAGGCATTAAAGACTTCATATTGCCAAAAAAGATACACCGACTCAAAAAATTTGCCTTTCTTAGACTGACAGTACTTACTATCATGTAAGTTTGGAATATGCCACCAATGGTGGAACAAGTAACTTTGAAGTCTCTTGGTCAAAAATGTAGCTGTTTCTGAAACAGAAGAATTTTCTAACTTTAAATCCCTTCTCTAGCGTTTTATCATGATCTTGACTGAGCACTTAGTACGGTGTGAGACTGATGGGACCAGTGTATTGACACCATGGTACAAGAACTGTATAGAGAGGCTCCAGCAGATCTTCTTACAGGTTTGTGGAAAACTTTGCTGTTAGCTCAGAAATGCCACTGTCTGACAAACTTTTCCTTTATAAAAACTGTCAAATTTCTCAGATTATATAGTAACTATATAGTAACTGTAGCCTTTTAGTTTATGTTCATTTGCTCCTAACTATTGCTCATCTGTTTAGGCTTAAGATTAGTTCTGTAATCACTCAGACTCCCAGTTGTCTAGTCGTCAATCTTTTTGCTAGAAAGACTAAATATAATCAAAATGTGCAGAGAAAAATGTTAAGGGAACTGGAAGTGGATGTATATAAAGGCCCTTCAAAATCTTAGGCTCAGTTGCTAAACAGTGGCCCCAGAAGCATGATTGAGTGCCCTAAGGTCTTTGTACAAAGCCCAAGTGTAACACATTTAAGTTAAAAATGTATAGGAAAGTGGAACTAATTGTTTGTATAGCCTCAGACACTAATATCCCAGATCCTTGTTCTAGAATGATTAACTCAGAAATCATAAAGGGGAAGTGAAGGAGCTATTTTAAGCCTACAGATAGGAATTCTCTCTAGACATTAGTTATTGCCAGTTAAAAGCTTCAGCAGTCGGGACAGATCTGAGAGTATTCAAGTTACAGAGGCACAGATAGAAAGTGTTTTCTGACATTTTTTTCCCCACTTAGGCTCACTAGTCACTGATTTTAAAATAGCTCGTTTGTTTTTTTCTTTTTGTTTAGCACCAAAGTAATACATCTGTGATTGAGTCTATAAAATAAACTCAAACCTCATTTTTACCTTTTTTTCAGGAAGACAGAGTTCAGCTATTTTTTCTACATTTCAGAGACCTGAGTTTTAACCATAACATTAGCAGCTATGCTATTCTTATTTGTGAAATACTGTTCCTATATGGACTGCTTGTTAAACTCAAACTGTCCTCTGTCCTACTGAGGGGGAGCCGAGTATGAAACAGCGGCAGCAGCCCCTTAGTCCCAGCGTTCTGTAATGTGGGTGGTTGCTGAGAGGATGTTTTTTCCTGACTGAACCACCCTTTTCTGTGTCCGCAGCATCACCAAATAATCCAGCAGTACATGGTGACCCTGGAGAACCTGCTGTTCACTGCTGAATTAGACCCTCACATCCTGGCCGTGTTCCAGCAGTTCTGTGCCCTGCAGGCCTAAGGGTCCATCCCCCTCCTGTTAGATGTGTTTGTAAATGGTAAAACAGTTTGTTTTATTTTTGATGGTTTGAATGCTTGCTTTCTTATAGTAAGTATCCTTTCACTTATTAAAGGAAACAAAGAGGGAAGAGGGCAGTGAAGAACGTGGCAGTACATTGCCCCTACAGCAGATATTCCCTAATGACAATAATGTGACGATGACCATAGGATGTATTATATATGTGACGGACAACTTTTTTGATATTTTTTCTCCTTCAGGCACAAGATAACTGATCTTGAGATATGAACTAGAGTTCAAGCTTCAGTAGTGTATAGAACTGGTGGGTTTATTGTCAAGTAGCATAGCTTTCCACAGCTCATGAATAACCTAACATGGCTGAAATAAAACTAAAAATATGTTTTTTAAACTTTGGTATTCATGATTTATCATCTCAGTCTACTTTAAAATTAATGGTTTCTTACTGAAAGTGTACTTACCTCCACTTGAAGTTTTCTATTTTAAAACAATATTTTTTAAAAGTGTTACTATCATTATTTAAAAAAATAGTGTTACTATTTAGAGTAGCCTTTCCCAGATGTGTCTGAACTTGTCACTTGAGAATCTTTAAAGTGTTTTAAAATTAAACCACCATTTCTAGGGGTGGGATACAGATAATTATCGATAACAGTTCTTCAAGGCTCCTCAGGTGATTCCAGTGTGCAGACAAGCTGGGGAGCCATTTCCACAGAGAAACATTATCTAGTCTCAAACACATCTGTCCAAAGTGATCATTCTAAAGTATAACTAGAAGTAGCTATTTGACTAAAACTATACTTGGGTGTAGGCTTGGATTTTGTTTCCATTGAATCAGGCTCACAAATTAGTAGTTACTGGGACCAGTTTCCTATGTGGTATGCAGGCTGAACTAAGGTAATAAGAGTACATCGTGAAATCATATACAAGTATAACGGAATTATATGACATTCCAAATTTCTATCATTATAAATTCATTAAACCTTACCAAAAAAATGTAAGTGATCCCACAACTGCTATTATTTTTGTGCCTTTGTACAACATTGGTTTTTTGTTTGTTTGTTTTTTACTTATAAGCCTATGCTGCATTAAGCATTTTCCATATTGATCTCTAGTCCTTGTCTTAACCATAACTTTAGTGACTACAGGCTATAATCTACTTAATAATTGGAAATCCTGAGGATTTTTAAATACCATACCATTTAAGACGATTACTCACAGGTAGTTTATACTCTCCTCCTTCCTACAGATTTTGTAATTAGTTAGAAATGTCTCATGTCCTCAAGAAGCCAAAGGATAACCATTTAAGGTTCTTGGTAACTTTATATGACCCTAAACTGCTTTGTAATAATTTCACAATGTATAGTAAAGTTTTGGCTAGTGATAACTGCTTGAGCCAAATTCTAGAGTGATTTCTAGGTTTTCATTTCCTTTTTCTTGCTTCCTTTCTTCATGTGTAATGGTTGCTTCTGACAACTGTTCACTGACACTGATGTGACTGCTTCTCCTAGTCTGGCTGCCAGTTACATGGAGAAACTGAACTAGAGATGGAATGTGAAGAAATAAAGGTGCTAGGTGCTAGAGCAAACACTCAACAGTTGCTTTTCCCACTATTAATGCTCACACAGACAAAAGAATGGCATGTCACTCTACATCGTATCTTGTAAAAAAAAAATAAATCAATATTCCATTAAATTGTACTGATGCCATTTAACATGCTTTTCTCAAAGTAAACAGATACTTTTTCTTGATTCTCTACTGCCCCTCTAGGAATTATTCAGGCTGTGGTTCATATGAAGTTTTGTTTGCTTTTCCTGGGATGTATTTAATAAGTTATAAAATCACTACTAATCTGTGCTTAATACTTAAAAATGGAAGAGGAGGAAAGAACTTGCCAACTGGGGAGAGTGGATTTGACTGTCAGCATATCTGAATTCGAGGATTTTTTTAAATGGAGGAAGGTAAATCGTAAATAGAAGCATTTCAATTAGGCAAACCAATATTTTGTCTTGATAATATGTGCTCATTAGTGACCAGCCCTGATGCTATAGATTCACCATGTTAATTCACAAAATCCTTTGAGAGAGGAATATGCCCACCGAGCAGAGAAAAAAACAGGTCGCAGAGTGACTTACCCAAGGGCCTCAGCTAGACGTGGTGCCAGGCTCTGTCTCCCAAAATGCATACTGCTGTGTCAGCAGCTTGCACTCCATTACTCTGTTGACATCAAGCTGAGCGTGTTTGGTCCCAGGAAAGTCTTGCTACCCATGCACAACCAGTTTTTACTGAGCTGTGATAGTTAACATGGTATGTCCTTTTTTAAATGAATACTTGATGAACAGACTAAACATTTCTGTACTGAATACTTCATAGAGAACTACTAGCAGCTAGAATTAGAGCTTACTTAGAGTTGACTAGTTTTGACTTTTGCCTTCAAACATAGTATCCAAGCTGATCTAGGAAGAAAAGTAAAAATATTAAAATTACCTATTTCTTTGGAGCAGTAAACTTGTCAAAGGTTGCCTCGAAAAAATACCCAGTTATCTAGACACTGGTGTTAGGGCCCATGTTTATAAACCCTGACCCTCAGAATTCCAAATGCGTCCTTGCTGCTAATTAGGACATGCTGTTTCCCAGCAGTAGCTCCGTTTCCTCCTGACTTGAGACAGAAATAGTATAGACAACCTGACCCAGCATCTGGGGACAGTGGCCAACAAATGTCCCTGTTTCTTAGGGTGCGAATCCAGTTCAGGCAACTTTTGCCTTTACTGCAAGTTCTTCCTCCTATCCCAATTTAGGATCTGCTTTGGTCTATTAAGTATCAGTTTTTAGCTATAACCTACTATTTTTGAACCTGCTCCACCTCAGCTCCCATTCTAGATGGAGAATAAAACTATCACAGACTCAACATTTTGCCCACAACCAGACCTTGCTGGACCTTCACTGACACTTAAGCCATAACACACTTATTACTGAAACATTTATGGAAGTTGCCGTTTATCTATAAAGACTACATTTTGTGGGTTTTCAGAAGGACCAATCTAAAGTTCCTTTATTTAAATATAAAACACTGTAAAAGAGATCACCTAACTAAAAATCACATTTTCTCATATGTCAGCTCATGGCCACACACAGTACAAGTCTTCCGGTACGTGTCATCTTCTAGGTTTTCTTCTGGTCCATACTCATGTTGATGAGCAGTTGTTTCCCTTTTCCACACACTGCTTCTTACTGCTCGCCGTAATTCTAAGGAAAATGAAAGTCAGTTTTTCAGTGGTGCTATTCAGTTAGATCCAAAGTTCTTTTTTGAGATCCAAAAGGCTTTTTAGTGCGTGTGTGTGTACCACATCAGTTTTCATTTCATAACCAATCAATACTGGTTGGTTGCCAGGCTCTTATTTCTTGCCTCACCAGCTTGGCCTGTGAAATCCAAGTCACTGGGAGTAGGGTGAAATGGGGAAGATTCAGAAATGCAGGTTATATAAACCAAATTCAGAGGGTAAACTCCTGAGGCTGGACTGAGGAAGGAAGTTCTATGTTTGTAAGTCAGGAGTTACCTCTGTAGCAGATAAGTCAAACTTTGCTTATAAGAAAACTTAGAAGCCAAACTCTGCTATTTGTCCTAGAAGAACTTTGCTCATGCAATTGATCATAAGTCTTACTCCTCCTATAAAATGAGGCAATACTTTAGGAAAGGGATTGTTATAACTGCAAAGTACAACCTAATTATAACTTAAACTATTAAAAGATGGAAAGCACCATAGGTTTTATTTTATAGGTGAGGGAACTGAGCAAAGTAGCGTGTAAACCCAAGTCATCTTACTCTAAACTTTAGAACTTTTTTCAGTATATTGTTACAATGTCATTTTACAAAGAGAACTATGTTGGACACTGAGAAAAGCATTTAAGTTAATTGCATCTTAACTTCACATTGCTATTACCTAAAGAAATCAAGTATGTGTTAACTAGAAGTGAACAGCCTAATTTAACTTCTAAGTTTCTAGTTTAATGAATAATAAGCAACACTGTTTACATATTTCTCTTCTGACCAGTGATTCTTGAAGCCAGGACTGTGTCTACCTAATGAATACAAGAGTTATCTTCTATAATGTCAGCCATACTGTCAGAAATAATAAGCTAATTCAATAAAGTCACAGGGTACAAAATCAATGTACACAAGTCTGTTTTACTTTCATACACCATATATATCAGAAAATTAAAATAATTCCATTTACAATTGCATCAAAAATAGTAAAGTAGGAATAAATTTAACTGAGATTAAAGACTTGTATACTGAAAACTTAAGACAGTGAAAGAAACTGAAGCCATAAAGAAATGCAAAGATACCCCATGCTCACATGGAAGAGTTAATCTTGTTGAAATGTCTGTGTTATCCAAAGCAACCTACAGATTGAGTGGAATACCTGTCAGAGTTCCGATGGCAACTTTCTCAGAGATGAAACATTCTAAGATTTGTCTGGAATCACTAAAGATCGCAAGCAGCCAGACCAATCTTGAGAAAGAAAAACAGCAGGAGGCGTCACGTTTCCCATTTTCAAACTTAGCACAAAGCTATACTGAAATAGTATAGTATTGGTGTAAGAAGGCACAAGGTGAATGGAATAGGACACAGAGCCTTTGAAAGAACCCATACATATATATAATGACAAAGGAGGCAAGACGGTACAATGGGGAAAAGACAGGCTCTTCAATAAATGGTCCTGGGAAATTGGACCACTATCTTACACCATACACCAAAATAACTCAAAATGCATTAAATTTAAAGACCTGAAACCATAAAACTAGAAGAAAACATAGGCAGTATGCTCCTTAACATCAGTTTTAGTGATTTTTTTTTTTTTTATCTGATGCCAATAGCAAGGGAAACAAGCAAAAAGACGGGACTATATCAAGCAAAAAGCTGCACAGCAAAGGAAACAAAAGGCAACCTACTGAATGGGAGAAAAAAATTTCACATCAGATACAAAGAACTCATACAACCGAATAATAAAAATAGATAGTTCTAAGGGAGACATACAGAAAGCTAATAAGCACAAGAAATATGCTTCAGGTCACTGATCAGGAGGGAAAAGCAAATCCAAACCACAGTGACTTAATCCCGTCGCTTGTCAAGAGGTCTATTAAAAACATAAGAGCTGGTAAGGGTATAAAGAAGGAGTCTGCACACTTGGTGGGACTGTAAGTTGACATAACCACTGTGGAAAACAGTATGGAAGTGCCTCAAAAAATAAAACTAGAAATATCAAATGATCTAGCAATTTCCACTCTTCATGGCACCATTATTTATAAGAATCAGGATATGGAAAAAAACCTATGTCCATAGGTCAATGGATAAAAATACTCATACATCACTTAATGGGGATACATTCTGAGAAATGTGCCACTGAGTGGTGTAGCCACTGTGTAAATATCAGTGTAATTGCAAAAAGCTGGCTGGACAGCTGCACACCCAGGTGTATGACAGACTACTGGACCACTGTCATATGCAGGCACGTGTTGGCCAAAACATTGATGAGTGACTATATACGCTACTACACAGTCATGAAAACGAATGAAATCTTGCCATTCGCAACAACATGGATGAACCTTAAAGTTTAAAATGCGATGACAACTTGAGAAAGATACTGTATAATCTCACATATTATGTGTTACCTTAACAAAAACCATCTCAATGTAGTATAAACCCCAACAGTTGGCTGTTCTTTGTGGAATCCAAATGTCTGACTTAAGCTTTGGTGCCAATGCATCAGCTTCAAAGAGGGCTAACACAGCTAGGGAGCCAGGCTGCCCCCAACCCCGCCCCATAAGGTGCCTTGTTTTACAGCTCTTGGTTGATTTAGATCATCAGAATACTACTCAGCTACTTAGGGGTATTCTTTCTCTTCCCATATCTAAAATTCACTCATGTTTTAAATTCATCAATAAAGAATGAACTGAAAATCCTGGTCATCTCCCCACTACCTTTGAAGATGCCAATAAAAGCAAGACTCCAGGCCAGGACATTTTCTATCCACAACCTCACTGCTGTCCAGAAATGCTATGTAACTTCCAAGTCTTATAAGTAATAAACCTTTTTCAGTTTCCTGGTGGTTATTGCAATCAAAAGAACCACAAGGGCGCACCCTGGTGGAGTAGTGGTTCGGTCAGGTGTCTCACTGGTGCAGTCCACATTCCAAGGTCCTGGATTCACCCCCCAGGGTCGGGGGGTAAACAACCAAGATGAACAACTAAATAAAATGAAATAAAAGTGCTTTTTCCTCTTCTAACTACCTTCTTGCCTACTCACTTTCATTCCTGCCTGCACCTTCTGAAAAAAAAGTCAGGCACTGACTTTGACGGGATTTTACTGGTCAAATTTGGGGCAATT
This sequence comes from Solenodon paradoxus, assembly GCA_004363575.1. Classification (NCBI taxonomy): domain Eukaryota; kingdom Metazoa; phylum Chordata; class Mammalia; order Eulipotyphla; family Solenodontidae; genus Solenodon; species Solenodon paradoxus. The sequence continues at coordinate 553,902 of RJWH01000659.1, forward strand.
TGAGCATCAAAGTAAATTACAGGAATGAATTTGATTTGAGAATTAAGGATCCATAAACCCAACTGGTACTTATTAAAAACCCCTTTCCAAAAGAAGCCAAGGAATTGCAGAAAGAGTAACAACTAGGAAATCACCACTTGTAGCCACTCTAATAACTGACTCAGGCATGTGTTAAAACCAATGAGTGAAGGGAATGGGGAGGGTGGGGGGCAAATGGTTTTGGAGCCCACCGGACAATGGAGAAGAACACTTGGTGATTAGGTGGAGGGCACGGTGTGTTGAAAAATAACTAAGAAATGGGAAACCTATACAAAGGAAGTTATTTTAATGTGTAGAATAATTACAATAAAAGTATTTAAATAAATAAAACCAGAGTGAAATTTAAGGAATGAGATGTCACACAGTCTCAAAGAGCACCCCACAAACTTACTAATTACAAAGGAAAAGAAATACCTTTACAATGGGGAATCTGACACTGCCTTAATCAAACAGAGTATCACTCTCTTAGAAGAGACCTGATAGCATGTGTCTGCTGATGTGACACACTCAAAACACCTCAACCTAAGCTAGGAAGTATTCTTACCATAAATGCTTTGAATGAAACAGGTAACAAGCTGCTAATCCATCTGAGTCGGCTGACCATACATACGGTTTTAAATGGGACAGTACCATTCTTTTCATATTTCTCAACTGTTCCATCATTTCAATGTCAATTTTGTCTAGTTTTTAATAAACCAGAGCCATCTCCAATATGGGGTGAAAAGGGCAGTGAGTTACCAGGGGCCCAGTCTATTGAGGGGGCCCAAAAGCAGCTGCCTTTTTTGCTCCATGTCAAAGATGGCCCGTGCTGGTGCTGCAGCCACTACTGCTGGTCCCACCCCCTGAGGAAACAGGAGCCATGGGAAGAGGATCCCCCTCACCACAGGCACACCAGTTTCTTCAAAGGGAGCGGAACAGAGCAGTGTGGTCAAGCCACAGGTTAAGTAGGATGGGAGTTACCGCTGGCACTGGGCCAGTTAAAGCAGCATGTGTTTTAGGCAGGACATTCAGAGTGCGTCTTATGGGGCACCAAAATTCCTTGCACCAGCCCTGGCCAATTGTAAGAAGTTCCGCTGGACCACATGCTGTTACTCCTTGCTGCTGGCCTGGCTGCTCAGATCCTGCTCAGATGGCTCCGCCTCCTCCCCTCCCCTTAGTCATTTTTACCATCCCCATGTCCTGTTTTTTGTGTCAAGGAAATGTGGTCAGCCTAAACTGGAGGGGCACTGCAAAAAAACAGGTGCCTTGGACCCTTCAAAAATGTTAATGTCGCATGACCTCACTCATAGGTGGAATGTGAATAGACAAAAAACAAACAGACGAAACATAACCAACCCTGAAACACTTGCAACAGAACTGAGGTCACCAACAGGGAATGGGGTGGGAGGGGGCAAATGGTGGCAGAGCCCACTGGACAGTGGGGAAGAACACTTGGTGACTTGGTGGATGGAGGGCAGGGTGTTTTGACAAATCTAGGAAATGGAAAACTTATACACAAGAGGCTATATTAATGTGTAGAATAATACTACAATATAAAATACATAAAAAATGTTAATGTCACAAAAACTAAAAAGGCTGAGGAACTTAAAGAGATTATGGATCTGTATCTTCCTTGATTGGCCCCTGAATCCAACAACTAAAAAGCTATAAAACACTAGAACTTCTGGGGGTAGTTAAATATACATCAGGTACTAGACAGGAGCATTTACTAATGCTATATTTACTGTGATCATTGTTTTTCAGTTATGGAGAAGTCTGTCATTGCTTTTAGAAGACAGTACTGATACGAATCACAATGCCTACAAGTTCAGTAAAATACGTGTGTGAGTGAACAAAATTGTGGCATAATGTCAATATCTGGTGCAATCAGATTTGTTGAACAAAGCTTAATAAAATGTTCACATTGCTTCATTTAAACAAAAATTGGTGGGAAGAGGAGTTGAGAAAGAGAGGGATAAAGATGAGAAATTTCAGAAGAGTGGGGGAGACGTGACTGACCTTGGGGAGCTGAAGACACCTGGATGAGCGGGGCAGGGACATGCCAAGCAGCACTGAAGCCACGCGAGACCGCGGACGGAACAGTGACTTACCACGTCACAACCCCTGATCCTGGTGACCAAGGGTTTCAAAACACAACGGGCTGCGGCTCCTGCTCCTGGAAGCAGATGAGACAACTGCCAAGGGTGCCTTCAGCAGCGCGGCCCACACACAGCCCAGGGTCCCCAGTCTGCCGGAGCCAGGAGGGCCACCAAGATGAACAACTGAATAAAGTAGAGGGCGTCTTCCCCCTCTGCCTGCCTCCCTGTGCTCACCTTCATTCCTGCCTGCACCTTTCCTTTAAAATAAAAACATGGCTACCATGAACACGATAACCAGTCTTGCTACTGATATTTTCAGGACCTGCTTGTACTTTTTACCCAAAAGAAGTTCTACTCTAAATCCAAGTTTAAATGAAAACTATAGCTTATTAGTTTTGCAAAAGAGCAGCCTGTATTCAAAGAAGCCCAATGCTGCTTAAGAGAACTAACTCTGGTACTTCCAGAGTTACTTCCAAATCCCTTTTTCTTTTTTTAAAGGAAAAGTGCAAGGCAGGAATGAAGGCAAATAGACAGGCAGGCAGAAGAGAAATGAAAAGGGGGCATCTCTATTTTCATTTAGCTGTTTTCTCTGCTTTCCCCGCTGCAGACCTGGGACTTGAATCCAGGGGAATGTGACTCGCTCCTTTAGAGATGACTGTCCTACTGACCACTGCTCCACCGGGTGCACTAGTTTTTACCAATCCTTGCTGGAAGGGACTGTAGTTTTAACACAGGTGTCCCTGGTTACCTAGAGGGAAAATATCACAAGAAAAGACAAAATAACGTATGAAACCTCGTCCTCAGAGATGGAAGCAGAGCAACAAGGAACTGTGGGCTTCAGGCTCTCCTGAGCATCCCAACAGTCATGAATGTGACCACGGTGTAAAATGTCCGCAAACTTTGAAGGGGCCCCCAAATGGAAATTTCTTACCCACTTCTTTCGGGAGGAAAAGTAACACTGAGCACTTAATGAAGATTTCCTTTAGAACAGTAACTTTACCACTACTAAGTAAGGGAAAGTGAAGCGTAACTTTAAAGAAAAGCCTTCTCGCTGCCTTATTTGTGGAAAGGACGCCCGCACTCCCCATGCTGCGTCCCTGTGCCAACGGAAAGTTCTCATCCAACACCAGCACCAACGCGTGCTGCGCCTTCTGAAATCCAGTTAAATTGCACAGCAGTGATGTCCTCATTTCTCCTGCTGCTGCCTTTGGATCTAAGAGATCTGCAACAATTTGAATTTGCCAGCAAGAGAATTCTTTCTTGCCTCCTGTCGTTTCTATTTACATATACAGTATCCCAGTTATGCTTTAATTCTCCTCTGCAGTAAGATAACCCTGTCTCCAACTGCTGACGCAGAAGATCATACTCTAAACACAGGTAGAAGCAATCCTCTTACCTTCCCATAAAAGAAGTAAACTTTGTGTCAGCTTCTTTGTGGATCAAAATCAGAAGACCAAGAGGAACCTGGTTCCAATTTCTTTTCAATTAAAAAACTTTGACTTGCTTTTATTCCTCTCTGTTCTGAGCCTTCTGAGCAAACTGCAAAGTAAGCTCCTTGTGTCTACTGTCTACAGTGTCTACTCCACTCTCGGCCCTCTGGGTCCTAGTCAGGAGAACAGGAACGTAATCACCAGCCGCTGAAGTAAATCAATAAGAAGACGCCATAATTAAAGAAGGCACAGCACTGACCTCTGCACACTAAACAACAGAAGACAATGGAGGAATGTGTATATAAATGTGTCAGGTTTTCATATGCAAAAGAAGCATAAATATTCTTAGGTTTGAATGGACTCATATTACTCAAATAACTTAGAAAAATTTTCTCAAGAGATATGCTTCATTCAGACAAAAAATAAACAAAATTAAAGAAACCAGTCTTAAGAGAGTCAAGAAAAAATTCCGGGCAAATTCAAACTCTTCAAAGACGAGAACTTCATAGTAATTTGATTAGTAACAATTTACAATAGTGAGAAAATCAGTCTTTATATTTGAATTTACATGTTAAACAAAAAACAAAATTGTTGTTATTAAGAGCTGTTCTATTCAAGTTAATATTTAATCTATGATTATCTAAGTAGAATTCATTTATTTTCTAAAAAAATGCAAACAGATGCCATAATCTTTTTTTTTTTTTCAGACAAATTATGGGAATTTAGTCACCTTTACATGACATCTTGATTAAACTATAGAAGCAATATCTAAGAAAAACTTAGCGATCTTCCTCCTTTTAAAATTGCTTCATCACTTGACAGATACGGATTTCTAATCCCTCTAGCCATCTGCTGGTATCCGCACCACAGCACCATCAGCAACAGTGCTGCGGCAGAGGGAGAGCGAGGTGACTGACAGCCGGGGTTAACACCACCTTACAGCAGCTGCAGCATCCATCACGAACGTGCTCCCCTCTCTCACCCCGCGGAAGCCTTGTTTTCATCCTTCAAGATTCTCCATGCTGAAGAGAGGAGAGTTAGAGCAGAACATTCAAAGGGTTAAATAAATGGACCAAGTTCCAGTCTTTGCAAATCCTCCCAACTGGTCCTTGCAGTTGCCTTTGAAAACTGACAGCTGGTGACTAACTTTGGAAAGAGTCTGCAGTCACATTCTCTCAGACAGCATGGTTTCTACAGAAAACCTCTCTCCAAAGCCATGAAAGTGTGCCTGCTCTCTCATTCGAGAAATAGTATGTTAACTATGATTTATACAGGGATGCTTATCATGAGTTATTTGTCTTGATAAACTTATAAATGTGCAAAAGCACTGCCGTTTTTTATAAAAAAAAAAAAATCTATCCATAAAAAAGAATGGGAAAATAGACATTAAAATGTTACAAATGAGCTCTGGGAACTAGAATTATAAGATACAAGTTCTTTGTCATTTTCTAACTTTTCCACACTGCATTGCACAATTACTTTTACAATGAAAAAAGGAGAAAATGCCCTCACAGCAAGAAACAGGACAGGCTTACATTCCAGTGCCTGCCTTTAGGACATTTGACCTATCTTGTCATCCTCCAACACTTCTTCTAAATCCTAAACATATAAGCAAAGTTATTCATTTTTAAGTATTGTATGTGTTTTTATGTATTATGTGTATGGCTAGGACGCTCGTTTTAAACGGGCTCGTCTAGTAATTACCCTGCACACGCAGGGCTGTGTGGTCTGTGTGCTGCACACGCAGTGGGATTCCAGTTAACCACAGCAACAGCATTGATGTCTACTCATTTTCTCTTTTTTAGGGCAAGTTCCAAGTAGGAGTGAAGGCAAGTAGGCAGGCAGGCGGGAAGAGAGGAGTAGGAGGAAGCCTTTTTATTTATTTTATGTAGTTGCTCATCTTGGTTGGCCCCTGGCCCCTGGTCTCAAACCTGGGTCCTAGGGGTGTGTGTGGACTGTACCCAGAGGCCTTATTCGTTAGGCCTGATACCTACTTTTTTAGGATTCTTGTTGGGGATTCTCTGATTCAGCAAAAAGTGCTCTTTGAGCTCTTGCAGCACTCTATATTCACCATTTTCATGATTTCTTATCACACTGTTTGAAGTCTGCTAGGATTTCCCTTCCGACAGAGCGAGTGCAGCGTGTGTGTCAGCGCAGTGCCAGGAACACGGCTGCCAGCAGAATCCTGGCTGCGCTGCTGGGTCAGCGGGTGAACGGGGAGGACACACGGATGCTTGGTAAAGGGACACATGCAGGGGCCCTGGAATGGACCGTCAGGTGGACAGACAGGTGCACGAAGGGAGGAATGAATGCTCCAATACCGACTTTCAGTCCTGAAAGCATGGTTCTAGCTCCAGCTCTGCCAGTAACTATGAAACAAGTGCGCTCTGCCCTCCTAGCTCTTTCATTCATGCATAAAATAGGTGATGAGATTAGCTGACATTAGTAAGTTTCCTGTAGCTTCTAAAGACTTAAAGCATGGTTTTTCCATTTTAAGTACCTGGAGTGGTTTGCTGGGAGATATCTTGCTTCTTATAAGCCTTTGGTCATAGTTAAGACTGTACGACGCCAAATCCTTGATGCATTCCCGATGCTACCACTGTTTCTACATAAAGCACGTCACCGTGAGAGGAGGGCTGACATGATTTTTAGCATCACAGTATTGGGAGGCTTGACTGAGCCTCAAACAGCAACCTACTAAAGACAAACTGGTCTTATTTCTTTCAATCTATTAAAAACATTCCAGTTCACTCGTGACATTGTATCTTTCAACAGGAAGAACTTGGCTACAGGGATCCACAAAGCAGTAAACCACAGTCCTTTATGATATAAATGTAGCCACTCACCTTTAACTTTTTTATTAAACTTCTTCTGTTTCATTTTTTCTCGATTTTCCTGTCGAACTTCCTTTGCTTCTTCTAATGCTTCCTGACTACCCCAAACTTCAAGAGATCTTTTCACAATCTACAACACAGACAACCATCTGTAAATGATTTGTGATTCGCAGTTGCCAAATACTATAAAGTTATAATTATTAAATCCACAGGCACCAGAGAATTATCTAACTCAAGCACAATTTCATATTTGAAATTTAAAATCTCTAAAATATAAATTAGAAACAACTCTAATAATTAGTGTCTAAACCTAAGAAATAAGTAAACGCTAAATTAGATTATAAATAGAAAGCTGCCCTCTGACTGTCATGTGAACCACTCAGAGGTTCATGCAGGTCAGCAGGTTTGCTTTGGCAGTTTCACAACAAAACGTTTAGCTAGGCCGGGGCTCAATGTGGGCTCATCTCCAAAAATCTCCCGCCACACGAATCCATTTCTGTCAGCTGTCTCCTGAATCAATCATCATTTCCATCCACTTAACTTTTCAGCTTTAGAATATGATTTATTTTTTTTAATCTTTGGTAGTTGAACGATGTAAGAACTCTTTATTCTAGTTAAAAAAAAACTTTGGGCTTCCATCTTACTCTTTATGACATGTATTCACCTTTAGGAGAATAACCTACAATGCAGATGCTCAGCACGTCTTTCACAATATGCTGAAGAAACCAAAACGTCGATCAACATAACCAGACTCAAATGTCTTCTCATCATAAAGTGTATGTATAGCCTATAAATTCTGTCACATTTTCTATAATTTAACAAATTTAACAATCCCTCTAATGCCACATCACCAATGTGCTTAACAGTACTTTAACAACTCTGAGTCAAAAAGCAGTTCAGGAGAACTGGACTCTGAATGCAAAGTCTAGAAATGGCTTAATAAACCTGTTGCCCCAGCATTTTCCTTTGTATGTATGCACGCAGTTGATATTTAGATAGAAAAACAATAACAAATCTAACAGCACTATATCAGGTAAATATAAAACACAAAATGATAAGAAAATATTGGATCAGCTTATTAACAGCATGTTTTCACATTTAATAATATACAAAATAATCTCATTAGCAGAGTCTATACTTAATGTAATTCAAGATGCTCTGTTTTATAATACAGCTTCTTAATTTTATTTAAAGATAGAGGATTTTGTAGTATATGCCAACTCTCAAACTATGCTCTGAAGTAATTCTTCCTAACATTTTTCATATAATGGTACAAAAGATTATTATAATATCCACACCCCCGCCCCAGGATAGAGGCGGAGGCCTGTGAGTCGGCACAGGCCTGGGGACTCCAGCAGTCCCAGGGGCTGAGCAGGTGAATATCTTGGTCCACCCACAGCCAACCTGCAGCAAGAGGAGTTAAGAACTACTACTCTGGGAGACACCAATCACATGGACACCTGATGATAGTATTCCAGATGCATATTCCCAAGTGAAATTAGACTTTTGGTACTTATGAAATTCTTGAAAAAAATTTAAGATGGCTTTTTGAGTGGAGGGTGGGCAGGGGAACTGAGTCTTACTCTCATTCCAAGCTTTTTCTGTTTCTGAATTATACTCCCAACATCACCAACACAGCGCCAGACCAAAGAGCAAAGCAGCATGTTATTAAACACCATTTTATACCACTGTGGCTCATAGGCAAAACAAAAAAGGAAAAGGATCCTTTTAACTCTCTGAACTAATTATCACAAGCCCATTGCTAAAACTTCACTGATCCAAGGTTCAAAATTAATATAACTCATTCATAAAGCAACCTGCAATTTTAAGTAGAGTTTCATGTCACCCCATTGTGCATGATGAGGATTCTTCTTCACAACAAATTTAAGAGCTGGTTCTCTTTTTTCTAAATCACAGTCTTTCAGAAGGTATTCTTGTTTTGCTTCTGTTTTAGTTATAAGCTTATGTTTATCATCAGGATCTCTGAAAAGAGATTAAGTCTATTATATAAATTCATTTTAAACTACTACATTTTCAAAAGGTCCAACAACCTGGAGGAATGCATGCAGAAAAGAAGCATACAAGATACATTTTTCCCTGTAAGTCTTGTGATCAAATTAGCAGTATAAAAATTCTAATAGAAAAATACTTTCTCTCTTATTTATTCTGAGATGCTATATTATACTAGCAGCAGATCCATGTCATTTAACATTTTAAGAATTTTTAAAAAAATTTTAATTCCAGTGGATGCCAGAGAATTTCCAGTCACAGATCTGATCACAAGACCAGAACTAGTATCTCCCATTCTCTCTGTCATCTGGGAAATCTACTCATCAATAAATAAGTGATGACGGCTCTCCACATCTGCAGCAGAGGCTGTAAAAGGGCAGCGGGTCCTCCAGGCGGTGAGGAGGATTGATCTAGGGCTGCAGGTACAAGAGATGAGAACTAGTAACAGATCAGAGCGATAAGCAAGAATTCAAGATAGGACCTTAGGGTGTGAAATATACCACAGGGAAACAACAACAACAAAAAAACCACCATGTTGAGTGGGAAGGATTATTCTGGGGTGATATAAAGACTAGAAGAAAAAGAATGACAGAAGAATGTGCATATTCCTTATCTATTCTCGTCCCTGACTATTCAGGAACATTGGAGGTGAATGAAAAAAGGTGTGTGGAGAGGGTCAGGAAAGTGGCTGGAGAGGTTTTACTCCTGTCTCACTGAAGGCCCTGCTCCTCTGACAAGGTGTCAGCACACACTGGGATGGGTGTGAGAAAGAGGCGATCCTTAGGGACTCAGGAAAGAGGCATTAGGAGCCTGCTGCTGAGAGATGGTAGCGCCCCTGCTCCCCACCCCCAGGCTAGCAGAAAGGAGACGGGCAGTTCTGTGGCAGAACGAGGCAGACTTCCTATTTATGTGGCATATCATAACGGTGATAAACACAGCCTTCCTGCATTTCTTTGGCAGAATGGCAACCATAGAAATTTTAGGAAACTTTCAAAATAAGAATCATAATGACTAAGAGAACATCAAATCCAAATAGACCTAACTATTGTTTTACCCTAACCCCTATATACCACCATGAAACTTCAGCAACTGAGAACACTCTGAAATGAGTACCTGCAATTATCACAAGTTGCCAGATCAAAGTGGTTCATAAGATAGGAATCCATAAATTCTTTACCGCATTCTTCACATATCGAATAATCAAATTCCATTACAGGTCCTAAAGAAAAGGAGAAAAAGAAAGTTTCCATCTTTGTGTCAAAACCAATACACTTGCCTTTGTTTTATCAGCTTGTTGGTATGTACTCAAACATAACACAAATGCATTTAAGTAAAACAAAATAAAACCTTAAGTAATCGCATATTTTTCTAAAAAATGTTAAAAGGAAAAAAAGAAAAAAGGAAATAAAGAGGGGAATAAAACTATCAATTCATCAAGGATTTTTGAAACCAAACCATATGCAAGGTATATGTATTAGTATGCTCCGCTGATGTAACGAATGAGCACAAATGTAGTGGCTAAAATAACACACATGTATTATCTCACAGATCCATGACACGGTTCTGTTCTCATGGGCTAAAGTCCAAGTGTCAGCAGCGCTGCATTCCTATCCAGGGATTTTAGGATGCCATCCATGGCTGCACCTTTTCCACACTCCCTCTCCAGGTGTGAGCCAAGACAGTTGCTCGAATCAGTCTGGCTTCTTCCATAATCACTCTCCCTCTGACTCTTTTCTGCCTTCTCTTTCCACTTTCCTTTGAGTACATTGGGCCCATATTGATAATCCAGAACAATTTCCCCCTCTCAAGGTCATCAAACCTAATCCTGTCTATAAAGTCCCCTTTTCTATGTAAGTCTTCACAGGTTCCGGGATGATTAGAACTGGACATCTCTGGGGGCTGCACGTAGGTTCGAGATTAGTCCCAGCATAGGGAAGTCAGGCACTAACATATAACAGAGTAAAAGCAAGGCAACTGGAGGAGAGACAACACATACTTCGCTTTCATGGGGAAATTCTGTCTCCATCCTACCCGATATCAACAGAGTAAACATTTTCCGCGTCATCTGCCTCAACTACCAGGTAATAACTCCATGAGGGGAGAGACTATATTTAGCTATACGACACCCAGCACAGAAACTACTCCAGGTAGAGTAAAGCTAGATTTATGGACTTCAAGCACCTAGCTGAGGATCTTTAGTCTATAGAATTGGCTCAGTCTTTAGATTGATTACTACCACCAACTCTGAGAACTACCATCCCCAGTGGGAAGAAAAGGGGAGTTGTCATTTGTTCAACATACTCTTACCACTGTCTTCCCTTACTTACTTCCAATACAAGATCAGTTAATATTTTACTACCCCTTAATTCCACTAATCTTGAAAATTTAAGGGAGAAAATCACTCTTCTTTATAAAATATTAGAGGAGCTTAGCCAGGCAAAGGAAAAACTAGATTTTGGAACAGGGCTGATAACAAAGAGTGTCTTAAAAAACTGATTGCTAGCATGTTTTAGAATGGAAAGAAACTACAGTCAGAAATACTAATTAGGAAGTAACTGCACAGCATTAATTCATCAAAAGCCATAAAATGTGCATGTATTTTCCTAATTTTAAAAATTCTTTATAAGGAAAATTTTAAATATACAAAATGATTTTTGCAATTCTCTCTCTCCCTTTACACATACCATTTGGACACTGGTAGTCTACTGCAACTAAGAGCCTTCCCTCTGCCCCAATCATCATTCATGTATACTTTTATTGTTTATTTAGACCATGGATGCCTACTTTTTCAACAGTATTAATTCATTAGTGTCTTTAATGATGCTGGTGCTCAAAATGTCTCAGATGTGGCCAGTGGGAGTTCCTCTGAGCTAACCGCTATGTAGCTGTACCAGGCATCTGCCACTTTCCGATCACTTACATCTTTTCTAGCAGCACAGGGTGTTCCAAGCTCATCTTCTAGGTATCCTGCAATTCTGGAGTCAGCTATTTCTGTAAAGGGCCCTGATTCCTTTAATGAGAAAAAGCATCAAAGTCTAAGATCTGGACACCAGGTGTGCTCACTGCCACTGGGTTATTTCTGCTTCAAGGCCCTTCCTGTAGACAGAGTCACATATATATGACACATCCTCATATATGCACATACACAATTACACATGCATATACATCCTTTAGAAATCACGAGTTTACACTGATACTGCCAATTTTAATCCTTCCCCACCAAGTTCTTTCTTGCCTTATTCCTTTCTATATTTCTGTGCCCCTTCTTCCACAGTGAGAACTGTGGTTCCCCAGATCAAGACATTAATTCAGCTCCTTGAGTGTATCAAACATCTAAATGTTTCAGAATTGCTTCATTCACATCATTCTATAAAATGAGTTCTGTCAGTTTTCCTCCCCACCGCATCTACTGTCAAATTCTGTGTTCATAAATCATTTGGACTAGTTCTTTCTGCCCTCCTCCCATTTAACATGGGTATGCTATTTATTTGGAACATTGGTCCATTTGTTTCTCTGCTTTTAGATTTTTACTCTTCTCATTCTTGTTCATTTAACTCTTTTTAATATGTGAAACTTTAACCAGAATCTACATTATTTTGAGTCATTCTACAGCTATGAATCAGAGATCTTGACAAAAGTTTACCTTCAAAAACTGTTCACTGCAGCATCAATTATTATTAGACTAGGAGAAAATAATAAAAAAAAATGGGTTGTATTTAAATGAGTCAGTCTAGGCATAAGATGGAATATTATGTATGCTTTAAACTTGCTTAAACCATTCTTAAAGAACATTTAAGAAATGGGGAAATACTCTCAACATTTTTATTAAAAAAAAAAAAAGTTCATTTTCATTCACATATCAAAATAGCCTCAAAAACTCCAGAGGTGGATGGTGATGGTGGCCCAGCATGGCCACACGCAGTCAAGTGACAAAGCAGACTGCACTCTCTCAAGAAATACTTGTTGTATGACCTGTTAAATCAAAGTACAGGCTTGAGAGTCCATAGTAGATTCTGGAATCTACAAATAAGTTATAATGATTCTTTGCATCTACAAAGTGACAGGGATTTAAAAACCACTGAAGTCAATATCTTCCCTCCTAAGACAAACAAGACTTCTCTACAAAATCCTGGGAATAGCCTTTCAATCTCTGTCCCCTCAACCTTTCTGTCTCTTTGCTATTTAAAGGCAGCACTTCGTGTGGGCGAAAGTTTTTCCATTTCATGGTCACTGTGAGGTTCACAGGATATCTATGCTAATGCTGCACAGATGCAGAATGCAAATACATGTCCGGTGCACCTTCCTTACAATCTCTCCTGTAATCGTCACCCACGGTTCCAAGTCCTGCCTCCAAAGCAAATCCCAGCAAGAGATGAGTATGCATTTACTTTGCAAACCACTTTTTTTTTCTGCAAACAAATAAAATAATGTCCAAAAATGTTAGCTTTTGTGTGTTGGGCACTCATTCAAGCCTATCAAGATAATTATGAGCATTTATCCTATCTGTCAGTATCCTGGCTGTCCCTATCTATTATAAAACAACAGAAAGCGTCAACCTTACTAAATACGCAAGCCACACATTTAAGTTAATAATCATTGGAAATTTTCTTTACTTTTTAATCTACAAGAAAAACTACCAAATTTCTTCTCTCTGAAGAAGCTGCTATGCTCACTGACTAAAGTAAGTGTGGTGTTATTTAACAGTACTTTGCAAAGATTAATTGTTAAAAAGAACTGCATGTTATGCAAAGTGACCAAGTTAGATACTTATTTCCTAAAAAGCACACTTTACCTGGCTGATGAACAACTTTTCCAATTGTATGCTCCTCTTCTTCTTCCTCTTCCAGAATGAAGCCTCCTCCTGTGTCAATTATCTTTGGGGCTGCTTTTGCATTAGCCACGCCTGCAAAAAGTAAGTAAAAGTGGTCATCAATCAAAGCGAGTCCCCGCGTCCCCCATGTGAACACACGAACGTTCTTTAAATCTTCTATGACACAAGCCAAGGATGTCCACTGCCGCCACCTGTACTCAACATGATATCAATAGCCCCAAGCAGTGTGCCACCGCAAGGAATCACAGCAGGGGTAAAGGTGGAAAAGAGAATGAACCAGTTTTTATTCACGGATGATGTACTTATGTCCACAAGAATCTACTATTAGTTACGAAATAAACACTTAGGCAGACATATGCAAAACCACTAGAGAAATATACCATGTAAAAACTGGAAACCTCAATACTGTAAAGATGTTAAGTCTCCCCAAACTTATCTAAAAAGTAGTGTGACCCCCATCAAAACCCCAGCAGTTCAGGGATGGATAGAGCAGTGAAGCTGACAAATTAATTTTAACATTTATTTATATGTAAATACAAAGAACATAGAAGAGCCACGATAATCTTGAACAACAAATGTAGAGAACTTACACTACTACATTTAGAGAGTTCGTACAAAGTGTAATTAAGACTGTAGAACTGATGAGAAGACAAAGACAAATGAAGAGAAGAGATTCCTGAAATAGACCTATACATATTTGTCATTTCATTTACAGCAAAGCCTCCAACGCAATTCAGTAGGAAAAGGATAATCTTTTCAACAAATGGTACTGGGATTTATGATAAAAGTGTCATTACAAAAGTGAGGAAAAGATGGCCTTTTTAATAAATGAACTTTGACTCTACCTCATACAATAAACACACAAAAAAAAATTATGAATCATATGTTTGAATGTAAAAGCTGAAACAATAAAGCTTCCAGAAGAAAACACAGAATAACTTCATGAACTTGAGGTAGCTGAAAATTTCTTAAACAGGACACAAAAAGTACTAATCACAGAGAATAAACTAAGTTGGACTTGATTAAAACTCAGAAGTTCTATTCATAAAAAGACACTATTATGCAAACAGAAAGCGAAGATGCAAACTTGGAGAAGATATGTGTGTATATATATATATATATATATATATATATACATATATATATATATACATATCTGTATGGAAAAGAACTCCCCTCCATCCAGAATATGTAGTAAAATCCTGTAAATCAATAAAAGGCAAGGCCCCAATGTTTAAAAAACAAATAGGATCAATTACATGGTGAAGGAAGAAGAGGACTAGTGATGGTAAAGTTAACATATTACACAGGTGAATATTTACAATGGTGCACACTTTAAACCTATGTAATGTCATGATGCAATGTTCCTTCAATAAAACTAACTTTAAAAATAAATGAAAAATAGGTGAAGGACCTGAACAGGGACTTCAAAAATAAGAATATCTAATGGTCAAGAAGCATATAAAAAAGTTCTTAACATCGTTAGTCACTAAGAAAAAGATAGATAAAACCATAATAAAATATCACTACACTTCCACGAGAATACCCAAAATGAAAAAGAATGGTAATACCAACTATGAGCATGTGAAAGCACAGGAACTGTCAGACTGCCAGTGAGAACATAAATTGAGATAACCAGCTTGCCAATATCTATGAAACTAAACACAAACCTCTCTCCCCGCTGTGACTCAGTAAATCCACCTCTAATTATACACGCAAAGGACTTGAGTGCATATGTCCACCAAAAGACATATAAAAAAACACAAGATTTAATTCATAACAGTCCCAAACTGGAAACAACTCAAAAAGCCATTAAAAGGAAAATAGAAAAATTATTATACTATAAAAAATAACACATTAATAAACATATTAATAAACTACTAATACATGGCTAAAGTTCACAGATTTACTGGAAAAGAAGTCAGACACTATTTAATTCTACTTATATGAAGTTCAATAATAGATAATGCTAATCAAGTGGTCAGAACAGTAGTTACTTCTGAGAGTGGGTGCTGGACATTAACTAGGGAGGTCAAAGAACCTTGTAAGGTTCTGGAGGTTACTATATATTCATCACTATATATATGAGAATTTACACAGATAAAATTCAGATCTGTGCGTTAACCTATCACTATTAACCTATGTTATAACTCAATTTTTTAAAGTCAAATTTAAGAGGCATAATCTTTCCCCTTCTTTGGTCTCAGTATCTTCTTCTATTAAAAAAATCAGTCTGTTTCTACTGCAAAGAGTAAGTTTCACACTATATTGCTTGTCCATCTCCATACATCCCTGTATTAGAGGGCTAGTATCGCCGTAATTCCGACAAGAAGTTAAGCCTTCCCCGAATAAGCACTGGGTAGACAGAAATGGATGAGTGCAGCAGAATGTATGATTTTGATGTTATGAATGGTGCAATGAATGACTGGAGAACAATGAGAACTAAGAGGGGACGCTGTAGTCAGGGCCAGAGCTTGAGCAGGATCCTGACAAAAGCTAACGTGTGTGTGGGGTGGCGAGGACGTGGCAGGGGGATGCCTAATTCCTGGGCTGCTGCGCCTGCTGCTTCTCTGGGCCGTCAGTGCCGCTCCTAGCAGCAAAATTGAGGCAAATTCCCCTCAATCTCTTTCATAGGTCGTGGCACACAAGAAGAATGAAAAAGTGTACAATGCATTATAATAAAAATACTACAAAGGTGAAAACCCCTGCACACACCTTCCTCTGGAAGCACTGCAGGTTGTGAGACTGCAACAATACAGCTCAGTTCTTGGGTAACTACCTAAGAAATCTTACAGAAAATTCACTTTTCCTTGTTTTCCATGATCAGAAGTTTATTCTAATATCAGCTGACATCAGTTCTTGCCCTATTTTGTACCCCTACTTCGCAACCATTCAGATCTAGAAATCTTTATGGAATCATGACTATGAATTAACTTTCTGTCATAAATCTAAAACTTTTCACGTCAAGAGAACAAGTCAGAAAGCAGAAAGGATGAAACCAAAAGCATTCAAAGTAGCTGCAATTTAAAAATCCTCAAAAAATGCTAACAAACGAAATTCAACAATACATCAAAAGAATCATACATCAAGTGGGACTTATTCCTGCAAATACTTCAACATACACAAGTCGATCAGTGTGATACACCATACTGACAAAAGGATAAAAATCATATGATCATATCAACAGATGCAAAGAAGGCATTTGACAAGATTCAGCACTCATTTATGATAAAAAAAAAAACCCTCAATAAAATGGAGATAGAAGGAACAAATCTCAACAAAATAAGATTCATGTATGATACTCAACAGAGAAAAACTGAAAGCTTTTTTCCTCTAAGATCAGGAACCGGACAAGAATGACCACTTTGGCCACTACTAGAGCCTGAGCAATTAGGCAAGAGGAAGAAATAAAAGGAATTCAAATTGGAAAAGCAGTAAAAAAATCACTATTTGTAGATGACATGGCAATATACATAAAAATCCTAAAGGTTCCACCAAAAACTATTAGAATTAACGAGGACAATAAAGTGGTAGGCTACAAAATTAATACACAAAAATCTTTTTTTTTTTTTTTTTAAGGATAGGTACAGACAGGAATGAAAGCAATAGTAGTCAAGCAGGCAGGAAGAGAGAGGAGGAAGAAGCACTTTATTTTTCATTTAGTTGCTCACACTGGTGGTTCTCCCCCACCACCCCGGGGCCTGGGACTGGAACCCAGGGGTATGCGGCCTGCGTCCTTCAGAGGCAACTGACCTAACTGCTACTCCACTAGGGCATGCCAATCCATTTTATTTTAACATACAATTAATGAGAGAGAAGAATTTTAAAACAAAATTCCATTTAGAAACAAAACGATGATGAATTAAATATCTTGGAATAAACTTAACGATGAAAGACCTTTATAAAGAAAACAAGACATTGTTAAAAGAAACAAAGATATCTCATGATTATAAATGGGAAGAATGAACACATCAAAAATTCCACTGGTACTTTTCAAGGAAATAGAACAAAAACTTTGCAGTTTTGCATGGCATCACGAAAGACCCTGAAGAGCCGAAGAGCAGTCATTAGAAAAAAGAGCAAAGGAGCAGGCATCACACTTTCAGATTTCAAACTGCAACACAAAGTAACAGTAACCAAAACAGGCCAATACTGGAATAGAAACAAACACACAGATCAGTGGAATACAACTGGGACCCCAGAAATAAAATTATGCATAGATGGTCAGTTAATTTATAACAAAGGAACCAAGAGCACACAATGGGGAAAGTCTTTCAACAAATGATGTTGGCAAAACTGGTCAGCCATGTGCACAAGAATGAAACGAGACTCTCTTAACACCACACACAAAAATTAATTCAAAATGGATCAGACTTGGACGTAAATCATAAAATACTTAAAAGAAAACAGAGGCAACACATTCCATGACATGAGCCTTAGTGATGTCTTTGAGGACTTGACTCCAGTACCAAGGGAAACAAAAACAAAATTAAACATATGAAACCACATCAAACTAAAAAGTTTATGCACAGCAAAGACAGTACCATCAAAACAAAGGCAGTCAACTAAATGGGATAAGATATTTACACCCATACATCTAAAAAAGGGTTAATATCCAAGAATATAAATAATGCATCCAACAAAAATATACAAACAAACCAAATCAAAAAAAAAATGAGCAGAAGATCTAAAAGACACTTCTCCAAAGAAGGGACACAGGGATGCACCCTTTAGGCTCAGGTGACTGAGATGCTGGCGTACAGACCACGTAAAGCCCAAGGACCCAGTTTGAGACCTGAGGCTGGGATGAAAAACCAAAACACAAACAACTCAAGATGTTTCTCCTCTCCCTTCCTTCCTTTCTTTAAAAAGAAAAAGACATACAAATGGCCAACAGACAAATGAAAAAATACTCATCATCACATTATTAGGGAAATGCAAATCAAAGCCACAATGGGACACCACCTCTGTGAGAAGAGCCTATATATCAAAAAGCCTAGAAACAAATGTTAGTGAAACAGAAACCCTCATAATGCCATTGGAGGGAGTATAAATTGGTGCAGTTACTTGTTGGTGGCATGTAAACTAGTGTAGTCACTTTAGAAAACTGCATGGAGGTTCTTCAAAAGCTAAAACTACCTATAACCCAGCAATCTCATTTCTAAATATCTATCTAAAGAATAGGAAAACGTGAATTTAAAAAGATATTTGTACCCCCTATGTTTACTGCAGCACTATTTGCAATACCCAAGAAATGAAAACATCCAATTGCCCATTGACAGATGAGTGGATAAATAAAATGTGGTATATATACACAATGGAATACTATTCAGCTATAAAAAAAAAAAAAAGATAAAACTGTGCCATTTGTGACAACATGGATGAAACTAGAGGGGCTTATGCTAAGTAAAATAAGTCAGAAGAAAAAAGACAAATACTGGTTGATTTCACCCATGTGTGAAATATACAGAAACAAAGTGAAAGCAAATGAGCAGACCAAACCAAACCAAACTAACTCTTAGAAACTGACAACAGAACTGAGGTTACCAGTGGGGAAAGGGTTAGGCGGGGTAAACTACCAGAAATTTGGTGATGAGCATGGTGTTATGTATTTGATAAAGAATGAACCTGCGCAGCTAAAACATATTGTGGTGTAAATAAATGCTACCTCAATTTAAATTTGAAAAGTCCTTACCATTTGTATTCAGTGTTAGCATTAATAGCCTGACATGCAACAGCCCCAGATCCTTCTTAGGCCTTACTTCAGATTGAAGAAAAGCAGTAGTAAATGACAGCTCTACTGTGCTCAACTCGGTGTGGGGAACAGCTTTAGGAGCACACGTACTTCACATTACAGAGGGAGTCGTGAAGAACCGCAGGTCAGCATAATGTTTCAGGTACCCCTGGGGAAGATCATTACTGGCCCCAAGTGGCGAATTAAATGAATGATATAGAAAGTGCACAAAGAGACTGGCAGCCCAGAGTAACCCTGATAAATCCAGACAAGAACAAAGCCTTTTTTCCTAAGGGTGAGGGAGGCGCCTAGTACAGCAGAGGCAGCTGGTGGACAAGCTAAGGTTCGGAAGAGTCAGATGACCCGAGTTTTAGTCTTGATTAATTAATTAGCCCGTGCACTGGCTGGGGTGAACCTGAGCAAACCCCTTTCCTTTTCTGGTCCTCAAGTCCCACCTCAGCAAAACATGGGTACCGCACCCTGCCCTCAGTATTTTTCAGGTTGGCAGCGAGAATCAAGCTAATCTGAAAAAGTCTAGCACTACTCTTTGCCCCGCGAGGCGGTGCCTGCGCCTCTCGTCGCCCAGCCCCGAGCAAGCACAGGACAGGACATGTAATCTGCACTCAGTCCATCGTCCTCTGTTACACGGGCCAACGAGACAGCAGGTGCAGGATTATTATTCCAACAGGTCACTGGTCTAAAATCTTTCTGCAAGACCACCCCTGGGAGCGGTGGGAGCGCTGCTGGCAGCAGAAAGGAGGGCTGAGGAGCCACGGCCACTGGCTGCACCCTCAAGCTGAAGACCGAACCTGGGCGGCCCAGGTGCCGAGAAGCCCGGGGCTGGCAGTCAAGAGGCCTGGTTCCGCCACGGGATCGCCCTACGGTCTGGGACAGACTGCTTCCACAAGGCTGCATCTGCGCGCAGACGGGTGGGGAGTCGCCGAACCCGGGCCGGGTCTGCCAGGAGAGGGAAGGGTCTGACGCCGCCAGGGACCAAACCTCCGGTAGCCGCGGCCGCCGTCTCCGGGTAGGGCCGAGCGGCCAGTCGAGCCTGGCGCAGCATCAGCGCCTGCTGCCGCTTCCGCTCGATGCTCGCCCGCACAGAGGCAGGCAGCTCCACCGGCTGCTGTGAAGCCGCAGACTCCGGCGAAGCTTCTCCAGCCGTCGCCATCTCCAACCTCAGGTGACAGCGACTTCAGTCCAGCGCATGCGCACTAGCGCGCCGAAGCTTGCCCACGGGCCGGGTGCCTACCTAGCACCCCCATCGCGGACCCGCGGAGCGGCCTCGGAGGGAGTACGCCTGCGCAGTTAAGGAGGCGGGGGCAGGCGGGAGGGGCAGTGGGCGGGGCCTGCGCATGCGTATTGACCAAGGAGGCCTGTTGGGTATGTAAACTGGAAGGTCCTGCAAGATCATCTGTCAGTTCCTGGTCAGTTTTAAAGTAATGGTGTCGCTTGGTGGTTCCGATTATAGGCTTTGAACTCAGACTTGGGTTAAGTCCCAGTTCTGACACCATCTGCGTGGCCTAGAACAAGTTACTTAACCTAGTTATTTAAGTTTTTTCTGTGGTAAAATGAAGACACAGAACCACTTCCTGAGTCCTAGAAAGATGAGATGTGAAGATTTTCGGCACAATGGCTGGCGCAAAGAAAGCTTCCCAGAATGATGGTAGATGGTAGTAATAGTAGTGTCAATGAAG
This sequence comes from Solenodon paradoxus, assembly GCA_004363575.1. NCBI lineage: Eukaryota > Metazoa > Chordata > Mammalia > Eulipotyphla > Solenodontidae > Solenodon > Solenodon paradoxus. Next base: position 574,555 of record RJWH01000659.1, read on the forward strand.
AAAGACCCATAAATGGTTGATACAACTTTATATTAGACACATGGCACATGACCTTAGATTCAAAATGAGAAGACCTGGGTTCAAATTCTAACTTATTGTGGAAGAGCAAGCAAACAGCATCTGTACCAAGCTGGTAGGCATGCAATTGTCTATCTTTTCCACAGAATAGGCCTTCAGGGTGCACCTGCTGCAACCAGGTAGACAGTGAGTTTGGATTTGAGCCAAAATAGTCTGACTGTATATAGCAAAGGCAGCGAAAGAAACATTACACCCATTTCCAAAATGTATGCTTTTTCTTTATTACAAACAAAACTCAGTTGAAACTAGAAAACAGTAAGTTCTAATTTTCAGAAAAAAACTACCTGGCACCCTGAGGTTTTCTACTAATATTCAATGGTTAGTTTGAAAAGTTTGAAAAGACGACCTAATTGTTCTTATCTATTGATCTATAGATTGAGAGAGAGACTATCTCACATAAAGCAAGAAATGTTGAGATTTTCCGACTGAACTGAGATAGGGACCTCAAGTCAACTCGGTTCCCTTCCAGCTCAGATCCTTCTTTCTATTAATAACTGAAATAAAAGACCTCAATAGCAAGAGGTCAATAAAGAGTTTATTAGTTAATCTGATCATTTAAACCCATGCACAGTCTGAGAGATTGTTCTAAGAACTTCCTGCTGTTATATTGTGGGTGAGGTTTATTCTGGTTGGGGGTTACCTGCAAAACAGAAAGAGGGAGATAATCAGTTCATTTTAATTCTGAAATAGAACCTCAAGCAAGTGAACTAGCTTATGTCTATACTAATGAAAGTATCAGCATTTGGGCCCGGTGACTCCAGGTGTTATCTAGGCAGTGGGTGTTATCCGGTACCGAGGAGACAAGTACAGAGTAGTTAAAATTTATGTTAAACTCAAGGGATGCTTCCTTCAGGGAACTGGAGGGGGGTGGGGGGGGGTGCTCAGAATGGTTCTTCTGCGATCTTCCGGCAGTTGGAAGTAGAGGGGACCCATTTTCCAGGCAGCACATTCCTGCATGGCTTCTTCACAGAATGAGGCCGACTTGTTCTGATTTCAACCTGTGCAGTCCCTGAACCCAAAGGGCAGCGGGAGGTGAACAGTCTCGGGTGGTTTTGTTCACATTCCTCATTCACTGATGGTGACCGGATGATAGAACCTCCAATTACATATCCACTGAAGACAAGCAACAAGAGAAAAAATCCGGTACACCTGAACTTCAAGAAAATGAAAAACTTTTATACATCAGAGGACACTATCAAGAAAGTGAAAAAGATCGCTTACAGAACGGGAGAAAATATTTGAAATCATCAGTCTGAAAAGGGTCTATTATCTAGAATACCAAAAGCACTCTTACAACTCAATAACAAAAAGGCAAATAATCCAGTTTTCAGATGAGCAAATGACTTAAACCTTTTCTAAAAATATACAAATGGTCACCATTAATCGTGAGGGAGGCACAAATCAAAAACACAGTGAGATACCACTTCACACGCACTAAGAGGAGTAGAATTCAAAGATGAAAACAAACAGAAAATAACAAGTACTGGCAAAAATATGGACAAATTGGAACCCTTTTACACTGCTGGTGGGAATATAAAATGCTGCAGAAGACAGCTGGACCACTTCAAAAGTTATGCATTGAATTACCATATGAGGCAGCAATTCCACTCCTGGATATATACACAAAAGAATTAAAACATGTTCAAATAAAGTTGCAAACAAATATTCATAGCAGCACAATTCATGGTAACCAAAAGGTAGAAACTACCTGGTGTCTATCAAAGGATGAATAAATGAAATGGGGCATATTCACACAAAGGGATATTATTCAGTTATAAAAAGGAAGTACAGGTTTGCGTCTGGGGACAGTGTGGGCGGGGCTGGATGACAGAAGAACAACCGGGATGGACAACTAGATAAAATTGAAAGATTTGAAAAAAAGAAAAGAAAGCAATACTGATACAAGCTACAAAATGGATGAACCTTGAAAACAGTACGCATTCCTTTTATATGAAACGTGGAATAAGAAAACCCATAGTGACAGGTTGTCAGGAGCTCAGAGGAGAGGACAGGGGAGTGACTGCTTAATAAGCATGAGGTAGTAAAAATATTCTGGAACTAGACAGTAGTGATATCTGTGCAATATTGTGAATGCATTATATGTCTATTTTATAACAAAATTTTTAAAACTCAAATAGTCTTTCTTTAAAGGAAAGCTTGCAGGCAGGAAGAGAGAGGAGGAAGAAGCATCTTAATTTTATTATTTAATTGTTTATACTGGTTGCCTCCTCCCAGGCACAGGACTGGAACTGAGGGGTCTGGTGGCCTGCTCCTTTTCTTCTCAAGTGATTTTCCTAACCGCTGCTCCCCCAGGGCATGCAAAAAGTCAGCTTCTAAACAGACAACGGAAGTTCCTGAACTAGCATGGTGTGGGACTGGGGCAAACTGGAATGTGGGAACCCTTTTTAAAGGGAGCAGATACTATTCTAAGATGCCAGAGGGTAGTTGCTGAGACAGAATATGGCCCATTGTTGCCAGATTGCCCAGTGTTTCCAGAAAAGTTAACTGTTGCTCACATTTTAATGCATATCCAAGTCACCTAGTAATCTTGTTAAAATGCAGGTTCTGATTCAGTAGATCCATAATGGAACCGGAGAATGTGCATTTCTTATAAGCTCCCTGGTGGGTCTGACTCATGGATTTTCAAACTTGGCTGCATATTGCTAGCACCTGGGGAGTTTAAAAAAAACAAGAATGCTGAGCCACCACCCCCCTCCCCCACCCCACAGACTGATGTCACTGATAGAGGGGGCACCAGGATTTTGTAAAGTACGCCCCCCCCCATTCCAGCTCATTCTAATGGACCACAGACTTGACAGTCAGCACCAAAATGACCCCTCTAGACTCCACACAGCTCAAAGTGCCTCTGAGGCTGTACAGTATCTCTGAGGACAGGGTATTGATCCACCCCCACCACCACCTTTCAGGAATAATTAGCCCCTAGGACTCCTCCCCAACAAAGCATCCCAAGCTTGAACACGGAGGAACTTGGACCATAGCTCCGATGCTGCACAGGCCCCAGGGTTTTGAAACTCTTGCCAACCTGTTGGGCGGCTTCTTTTACTGGAAACTCGCTCTCCTTTGGCTTCCTGACCTCTGTTAGCAAGTTTCAGGTAATTGCGGCTGCACTGTTAGCTGACGCCTCAGCCAAGCTAAAAGGAGACTCTTCGGAGAAAGAAAGCTGCAAGCCCCAATCTGTGCATCTCACAGAATGACAGAGGCTGTCAGCCTTGCCCAGAGTGCAGGGGCTTGAGTCATCTTGGTGGGGGCACAAAAGGCAAACAGACAAGGAGGACAGACCAGTGATGTGTTCTTGCCTCGCCCCATTCACCGTCTGGGCGCCATCCATCTTCTGCTTTGTGCTTCTCTCCTGAGAGACTGCTGTGATCCTGCCTGGAAGAGGGGCCATTCACAAAGCACAGAAAGAGCTGACGGGTTGAGGCAGGTGAGAAGGGAAGCCAGGAAGGAACTGAGAAGTTTGGCAGTGTTTTCTGACAGGGAAACACTCAGTTTCTTCTCAGTGCCTCACAGGGTTCACTCATGCCTGAGATGACAGGGTGTGAGCTTATTTGTCTTTATTAGCTCGTAAATGGTACATGTGTGTGTGGCTCTCTTTTTATTTTTCCTGATTTCCCTTAAAGTGGTCACTTTGAACATCATTGGTGTAAATTCACAGTAGGAAATTACCTGTGGCCAGAAGCACCCCAAGTGGGGACTGTCTGGGACAGGGACGCAGCACCACAGAAATTAGCCCCATCTTGTTGACTTAAGCTGTATTGATTTAGTAATCAGGAAATGGGGTCGCTTTTTGCTGTGATGGATCAGGCAAATCCTCCATCTGGAGAAACTTAGGTTTCCATTTCCTTGAACCAAAGATAAAGGAATTTAGACCCGAAAATCATCTCGGAAACTTGATCAATATAAAGCACATGCAAGAAGTTTTAGAGAACATCTTAGAGACTCATGAGAAGTTTCTTTCCAAAAGCAGTAAGAAGTGGGAGGTCAACAAAGACAGAAACTAGGAAAAATGACCATCAGCTCTGCAACCCTAATATTTTGTCAGTCAAACCAGCAAGAGCAGACCATCCCTACTCTGCCTCCCCAGACCTGAATATGACCAAGGGGCCTTGCTCCTTCCTGCCTCTTCTGGGAAATTCCCATGCCTCTGGCAGCCTGGGAATCACCTATTGTTGGGACACGTATCACAGCAGCGGTGACCCCTACCTGCTGTCTTTGAAATTATCAGGTCCTTGAGAACTGGAAGCATCTGATTCATCTTAAGAGCCCCAGAGCCTACCAGTGTCTGGCACAGAGTAGCTGTTAATTGTTTATGGAATGAAATAAATTGAATGAAAAATACTGAATAAGCCTATTGGATGCCTCAACAGCAATTGGAAAGCCAGAGGTCCAAAGCTGAATCCTACAGCAACTTCGGCTCTGCTTATACCTGTGGTCACAGGAACTACTCTATTTCAGAACTGCCCATTCCACTGTGGTTTAGCTCCAGCCATAATTTATTGCTGAAGTATAATAATAGCACCATGTTGTGTTGACTATATATTAGGTGGTTTTGATTTTTTGCTTGTTTGGTTGTTACTCCCAGCTCCAGGAAGTGAACCCAAATCCTTGGGATGCATGTGGACTGTGTCAGGCCAGAGGTGACAGACCTAACCATTATCCACCAGGGCATGCCATATTAGTGGTTTTTAAAGCATTTGAAATTCATTAATCAATTTCCATAATTACTCAATGAGTATAGTTACTAATTCCATTTTGAGACAACTACAACACAGAGATGTTAAGCTAGTAAGTTACACAACTGGGTTCAACCAGGCACAGGCTAGCTCCAGCTATTATGATTCTCTAAATTAGAACAAGTCTTCCTCTTACTTCCTCCAGCAATGCTGTACTTCCTCAGTGCAGAAGTGGGATCAAAAACCAGGTCCTTGCATACATGCAATGGAGTGTTACTCAGCCACTGAAAAGAATGAAATCTTGCCATTTGCGACAGCTGGATAGAACTTGAAGGCATTAGGTTAAGTGAAATAAATCAGGCAGAGAAAAACAGCTCCCATTTGATCTCACTTATATGTGGAATTTAAACAAAACAAAACATAAAAACCTATAGCTGCAGTGAACAGATTGGTAGTTGCCAGAGACAGGGAGTGGATAGCGTGCAAATTGGGTGAAGGGAATCGAATGGAACAAACTTCCAGTTCTAAAATAGATCAATACAGGGATGTCATGTTCAGTCTAGTAACTATAGTTAATAATACTGTATTGCAGAAGCTCAGAGAGTAAATCTTAAAAGTTATAAAACTTGTACCAGTATAGTGATGGACATTAACTAGTCTTGTTTTGATCATTTCGCAATGTATACAAATATTGAATCCTTACATTGTACACCTGAAACTAAAATTTTATGTCAATTATACTTCAATTAAAAAAAGAAAGTTCCTTACAACTCCCCAGTGACTAAACAGCTTTGTCTAGAAACAGAGGTCTGTCTCTTCCATGAAGCCCGGTCCCAGAGTTATTGATGCCCATCCTGGGGAGGGCCCAGGGAGAATGCACATGGCCCACAGTTCATCCATCGTGTGGATGAACTCCAATCCAAATAATGAGGTTATAGACTTGTGGTTTCCTGTTCTTACTCTCAATTGGGTTTTCCTTTCAATTGCTTATAACAAGTGATTACAGCTTCAAACCACAAACCACGTACATTTTATTGGCAAGTACTTCCTCTAATAGTTATAGTTCTGTTGACTAGGTGAATTATTTATCACCAGATGCACTTTTTTCACAGTGTCTATAATGCTTGGAAATCAACTGCGAGTCTCTGGCCCCCATCCTTTCTGTATTACTTGCCTAGTTTAGCCTCTCCCATCTCTTGACTAAACAGCCTCTAAAATGAACAGCCTCTAAAGAGGTCTTCTAGCCTCCAGACTAACTCCTTTAATCCAGCTTCCTCATGGTTTCATTTTTCTAAAGTATAGCTTTGGTCATGCCACGGCTCTGCTCAAATATCATTTATCTGCGGTTAATTCCAAGTCCCCACTCCCTGATTCCAACCCTTGTTGGGGCTTACCTTCTTCCATGAACCCTCGTTGAGCATAATGCTGTAGCCAAACTGGACAGGTTTGCATGCTCTAGACCTGTCTTGCATCCCTCTGCTTCTGGGTGGGCTTTGCTCACAGTTTTCTCCCCCAAGTCTTCTGTTCATACACTCACTCCCTCTTTTGTAGATTCACAAATTAATGCACAAAGGTAGTGTCCCCCAGCATGAGAGTTAGCACACCTGCTATACTTTAAATTCACTTGACATTCATCCATTTAAAGTGTATTTTCAATCGTTTCAGCATATTCCTAGAGTTGTACATACATCACCACAAACAAATTCTGGAACGTTCTCATCATACCAGACACAAACCATTAGCAGTTACGCCCCATTTCCTCTCAGATCTTCTCAGTCCTAGAGAACCTCTCATGCATTGTCTGTCTCCATAGGTTCCCCTAGTCTGTTCATTTCATGTGAATGGAATCATACGCTATGTGGCCCTTGTGTCAGGCTTCTTGCATTAAGCATAATGTTTTCAAAGTTTCATCCATATGGTAGCATGTAGCAACATTTCATCTTTTTTTAAACTGTCAAACATTCCATCATTTGAATCTATGCAATTTTATTTATCCATTTTCCACTTTGGGGCTAGTATGAATAGTGATACTATGAACATCCAGGTAAGAGTTTTTGTGACATTTCTTTTAAGTATATATCTAGAAGTAGAACTTCTGGGTCCTACGATAACTCTCTGTTCAGCATTCTGCCAGATTTTTTTCTAAATATGACTGCATTATTTCGTAGTCCCACCAGCATATATATATATTTCAATTTCTTCACATCTTTGCCAACACCTGTTATCTTCTTTTTTACCACAGCCATCCTTGTGAATGTGAAATGATATCTCATTTGGTTTTGATTGGCATTTCCCTAAGGATTTATGACATTGATTATCTTTTTATGTACATATTGATGACGTCTTCTTTGGATGAATGTTTATTCAAGTCCCATTTAAAAACCGGATTATTTGATTTTTTTATTATTAAGTTTTGAAAATGTTCTTTATATATTCTAGCTTTCCAGGGTTCTGTGTTATTATTTTCTGTATGCTTTCAGTATTTTCTAAATTTTCTGCAATGATCATGATTTACCTTGGTAAAGCAAAGTATGTAACCAACATGTTATACCAATATATATATGAAATTATAGCAATTGTTCTGATCAAATTTATGAATGACCTTATATTGGGAAAGTCTGATGTGTTTTTGAGAAAATCAAGATTCATTCATGGAGGAGTGGAACTATGGGTCAAATATATTAAGTGGGATAAGTGTGGATTTCTTTTCTTCAGTTCAAAAAAAAATCTGTCAGGTATTTGAAGAAGTGACCTCTTTCTGCATAGGTGGGAGGTGGCATTAGATGACCTCCAGGACCATGTTCAACCTTCAGTGTCTGATTTTCAGGTTAGGTAGAGGGAGACCTCTCTTGATAAGGGTTCATGAAAAAACAATTGGAAAGTCTTGATGTCCCACAAACTCAGTGGAAACTAACAGGGGACATGACCAATAAGAAGAGATGATGTAATGTGATGTGAAAAAAAGAGCGTCTGGATGGAGGGAGGTGCTTGTCCCACTGTCCTGAACTACTCACATCACATTTGGAACTGCTTCCCAAGGAATCAGAGAAGCATCTGTGTGGCTAGAGAGGCAGAGAAGGACTAGGAAACCTTATCAGAAATAAAATGTGCTAGAAGTGGGGCCAATTCAGAAGATTCATGATCAAGTTATCACATCTCCAAAGGGCTTCCCTGGACAGAGGACACAGAGGCGATCTGCCATACCTGGTGATTCAGAGTGGTCTCACATGGCCAGGGTTTCTTCTCCCTCAGATCACCAGACCCAGTACTATCCACGTTTCCTCCTCTGGGGGCCTCTCACCTCTCAGGAGTTGAAGTCTGAAGTGGCAGCAGGGTGAGAGATTGACCTCAGCGTCACATTGAAGGAACAAGAAGATATTGGAGACTCTACAGTTCACGCTGTAGTGGGGTCTAATCTGGTAATGAAAACAAATGAAGCAAATTGGGTACTGACCAATTTAAATGTACAGAAATTTCTTCACTTTTTTCTTAAAACAAATGACAGCCTTTAATTTTCCTTTTTTGATAGATAAGAAAAATATTTTTACTTTTGTTTTTACAATAAAACAAGAGCATGTATGCAAAGAGGAATGGCATTCAGCAGTCATCCTCGATGCTGAGGCGACAGTAGGAACCGAGGGGGTGGCTGTGATGGCCTCAGGAGGCCACTGAGGCTGTGCCTCCAGATGTCAAAGAAGAACTAAAAGTCTGTATTTTTCTGTGAAACTTTCCAGTGTATGAATGTTGACCCCGATATTTAGAAATCATCACACAGGTTGGAAAGCCCTCTACAACACCCCTGCTCTGGTCTTTGTAACTCCACTTGCATATTCATGGAACTGTAGCTCTCTCCATGGAAGCGCCATCTCTATCTGTGGACCTTTCTGACTGATAGGAATAGAGTCCTCAGATTAAATTGGAATCAATCTCTTTACAGCATACTAGCCCAACCATTCCTGACCTGCATGACTTCTGCCACTATTCCTCCAGGCCACACCATTCACTCATCTATACATGCATGCATTTGCATACACACACACGCCACACACACCAGGGTGCAGCAGATGTACAGCATCTGTTGAATCCAGTGGGTCATGAGGTGAGCTACCCATGAATAGAAAATGTATTTTCTTTCTCCGAGTCCCTTGAAGCTTTCTTCCCTCAGAGAGCCTGGAACAGAGGGAGGCCTGGGCCTGTCCTGGGGGAACCTCCTCGTGGCCTCCTCTGTGGCTCTCCTCTTGGCAGCAGCCCACTGCAGTGACCAGGGTCTTTAGGTTGACTGGGCCTGTGGGCCAGGACACGTCCCTGCCTAGGCCTCTGAATGTGTTAAAGAGAGGCATTAACATCCATTTTATGCAGATTTTGAGTTATTTATAAATTGTTTTTAAGGAGATAGTGTCTTACAGTGGTCAGGATTGTGATAGTGGTGGTGATGTGGAAGAGTAGTAGGACTTACAGTTCCAGAGGGACTCAAATCCAGGCTTTGTCACTGGACAGATTATTTCAGATCTCTAAGCCTCGATTTCCTCTTTTCTAAAACAGGATAAAGCTCTGCCCACTCCAGGCCTGTTCTTTGAGTTAGAAATTAGGAAAAAAGGTGCATATTGAATGACCGCCTAGCAGGCACCCAGGAAGCAGTAGCTGGGGCTGCTGTAACTGACAGCCAGCAGAGAGCGCCAAACTGTCCCATAAGAGAGCCCGGCTGGTGTTCAGACCACAGTGCAAGTCTTCATACAAGTATGAAGAGTTACACACGCACACGCACACACGCACCATAACTCTTTTGTTGGAAATTTAGAGATTCCACTTTACATGGTAATAAGGGTAATTACATTGTAATTGTGGTCACTTATTAACAAAAGCAGTTTGGAATAATGAAAACACCCCCAAAATGAAGGCTCTCAGTATGTGGGCTCTTTGTTCTGTGTGACCTTGGACAGGTCCCTACCTGTGCCTGGATCCCTCTTGTAAGCCTGAGCGGGCAGGGCCAGGTGATCTATGAGGGACCTTCCAGCTGTCTGTGACTAAGATTCTGGGACAAACATACTTCATGCAACATGCTGGTGGTGGGGGTTAGGGTGGCAGGAATGAATTGAAGGACCTTTGGATGCCCCCTCTGAGGCTGGGATTTGATGATTTATACACAGTTAAGGGACTCCATGAACAGCCTAATCCTGGCCTTACAAAGGAGTGCGGTTAGCACCGTTGGGTGGTGGTGATGTTTTTCTACAAGTGCACATGATGCTTATCATCTTTTGTGCAGGCTGATGCCGCAGCCAGGGAGACCACCCAGTCTGCCAAAGAAAGGAATTCTTGTCTGCAGTTGACAGCCCTCAGGTTGACGGCTCTCTTTTGCCCCGGAGGCTGTCACTCCAAGAACAATGCAACGAGCAGGGTGGCTCTCACCGGAGACTGGCGTTGCCCTGGGGGAAAGGGAGGAAGAGGGGGTGGAAGATGGGGTGGGAGGTGGGGTGGAGGGTGAGCTCTCTGCCAAGATCACTCAGGTCAGCAGCAGATGTGCTGGGAGAGAAGGGGGTATATTTTTCCCCCGTATGGATGGTGTCCTTAAAGATGAGAAAGCAGCAAGCGCTTAAGATGTTGCTCTTCATTTAAAAAAAAAAAAAAAAAAAGTGAATTGATACACACAGAACATAAATCTATCTTAAAAGCATTATGTTGAGCAAATGAAGCCAGACATGAGTACATACTATATAACCCCGTTTCTGTGAATTTCTAGAACAGATAAAACCAAGCAATGGTGATAGAAATTAAATCAATGGTTGTCTCCTTGGGAGGCAGAAAGTTTGACAGCAAAGGGGCATAAAGGAACTTTCTAGGGAATGGAAACATTCTAAGTCTTGGCTGCATGGTGATGACATGGGTGGAGGTACTTTTGTAAAATGCACTCAACTGTACATTAAAATTGGTGTGTTTTACTGCGTGCAAATTATACTTCAATAGCATTGATAAACTGAATTGAAAAAAATAGTTATAACGCTTATTTCCAAAAGAAATGCATTCACACTAGAAGATTGAGAAAATACATATGTTTAAGAAGAAATAAAAATTATGCATAGTTCAGAGGTAAATGATTGTCCTTTATATATTGATAATGCCAGATCTTTATGTTAACAAAGATGAGGTGATAGATTTATGATTTGCATTATTATTTATTTAGGCATTGAGTTGTCAATACAGGTACATGGTTAAAACTTCAAATACAAAAAATAAATAAAGTAAAATCTCTCTCTCCCAGTCCTCTTCTCCAGAAGCAATTACATCCATCATTTATTTGCATAGTCTCCTAAAGCTATGGGTGTGTGTGTGTGTGTGTGTGTGTGTGTGATGATCCTTAAGGCAAAAAAACATGGTAACATATACACGGACTCACCTGTATCAGCCTATATTTTAATAATAGTATAACAATACACATACGTTTCCATGTCATGAAATTGTTTTTAACAATATCCTTTTTAAGCAGACTTTTGATTGAAGTAGAACATAAAAACAGAAACAGGTAAAAACTGTAAGTGCAAAATTCAAAGTGTTTTTACGATGAATGTACTGTTGTATCCAGTACTAACACAAAAAAAAAAAAAAAAAAAAAAGCTCCAGAAACCTAATTACTATTTATTTCCTTTCTTCACTAAAGTAATTATCCTGACTTCTAATTTCTAATGAATTTTGCCTGGCTTTTGAATTTTATATGACGAAATCGTCCTGTTTATTCTTACATCTCTGTTCTTTCACTCAGCAGTATAATATGGGATGAGACTCATTCACACAGGCGCAGATAGCAACAGCTCATTAACGCATATTGCCATATAGGATTCCTTTGTATAAATGTACCCCGATCCATCCTACTGTTGACAGACAGGCGGATTGTTTCCAGTTTGGGGCTATTCCATTGCTATGAACAGTCTTTAGATGTGTTTTGGTGAATGAATGTACACATTTCTGTTGAATATTAGCAGGTAAACTGCTACCTATAGGTTATGCATATGCTCAAGATTAGTAGAAAATTCCAAATAGCCTCCAAAATAATCGCACCAATTTGCACCCTCACCTATAGGAGAGGAGTTCCATTTGTCCTACATCCTCACTTACAAAATCATTTTAAATGGCTACGTAATATTTTTATGTGCAAGCTATACTTTACCTGTTTTCTACAGTTCAGGATTCTTGTTTTTGTTTTGTTTTTTCACTCAGCCTCAGGTCCGAACCCAGGTCCTTGAACTTCACATGGTCTTTACCTTAGCAGCGTCAGCTGCCTGAGCCACAAGGGTGAACCTAGTTCTGGATTCAAACCTGACACCCCTTCTCAGAATGACTCAGTAAACTATGAGCTTCACTATTAACTCAACAGATAATAATACATAGTATCAGTCCAATAATTACTCTGATTTCCAAATTTCAAAATGAGCATAAACATAAAAATGTTTTATTTTTGCCGTTGGTGCCATCTCTCCTACAAAATGCATTTCTTGGCTTATGCCAATTTTAAATTCTTGGTCTGCTTATTTTAAAATTTTAGTTAAGAACTTTAATCGTATTATAGATATAAACCCTCCCTGATATGTCATAGCTTTTTTCATTTGTCATTAGATTTTCCATTTTATTTATGTTTTTAAAAATAGCTATTTTTTAAAATCACAGCTTTATTGAGAAGTGATTCACAAACTGTAAAATTCACCCTTTTAAAAGATAAAACTTAGTGAATTTTTGTAAATTTAGAATTATAAACCCATCACCATCATCTAACATCAGAATATTTTCATCAATCACCCCGGAAAGAAACCTCCAATCCATGCAGTCATTCCGCAGTCCCCCAACCCTGCATCCTGAGAGCACAAATCTCTTTCTGTTTCTGTTCTGGATGGAATAATAGTTGTTCATTCTGGACGTTTCATATGGATGAGTGAACATATAGAAAATACTTAGACAACATGTGGTCTTGTAGGACTGTTTCTCACTATGCACAGGTTCTCAGGATCGACCCACTGCAGCAGGTGCTGGCGCTTTCGTCCTGTCGTGTGGCTGAACAACGTTCCGCTGTACCAGCACACCAACTGTCTTTCACCCATTTATCAGTTGACAGATGTCTGGGATGTTTCCCTTTCTTGGTTGTCATGGATGCTGCTGCTATAAAATTCACGTATAAGCTTTTGCCCAGTCATATATTTTCATTTTTCTTAGCTATATTCCTAGGAATAGAATTTCTGGGTCATATGGTAACTCTACATGTAATAGCTTAAGAAACTGATAGACTGTTTTCCAAAGTGGCTGAACCATTTTAAAACCCTACCAGCAAGGCATTCATAGTATTTGTGGATTTTTTCATATATAATTTTAAAATTTAGATAGTAAATTTACATAGTAAAATAAATCAAGATTTTCTTTATGATTTCTATCTTTGAGTCATTCTTAAAAGGTTTTTACCACTTCAAAGATTACGGAAAGAGTCTATATTTTTTCTTTTAGTAATTCTATGTATAATTTAAATTTTAATTAAAAATATATGCATCTACTTGGAATTATTATTATTAAAGGCCGGGACTTCCTACTTTCTGTCACTTTAGTAGACTTCTTAATCCAGTCTCGTCTACCTCGTAATTACTAGCAATTTTCCCCAGATTCTGACCTCAGTTGTCAGTTTTCAGAGGTATAATAAATTGCCATTGGAATCTTTTCTTGTTTGTTTTTTTTTTTCCAGAAGTTTTTATGGCTGCTTCAGATATTTCTGATAGAAATTTTGACATATGATTTTTAAAGAAAATATTCATCTGAATGTATTTTTCAGTCACACACATTTTATCAGAATTGGAATAAAGGGTTATAAACGGCGTTCTAGACACACTTACTTCCTGTGTCTGGTCTTTCCCTGTTTCGTTGTCTTTAGAGTGAATGGAAGCCCCGTGCTTGGCAAAAAGACAAAGGTAAGTGCTAAAAGGACCAGAGAAGCCTGAGAGACGTCTAGGAATCTTTGGGGAACTCACATTAGGTTTTCTGGTCTTCGCCGTGCTTTTAATCTCTCCCATTCCCTCAGAAACAGAAAGTGAATGGTTTCATCTTGTAATGGTGTAAGTAAGCCAGCCTCACATTTCCAACTTTTCAGAGCATCCTGGGAGGGCAGACAGGACCCAAGGCTCCTTAGCCCCATTTTACAGATGAAGAAACAGCGCCCCCAAGAGGATATATGCTTAAACAATAATACAGCCAGGATGTGGTAGTGGGGCATGTTAACAGTCCACAACTCCTGACTCAAAGCCTCAAAAAGCCCTGTTCAGCAAAAAAAAAAAAAAAAAAAAAAGGGGGGGTCAAAGGTCCAGGGTGTGTACACAGACAGCCCTCAACAGGAATGTGGGGTTTTGTGGTTTGGATTTTTCTTCCTCTTTCTAAGCACGCTTGAAATGCCAGCAGAGGGTGTGCATCTGTGTGTTGGGGAGTGTGAGGGTGAGTTGCAGGGTTGCATGTCGTTCCTAAGCCATTCTATAAAGGAGGTCAAAGCACCTAACCTGTGATGAGGTTCACAAGTCCCTTCTGGTCCTCTGGTGGCTCATCAGAGCCAAGCTTCCACAAGGGGATGACATGAAGTGAGACGACCTGACGGTGGGGACCTGGCTTTTTTCATGTGACATGACTCGTTAATCGTGACCTGTATGTGTGCTTCAAATTCATTAAAAAAACAAAACAAAACAAAACAAAACAAAAACCCCTGTGTGACAATACAGACAAATTCTGTGCTTCATGGACTCAAAAATAAAAATGGAAAAGAGAGTCTGTGTGCCCAAGGACAGTGCATAAGCCCATGTGAAATCTCCTATGTGGAGGATAAAAAAACTTTGCGGGGTAAATGCTACGCCCTTCACACCCATCTTGGAGAATCACAGTGAAAACTAGAATAGTTGAAGCTCCGAGAAGTCATCAAGGATAAGGACTTTTGACTTCTCTAACCTAAAGTTTACCTATCATCTAACCACTGAACCCTTTTCTTAGGTAACGTCCATGCCAATGACAATTCCATGGAACTTGACCTTGCACAGTGCTGCCATCATATATACATCTTGACCCACCTGGTAGCTTGCCGACTAAGCACAGCCTCTGGCTACCGCAGTCCACCTACATCCCAAATATGTGGTCTGGGGAAGGCAGGGACAACCAGCATGAACAGCTAAATAACAGGGGCAAACGCTTCCTCCTCCTCTCTCCGCCTGCTTGCTCAACTTCATTCCTGCCCACAACTTTATAAAAAAAAATTCTTTGATACAAGTTTATTAGAAATAATTGCAATATTTAAAAACATAAGCATCATCCTTTCATTGGTTCCAATTTACAACTTTGAGCAAAGCTAACCATGTTTTTGAGCCCAAATCAGTGCAGGTTAAATTCTATTACAACAAGCCCCAAGAAGCTGCTCAAATCCTTTTACGTGTGGGCTCGGCTTTTACATTTATCAACCATTCTTTGTTATTTACATACTATTTTCAGAAACTAAATGCTTTTTTAATCATCAGTTAATCTTATTGTGTAAGACACTGTCTTCATTTGTATTGAACTTATTGAGTGACTTAGAGTTGCTACCTTTTTCAATATTCATAACTTATCTTCAAATTTTTCAGTATTCTGTTATTATCATCATTAATTTTCATTTAAGTAGTATATGTAATTTTCATGAATATAAGTGGATTTTCACTTTAAATGTTTCTGAAGAGATTCTCTTTTATTGTAAGAATGATTTAATCCTTTAACATTTTTAGAAAATAGAGAAAAGTAGAAAAAAGGCTATTATTTTGAAATATGACAGCTATTTTCTTGCCCCACCTGTCTGCTCATATTTTCTTAAGTATTTTCTTGTATGCATACTTTTTGCAATAGTTAAGATCCCACTTTGTAAATCTGTCTCTTTATTGATTTAATATTATAGCGAGTCCTATCATTTGTTTTTATATTCAAAGGATTTAAAAACCAAGAAAAAGGTTTAAGACAAGACTCCACCTTCCAAGAGATGTTGGTAGCTTCACTTATTTAGTGTCTAGGGAGAGTGATTAAGATGTTCTTGTGGAAAGCAGAGAAATGCAGGGCTGTCTTAGATGATGACCCGTAGCATCTTGGCCACCAGCAGTGGCCCCTCCTCATAGCTAAGTCCACTTGGGTCCCCCTGCAAACTTCTCTCACCCCAGTTGCTAAAGCCATCCCTTCCTCGAGTCAGACTTTAGATAAAGGACCATACTTAGGAGAGGTGGGTGAGTTCTCCCTTTATGTAGCAGAGAAAAGGGAGATATGCTTTCTTCCCTCAACCCTCAGGTTTTGCCCTTCCTTTTTCCCCAAGCCATTAATAACATGAACAACTGCATGTGACCTTATAGTTGGAACTAGGGTAAAATACATCATCTAATGTTGTCCTGGTGGGAGCCTATTACAGAGCAGGTAGTTTCGACTCTGGGGACTTAAGTGATTTGGCCACACCCCCCTAGGCTGGTAACTGACAACACCAGAATCCAAGTCCTGGGCTCTGGAGTTCAAATCTCCAGCCCTTTTGCCTTTCTGGGCAGACTTGAATCCCCACTCTCAGGCAGCATGAAATGCCATGTAAAATGTCAGAAAAAAGCACGTCTATCCTGAGCTGTGTGGACTTGGAAGACATTGCAAGCTGACAGAATTAATGGGCTTATTACAAATCCTTCTAATTCTTCAGTCGACTAATCTGAGCCCTTATTCTGGGTCCTGCAGACAGGACACATGCGGAATGAAACCACACTGGGCTGGGAGGAGGCTGTGACATTCACGATGGCCACAGGTGTGCCGCACTGCTTTCTGCTGCCCCCTTGTTATACTGTACCAGACGACAAAAACGTGATGACGAAGGCCGGTTACCTTCCTGGAGTTGTACACAACCAGGAGGGTTTACTGTGTGCAAACACATTTTCCTGCCTTGTTTCCCCTGGCAAAGCAGGACTCTCAAAAACAGCTCCAAAACCTTGAAACCGGAAGGCAGTTCAGCTTACGTCTGAGTAAGGAAAGTTTAAAAAAAAAGTGAAGTTAGAAGAGTATTCTAACCAGGCCACACGTGAGACTAGGGTTGGAATTTGTTGGTGATGGGCAGAGACTAGTGAGAAATGACCGAACTGTTTGCATGTGCTTCTTTAAAAAGACAAAGAAACTTCACCATCAAATGCATGCCCTTTGCCATTTGACATAATTACAAATGATACAGATTCCCAAGCCATTAGGGCCCCAAATGGAACCTTTGCTTCTTTTCTCCTATCCCGGAAATTTTCGTGAAAGATTGGACTAGAAGACCTGAAATTTCCCAGTCTGGGACTCTGTTTCCTCATCGATAAAGTGAAGGATTTTGAACACACATCACTGAGGGTTCTTCTGGTATTGTTTCCATTCTTCTTCCTTATTTCTTCTCTTGTTCCTGGCTCTGACCGTATATAAGATGCAGTTTTTGTCCTCAAGAAACCACTGTTTACTAGGGGGATGAGGCCAACAGGGAGACTTGAAGTGAAAGCCACAGTGGGTATGTACAAGATACCCATGTATGTACCCACATCAATAAGATGCAGTGGGTCAGAGGAGTAAAGAGGGGAGTCAGTTCAGATGAAAAGATGGCAGAAGACATCACTGAGGAGGCAGCATATAATTGGGCCCTGGAAGACGAGCAGGATTTCCACACACAGAGATAAGAAGAATTCCAGCCAGGAAAACAGCATGAGCAGAGGTGGGAGGAAGGAAAGAGCAAGGAAAGTAGTGTCACCACGTCTGGGACACGGGGCCCAAGTATGAGAGGTACAGGAGGCCTCCAGCGCTAAGGCAAGGGGTGTGTGGTTCATTTGATGAGTATGGAGGGTCTCTGAAGGCCTGAAGGAAGAGATGCAATATCATTAGAAGTTAGGAACATTAATCTAGCAAAATGGAAATACCAATTCTCCTAAAGACTCCCCAGGTGACAAGTGGAAGAGCTGATATTAGAACCTACATCAGGCAGACAACCAAGCTTGCTCTTATCATTCTTATCACTCTGCAAGGTCATAGACACACTCAAGACGGGATTCAAACCTATAACTGCTGTTTTTAAGACACCAGTGTTCTAACCAAAAGGATGCATGTGGTGGGAGGTGATAACATCACACGGGAAGGGCTAGAGATTCATCTGCTAGTGCCCAGACTGAATGATGGCCTGCCAGGACATATGTTCACATCCCTAATGCCCGAGACCTGTGGATATGTTCTACATCTACAGAGCCCTTGAGATGGCAAAAGATGTGATTTAGAATCGTAAGAGGACGAACGTGTCCTGGATTACTTTGGTGACCCTATATGTAATCATATGTGAAAAGAGAAGAGGAGAAGCAATGTGACTACAGAGACTGGAGTGACATGACCACAAGTTAACAAATGGCTGAAGCCACCAGAAGCTGGAAGAGGCCAGTTGTGGATTCTCCCCAACAGCCTCGGGAAGGCGTTCGGCTCTGCAACACTTTGATTTCACATTTCTGGCCTTCAGAACAGTCAGAGAATCGATTCCTGTTGAGTTACCAAAATTATGATTGTGTTACAGAAGCCACAGGAAGTGGTTAAATATAATTAATTCATTTGAATAGGTGATACCTGCATCTGGTGCAAATTTTTAAAGATATAAAGGAACTACGCATACTGAAAAGGAGAGCTCCCTCCTTTCCATGTCCATTGGCCACACTATTACTGCTTCTAGATGACCATTTAACCTTGTGTGTGTGGTTGACTATAGAATTTTGAAAATTATTCTAAAATAATCTGGAGGGTAGCTTGCGATCATGGGGTAATGAAGAGACCTACATGGTCCTTAAACAAGCCAGGGTTCGAATTTCATGCAGTTCCAACCCACAGAGAGGTTATCTGGGCAAGCTCCCAGCCTCCGAGGGCCCTGGTTTTCCCCTCTGTAAAATGGGGATGATGATGCTTCCTGCATCTGGGACTGCTGTGAGGATCAACTGAGAGGGCACGGGTGACTGTCACAGCAGAGACGGGTACGTGGCTGCGAAGGGCGTCCCCCATCTTACAATTAAAGCACTGCTGCTCATGTGGTCTGTTGGGGGCACTTCTCGGCTCAGCATTTCTCTGCTTGGAATCAGTCTGTCTTTTGCTGATATGCCTAAAACAGATGGCAGCATTCTTGTCATTCTGGGGTTCTTTCTGATTGTCTGTGGTATCATCCCTGAGTGTTGATAGAAAACCAAAGTTACATAACACCGATAAGCCAGTCCTTTAGGGGTTTAAATCTCTAAAGAGAAAGTAGTGAGCTTTAGGGGGAAGCAGATGTGCCTGGGCTACAAAGAAAATTCTAGGATTTTGCCCATACTCTTCCCTCACCCAAAATGCCTGTGTCCTGAGTACAAAACTTCTGAGGGCAGTGATGTGGCGAGTGGGATCTTCAATAGGATAGCAAGAACACAGGAGGAGTGGATTCAAATCCACTTACTTATACCACAACTTTGGTCAGAACTCTTCAATTTGGTGAGTCTCAGTATTTTTATCTGTGAAGTGGGGATAATGCTCCTTTCCCTTCCTATCCCAGAGCTGACACATGGGTTACAAAGGACAAAACAGAGACCAACTTAGACATAGCTACTCCATCCCTTCTTATACAGATTAAGAAACTGGGATCCAGAAAAGGCAAGTTACTGCTCAAGAACTGGGGCTGGAACTTAACCTGCTAGAGAGACCCCTTTCCTTGTCAGCAGGCTGATGAGACATATGTGATAAACCACAACATATTCTGTAAACAGCACTGGAGGTCACTCGTCTTAATGATGGTTAGACCCCTATCCACTGCTTTCTCTATTATAAAGTCCTGTCCAAATGGATGCAAGCCCCCAGTGTCTGCTTTTTTGGCTTTGAAGGAAGGCATCTGAATCATTGCTGCAATGTGGGCCTCTTTTCCCAACCCCTCCTGACCACCAGCAGCTCCCGACAGCAGTGAGTCGCCCACCTCTCAGCGTCCTTCATCAGGAATGCAGGGAATGAGCCGTGTGCTTCGGCCACTTGACCTTCTGCAGGGTGACATGGTGATAGGGACAGGGAGCGGGAAACCTTTTAGTGCAACTGATGCTTACTTGGATTGGGTAAACATTCTTTAAACTCACACATAGCTCTCAAATATTTGTCTCCCTGACTTGGGCTTTCTTTTTTCCAAATTGAATAAAAGTGGAAAACAACTTGGGAGGTTTCTAATATGTTTACCACAATCCAAAAATGAAATGTCTTCTTTCTTTATTCCTATCATTAAAAATAAAACAGCAAAATATACTATCTGGAGGAACAAAGCTGTTTACATTGGGTGGGGAAAAGTGGCAGGTGAATGTGCAGGAATGCGCGGAGAGGAGATCTGAAGTCTGCTTCAACCTTCTGTCCTCCGTGCTGGGGGCTCTCTCCCTCGATGGCAATACCACCGTGCCCCCCATTTAGAGAGCACGTTTGAGCTCCCGGGGACCTGTCTGCAGTTATCTTTTCAGTCTAGACCATCTAATTTAAGTGGAAAAACAGATTGATTCTTATCAATGTAAAAAGAGTATTCATTTATTAGTGTCTCTAGAGAGGAGAGAAGGGATGCTGTGTTGTTAGTAGTTGTACAAAGTCTAGACTGAAAAGATAACTACAGACAGTCCCCTGGGAGCGCAAAGGTGCTCTCTCAATGTGGAGTATGGTGGTACTGTCACCGAGGAAGAGTGCTCCCCCGGCACCAGGGGCAGAATGATGAAGCAGACATCATCCCATCAACATCTAGGCCCTGCAGTACAATATTTAACACGAGCAACCTGGTTTGGTTAAAGCAGAAGTCACAGAGCTTTCCAGTGCTGGCTAGCTTCAATAGATATGTGACCACAGTTACTAGAAACACATGACATTTTCGGTCCAGACTTTGGGTCCAGGAGGCAACTTCTGTAATTTCAGTGTGAATTCTTTTAGCAACAGTTATTGAAAACCTACTCTGTGCAGAGCACTGCTCCAGGGCAGCAAGTGTATTTCATTCTCTCCTGTTTAAAGCGCCCTTTCATTGAGGGAGATACACATATTAGCACTTAACTAGAAGGTGTGATGGGTAAGTGCTGGGTGGAAACGTGATGTGGTGACGGTGATGTGAAACGGAACTAGAGTAATTCTGGCTGGAGGGAAGTGAGTCCAGGAAACTTTCATGGAGGAGATAGGATCTAGGTCAGGAAGGATTATACGGGCATAGACTGGTAGAAGGGTAAGAGCTTTTCAGTGTGAGGAGACAAACAAGTGAGCAGATGGGGAAAGAAATGAGAACAGAGCATTGAGAGGCACCCAAGTCCTGGGGAGTTTCAGATGTCAGGGTCTGAAGTGTGATCTTTATTCTAGAGGTCCTGAGTGTCCATAAGCCATACAACCAGGGAGTGACATTACCCCAGGGCGTGGGAGCCTATGAGATGAATGGCATCATTAGAGCGGAGGGGACATAATAAAGGAAGAGTTTTAGGAAAATAATCCTGACAGCCACATAGAAGGTGAATTAGATATGGGACAGAGGCAATAAGAATATCTTCTAGGAGACAGTTGCAAAAGTTCTGGATGGGACAGAGTGGGGTTTAGAGAGAAGGAGGAAATTCAACTGAAGAAGAACTCAGCTCTCCAGGGGGGCCCAGCTGTGGCTCTCACAGCGCACTCTTTGGGACAGCAGACTGCAGACCAGAATAAAGACATTAGAACCGGAGGGGAAACAGTCGGGGATGGCGTGTCTTCACTTCCAAGTTCAAGGAAACTGGCGTTTGTCTACTACTTGCCACATATGTGTCCTCAGGAAAAGCATTTCACGTCTCTGAGACTTTTCTTCACCTATAAAAATGGCAGTTATAACACACAGGGTCTTGGGAGGCCAAGTGAAAAAGCATGTTTCCATAAGGTCACTCATGAAAAGCACTCGCGGTTGTCTGGCACATGACAGATGCTCGGGAAAATCTGGCTGATATTATTTTTGTCTCCCAGACTTCATCTGAGGGGCCTGGGAGGCCCCATATCTGTACCTATGAGGAGTGACCCGCCACTGGCTGGCTCCAGGAAGGGGGACTGGGTCTCTTTTGTGTGAAGCAGCTCCCTCTCCCTCCATCTCAGACTCACCACCTCCGCTGTTTGCTTTCCGCAGCTGATTGACAGGATAAAGGCATGAAAATAGGTTTTGTAATGCACTAATCACTCAAAAATACTAACTCCCCCAAAAAGGGAGGGTACTGTACCTCAGGACTCCAGACTTCCACCAGCATCATGTGGTCTTCTTTTCAAGGACATATCCCAGACTTGGTGGATTTGCAAACCAAGGCTGTGCGTGCACCTCCTGAACAGATGGGCATGAGAACGAGTCTGTGTCCCAGTCTGAGGACCCCTGGCCTACCACGGGAATAACTCGTGTCTTTTGGGTCTGAAAAGTCAATTAGCCAAATTTTCCAAAACTGGGATATGATCATCTACATCTTTAAAGTTACGTATAGGTCCCATATGCTCTTTTGTATACATCACATTTTATGTACAAAATCTAACATTTTATTTGGAAATCAACCTTACCAAAAATTACAAGGACAAAAGACTCCCTTATATCTTTTACCCAGATTCACCAACTAATACTATTGACTAATTTTCTTTCTCATGCTCTCTAAGTCAGACCATTTTTAAACCCTTTGAGAGTAAGTTACATCAATCGTGTGCTTTAACCTCTAAATACTTCAGTGTTTCCTAAAAACTAGGACATTTTCTTGCATAACTACAATACAGTGACCAGCCTCAAAAAATACTGACAAAATAATTTTAAACAACCTTTCATGTTTATCCCAATTGTTCAATGTTTCCTAATAACAGACTTCCTAGTCACCCCCTGCCAGTGCTGGGTGCAGAATCGCTTAGTATATTTCGTTACAGGTCTCTTCTGTCTCCTTTGAAAGAGAACAGCATCCCCAGCCTTTGTCTTTCATTGATCCCAACATCTTTAACAATTCAGGGTTAAAAAAGGGTAGAATGTCCCTCATTTAGCGTTTGTCTGCAGTTTCCTCAGCGAGTTATATGTCAGGTCAAAGGCAGGTTATACATGACAGGCTGAACTGGTTCACAAATAGCACCGTGTCCTTCTCGGGGTGTCCTATCTGGAGGTGCACAGTCCATATGCCCCCTCATTGGTGACATTAACTTTCCCCACTTGGTACGGGTGTATGCCCGTTTCTCCATTATATAGTTACTCATTTCCCCTTGCAACTTATAAGTAATCTATTGAGCGGACACTTTCAGATCATACACGTATTCTGTTCCACATCAAAATTTCAGTGTAGCTATGAGAAAAATATCAGACAAATCCAAATCAGGGGCCATCCTGTGAAACACCTGATCATGACTCCTCAAAACTACCAAGGTCATGAAAAACTAGGAAAGACCAAGAAGCTGTCACAGAACAGAATGTAAGGTGACAAGACAACCACATACAATATGGCATCCTGGATTAGACCCTAGAACAAAAAAAGAAATTTAATGTGAAAACTGGTGATGTCTAAATAAAACCTGGTGGTTAGCTGCCGTACTAGTGCTAGCTTCTTAATTTTGACAAATGTATCCTGATCATGTAAGATGTTAATCTTAGGGGGTACTAGGAGAGGGTAGGTGGGAATTTTCTGCATTACCTTTATAAATTCATTACAAATAAAAAATTATTCCAAAATAAAAATTTAATTTTAGGTGCACCCTGGTGGCTCAGGCAGTAAACCAGCAGCTGGGACAAAGCTCATGTAAAGCCCAAGGACCCTGGTTTGTGACCCAGGGCTGTGTGGAACAACCAAAAATGAATAAAAGCACTTCCTCCTTCTCTTTCTTTAAAAGAAAATGCATCTAAATTTTTTTATTTTAAAATATTCCCCCAAACACATGTAGTACCCTTAAATGATTCTTTGCTCCAGTTTTACTGGGATATAATAATTGACAAATAAAATTATAAAGTATGCAATGTGATGGTTTATATACATTGTGAAATGATTACTGCAGCAGGCTCATTGACACATCCATCACCTAACATAGTTAGATAGTTAGGGGTGTGTGTGTGTGTGTGTGTGAACACTGATGATTTTCTTTTAGCTTGTTCCCTTTGACCGGCATCTCCTCATTTCTCCCACCTCCCAGGACCTGGTAATCATGAATCTACTCTATTTCTATGAATGTGAGTAGTTTTTTTGTTTTTTTGTTTTTCTTTTTTAGATTCCACTTACAGGTGAGATCATATTTGTCTTTCTGTCTGACTTAGCAAAATGTGCTCCAGGTTTACCCACGTTGTCACAAAAGGCAGGACTTTCTTCTTTCTCATGACTGAATAATATTCCTACACACACATACATATATACTTTCTCCATTTCTCTTCAACAAGCACTTAGATCATTTCCATATCTTGGATACTGTAGATACTGCCACAATAAACATGGAAATGCAGATAGCTCTTTGAGATCCTGAGCTCATTTCCTTGGATAGATACCCAGGTGTGAGATTATGGATTTGGTGTTGTTAGTTTTAACTTTTTGAAGTAATGTTATTCTGTTTTCCACACTGGCTTATATGCCCCCAAAGTACAACAGAGCCCTTGCATGTTATCTCTGGGTTTTTTTGATAAGTCTTTCTAACAGGTGAGATCTCATTGTTTTGATTAGTTTGTTTTGCTTTCCTGATTAGTGGTGCTGAGCACTTTTTCATGTACCTGCTTGTGATTTGTATGTCTTCTTCAGAAAAAATGTCTCTGCAGGTCCATTTCAGGTCTTTTGTCCATTTTTAAGTTAAATTGTTGGGGATTTTTTTGTTTGTTTTTGTTTTTTTACTATTGAGGTGTATGAGTTCCCTAAGTATTTTAGATGTTAACCCCTTATCAGAGGTATAGTTTGCAAATGTTGCCTCTCATTTCATAGGTGGATTTTCATTGTGTTTATTGCTTCTTTTGCTGTGCAGAAGTTTCTTAGTTTAATGTAGTCCCATTTATTAATTTTTTTCCTTTGTTGCCTTTAAGTTTTAGTGTCATATCAAAAAATCACTGCCAAGACCATCAAGGAGATGTTCCCTTTTTCCTTTAGGACTTTTATGGTTTTGAACTTACATTTCAGTCTTTCATTCATTTTCAGTTAATTGTCATAAGCAGTGAAAGATGAGCAACCAATTTTATTTTATTTTTTTAAGAAAATGTTCAGGGGGGAATGAAGGCAAGTAACCAGCAGGTAGGAAGAGAGAAGAGGAAGAAGCAATTTTTTAAAAAAATTTTATTGTTAAGATTGGTTGTTTCCCCCTGGATCCCGACTTGAATCAGGGTTACATGGTCTGTACTCCTTTGGAGGTGACTGACTGAAACACTTTTCCACAAGGTGCACACAATTCCATTCTTTTGCATGTGTTTATCCAGTTTTCTCAACATTATTTATTGAAGAGATTATTCTTTCCCCTGGGGTGCTCTTGACACCCTTGTCAAAGATTAGTTTGACTGCATATATGTGGGTTTATGTCTGGGTTTTTGATTCTGCTTCATTGGTCTATGTGTTTATTTTTATGTGCCAGTACCATATGACTTTGATTACTGTAGCTCTGTATTATAGTTTGAAATTAGAAATTGTGATGGTTCCAGATTTGTTCTTATTTCTCAGGACTTCACTGGCTACTATTTGGGGTCTTTTGTGGTCCCACAGAAATTTTAGGATTTTCTTTTTCTGTGAAAAACATTACTGGAGTTGTAATTGGAATTGCACTGAATGTGTAGATCATTTTGGGTAGTATGGCAATTTTAACAATATTAAGTCTTTCAATCCATGAGCATGAAATAGCTTTCCATTTACTTACATCTTCTTCAATTTCTTTCATCAACGTCTTATTGTTTTCAGTGTATGGGTCTATCATCCCCTTGGTTAAATTTGTTCCTAAGTATTTCAATATCCCAAAAGTTTTCATATGCTGTATTTCTATTTTTGTTTGTTTCAAGATATTCTGTATTTGTTTTTATTAATTTTGATCCATTCATTAAGAAGTATATGGTTTAAATTTCACATTTTGTGTCATTCTAGATTTCCTTACGCTGTTAATATAGAGTTTCATACACTTGTGGCCAGAAAAATATTTGACATGATTTCGATCTTCTTAAATTTTTTAAGATTTGCTTCATGACTTATGATTGATTAGAGACTGTTCTTTGTGCACTTGAGAAGACTGTGTATCCTCCTGCTGTTAATTGAATGTTCTGTACATGTCTGTTAGATGCATTTTAACTATAAATTATTGTTCAAGTTCAACATTTCCTTAATAATTTTCTGTATGGATGATCCACTCATCATTGAAAGCAGTGTACTGAAGTCCTCTACCATTATTGTACTGCTAATTACATACAGGACAGGACCACATGCAGTTTCATAAAAACCACACTGCTAGAACAAATGTGGATTATAGCACCTTTACGTGTGCATTGAGGCTGGCATTTTAGATATGACCCTTAGATGCGGCACTGATCCTCACAGTAACATGTGGGAGTAGGTATGGCATTGCTATTCCATGATCAAGGATACATAGACCCAAGGAGATGATACTTCTTATCCAAGATCCCTCAGTTAGTGTGAGCAGAGCTGGATCTGGAAGTGGGTCTGTGGACCACTGCTCCCCAGCTAGAGAAGGTCTGCATGACTTGAGCTCCTGTGTGTCTGGCTCCGTCACATGTTTGCTCATGTTCAGAATGCAGGATGTGGGGAAAATGTCTTTAAGTACAATAAAGGAGAAGCAAGTGGATGAGCTCACAAGGCCTTTTGTTTGAGATGGTACCTCTTTGTCTAACTGACTCTGCCCACATTGCTAATACTGACTTTGCAGCCAGGAGACAGGCCACCCTGTATCTGAGACAAAGGCATTTCTCTTTGGAGTTCATAAACTCATGAGTCGATTCATCCTGGTGCCTTGTGCTGGACAAAATCAAGAACAGTAGGGTGACTCTAGGACCACCAGTGCCAACCTGAGGACACCCCTGGGAACTGTGGGGTTCCTAAAGGCAAGGGGGTTCTGTGGGATTCTGTGGCACCCAGCTGATGTTTGTAAAGCGGGGAGGAGAGGGGGAGGGAACCAGACCTCTGGTGGCGGGTGTGGTATATAATACCCAGAGACTGAGAAATGAGTTCAACATCTTAAAATGAGCATGACTTTGTAAACAAAAGAAATAATAAAATTATATATATATATATACATATATACTTTTTTAAGAGTCTATGGCACCTGAAGAATTCTCTCTGGGTGGCCCTCCACAGAAAAGTGATTCGTCACAGTGCAGTCAACAACATGGCATAGAAGAGGGTGCACAGGCTTTGGGAAGACGGCACAGGTTTCACACAGACCAGGGTGTAAATTCAGACATCACCCTGGGTAAGTCAATTCATCTCCCTGGGTCCAGGCTCCAAGAACTTAATAATGGTGCCTCCTGTCCTGTGTGGGACACTGGTTCTCACTCTATTGTTTTTGTTTTGAATGTCCAGTCTTCTTGGGACTGATGTTTTCAGTTATCTACTCATATTTGCTAGGATCCCTTACCATTTTATTGATGTCCACCACCTGCATCTTTGTCAGAGCACAGCATGATTTTGATGAAACCAAATGGGGTCACTTTTCTTGGGACCATTGATTCAGCATCGTCAGGCATCCAGACATCAGCGGAGAATTAGGATATAAACTTGTAAGGCCTGTAGCTGGACAAGACGACATAAGCCCAGGCACCTTCCTTGCAATGAAGCAACCAGGTTCTAAGACTCTGTATTTTCTTCTAGACAATGCTGACAAGCTTCATTATTGTGTCTTGTTTCTTAAGGGAGAAGCAAACAAAGACTCAAGAAATTGGTCCACTGACCCTAGCAAAAAGCAATATTTAACAGCTTGACAGGAGAAATGTCTGAGAGATACAAAAGACAGCTGTGCTCTCTCAGAATCACAGTCTGAGGAGCTAGCACATCCCAGGAACTCCTGTGTTTCCTAAAGACTCAAGATACTAAGAATCATGCTGTATAGTGATCTCTGCTCTCTACTTAAGAGTGCAGGAACAAATAGGGAGGGGAAATGACAGAAAAATATCCAATAGTAACTTAAATCCTTTAAAACAAAATCTCATTAAACAATAATAAAGTCTATGATGTTTATATTAGCATGTATTTTCTGAAATAAAACACTTGATGCTGGTGGTGATGAGATTAAGTGATTGAGTTCCAGAGTACCAAAAACTATACACATGTCTCAAAACAAAGAAAGGGTCCAGTGAATTTTAATCAACTAAAAGATGACATATTCTATATCCACAAATAGTGTAAAATTTGAAAACTACACAGGGATATGGAAAATTGCATATGATATTCCATGAGAAATGACAAGACATGACATTGCATGTACCACCCACAACCATATGCCTAGGGAAAAGACTAGAAGTAATATCAATGTGTTTTCCCTTTTTGCCATGCCCTGTCTTCTTTGGTGCTTTACAGATGGAGAAACTGAGGCCAAGTGTAGAGTTGCCATGACCAGGCCCTGGGAAGTTCAGGTCATAGAAGACATCTGAGACTAGGGTGGAGAGGGCTGGTTCAATTCCCGGCTCTGGCACATGCTTACTAAGCATTGGAACCTACTCAGTAACAGGTCTGCAGGACAGAAGTGACCATACTGCAGGAGCACATGAGGAAGGAGAGATGGCCTCGACCCCATGTCACCTGGGAAAACATCAGGGAGGAAGAGGTGAGGGCACGTGGCATTCTCGGGCCAGTGTGAGTCAGCTGGTGAGAGCTGACTGCTAAATTTTCAGGAATCTTACATGCTGGCGCTTAGACACAGACAGTATTAAAAATAAATTACATGAACTAATAATATGATAAATATTTGAAAAAGGACTAATGTCCAGGGCGTTATTTTACTTAGTCGTACTATTATCTATGCCCCTGACGTTGTTGACAGCTATGATATCTGTATGGTAGGAATCCTGTGTAATGGTGGCTGCTGTGCAGACTTCCCATGTTCATGTCACCATGTTGGTAGCTTGAAGTTGCTCACAAAGGGAGTGTTTACACAGTGGAAATGGGCAAGTGCTGCGAAGTCAGGACTTTAATGTTTTGTTGATTGTCTAGAGTGTAGACTCTAGACTTGAGAAAGTGATGGAGAAAAATCTTAATAATGCAAAGAAAATGTAAAAGTCCGTGATGATATAGGTATTTTCCCTTTTTCATAGTTTTTAAAATATTATGACTAGCACCCCCAAAATGAGGAGTTTCTTCTAACAGTTCTGAAAACTATTTCTGATTCAGCAAAAGTTACTTGTGAATGAGTGAAATTCCATTATGTCATCATTATTTCCTTTTCGTCTTATTCATTAGCATAAATTAATATATATGCATCAACACTCAAGAAGCAATGACAATCCATAGCATGAGTAACTTCTTTGCTAAGTTTTATGAGAACCAAACATTGGTTCATAGTCTGAGTTTGTAATACTATTGTGGATCACACAAGGAATAACTGCTCAGAATGTAAAGGGGTGTGGAATTTACAATAAAGAGTATTGTATATTATCTGTAAACTGTATGCTACCCATTCTTTATATCAGGAAAGAGTATAGTAAGCTTACATACAGATAAATAAGCATTTTTTTTTTTTTTTTTTAGGAAGCCATTGTCAAACATTTACCAACTACAGCAAGGACTGAAGTAAGAAAAGAGAGCAGCAGTGGGGAAGGGAACAACAGAGATGGTAAAATGGGTTCCATAGCAGAGCAACTCTGATGCTATCCCAGGAATCAGCATCCTCACTACCCTAGATATGTCTGACGCTGGTCCCTGGCCCAAAGAGCTTTCAGGGAGGCCTTGGGTGGGGCAGGTCCTGACCTCCCAGTGAGAGAGCCTGGCTGGAGGTTATGCTGACCTGGACCACCCCAGGAGGAAAGGCCTTGAGGCCTTTGGAAAGAGGGGACTCTGTGCATTTAAAGCATCCCAGATCTGGAGACAGGCCGGCTGTGAGGGTCCAGAGATCTCCTCACACGTGGAGGTATAGAAATCCAAGTCAGAGAAGTTGGAACAGGGGCCAGAGAGCTGGGTCAGCTGAATGTCTCCAAGTCCCCGCACACCCAGCCCGGCGCGTGCATTTCTGCCCTTCAAGGGCAAGCTGCAGCCCCTGGTTGCATTGTTCTCCTGCCTCATCCTGCAGTTACTCTGACTCACAGAGAGACAACACCGCAGATGCTCTCTGCTCTTCATTCTGCATACCTGTTCTTCCCTCTCACACAGTTTCCTCACTATTTGCTTTTGAACAATATTTTCTAAAACCTCTTCTGTATCTGTAGTCAGGTGTCTCCTTCAACTCTGCTTATTTTTGTTCTTCATGCTGCTTGTATCTTTTTTTCCCTTACTTATTCCCAAGGTGCGTCTATTATGTCCGCTTTTCACAGAACAGTCTTTTTGCTCTGTTGATCATTTGTATTGGGTTTGTTTAGGTTGTTTCTACTTCAATAATTTCTCATTTTAACTATATCAGTTTCTTCTACTTTTTCTGCAGTTATTTTATTCTTTTTTCTATCCTCTTTGATGGGAAGTTCAGTGATGCCATTCCTCTTTAAACTCTTCTCTTTTAATAGTGAGCGTAGTAAAAGCTACACATTTCCTTCTAAGTACTGTTTGCTAACATCTTAGATCTGATACCCACTCATTCAATAGTATTTTTGAAGCACCTACTGTGTACCAGGAACTAAGAACTGGTGCTCTCTTTGTCATTTAGTTCTCAATGTGTAATTTCTGTTTGGGTTTCTTTTTTACCCAGGAATTATTTCCAAGAATGTTTTCATCTCCAACGATACTCAAACTATCTTTCAATAACTGAATTCTCGTTGCTGTGCATACTGGTCAGTGAACATGGTTCACCAGATGATAGCATTTTGGAGTTTAGTTAGATTTCTATTACTTTGTATTGTTTCTCAGCATTTTAAAAATTTAAAGCATAATGCACACTCAGTGGAGTGCCTATCTGTGAAGTATATAGTTGATGGATTTTCATATTATGTGTGTGTGAGTGAGTGATATCACACTTACTTCTTGCCCCTCCTCTTCTTTTCCTCTCAGTGGTAGGCTTCTTCTTGCCCCTCCTCTTCAATACCTCTCAGTGGTATCAGCAGGATTAATTCTTCTATTCATGTATTTTTTAAATTTTAATTCTTACTAATGGAATCATAAAACATGTATTATTTTTGTCAGGTCTTTTTGCCTTCCCCACCCTCGGGCCTTGAACTCGGGCCCTTGGGCTTCTCATGGCCTGCAGCTTTGCTGCTGAGCCACAGGAGTGAGCCTATATTTAGCTTCTTTCTCTCTCTACCACATCTGCAAGATTTACCCAGTTTTTTTAGTATAGCAATGGTTTCTTTTTCATGGAAGCATATATTACAGTTTATCCATTCTACTAGTGAAAGACACTTAGGTTGCTACCAGTATATGACTATCACAAACCCTGCTTCTATGGACATCCTTACTTTTTTTTTTAAGGAAAGACGTAGGCAAGAATGAAGGCGAGTAGGCTGTGAGGGAGGAAGCCAAAGAGAAGAGGAAGCATTTATTTATTTATTTAGTTGTTCATCTTGGTTGTTCCCACCAGCCGTGGATCACAAACCCATGTCACTGGGATATATGTGGACTATGCTGGCCGAAGGCCATCACTGTTAAGCCACCAGGATATGCCTTTTAAATGTCTTTTAATACACAAATATGGATTTCTGTTACATATGCATCTAAAAGTACCTATTAGCCTTTAACTTTGAGATCAAGGTAGGACATAAGAATATCTTGACAGGTCATTATGTCAAATGAAACAGGGCTTTAACTACCATAGCACTGCCTCCCACATTAGCTCTCTGGGCCCCTCGTGTTCAAAGAGAAGAATCCTAGACCCCATATCTCTCAGACAGAGCTTCTAAACCTGCCTCAGAGTCATCTCAAGCACTGGATAAGAATGCACGATCCTGTCCCTGCCCCAAGCCTATCATCTTGGTTCCTCCAGGAGCAGGACTAGGGATGTGAATTTTAAAAAGAATTTCCAGGTGATTTCTGCTCCTCAGCCAGGTGTGGAAACCTCCCTGATTTCCATATATCTATGGACAATGGACCAATGAGGTGAATTATCATCACTCCAGGCAGCCCAACTCCCTCCACATCCCTTTCTGAGGATAGCAGTTACAACTGGGTTCTCCTGTCCCACTTCCTCTTTGTCTTTGCTCCTAAAAACCCAGGAAATGGATGTGGAAAATGCATCAGAACTTAAGGTCAGATGGATTTGTCCCTCCCTTCACTACACTCATGGGAAAACTGAGGTCAGGGAATGCAGGAGAGCTTCTGAGGAGGCTGGGTCAGGGAAAAACCCTATCCTCCCTATTTCCGCAATAAGAAAAAGTCCTGAAAAGCAAGATCCTCTAGTCCCAAGTCTCTTGGGAGTATCGGTGTTCAGGAAGTGGCCTGTGTTGCCATAGAATAAACGTAGCCTTTAGAATCAGACAGACCTGAGGTCTAACTCATCTTCCTGAAGCAAACAAATAAAGGTTTCTGATGTGATTCCCAATCAAGAAAATGAGATTAAAGCAGATGTCTGGATGAGAGTTAATGCATATAAAGTGTCTGGCACATGGCTAGTGCTGAAATAAATGTATGTGATTATTAGTAGGAGAATCTTGGTCACCCAGGAAACCCTGGACATGACTGAACATGACAGCCTGGGTGGTGAAGTGGATGGAGGAAGGAATGTTAATTTCCCCAATATTTCACCTGCTCTTTTTAGGTTCTTCGTACCTCTTATGATCTGTAGGCCTGAACTCCAAGTTCATGGGCATTTATTTCCTGAGCACTGACTTTGGCCTGGGTCCTGTGAGAAGCACTGGGGTTTCGGCTCTTGCCTTGAAAGAGTAGTCAAGCAGACAGACGGATGGGCACCTACATGGAGAGCCACAGCACAGGGAGTAAAGTGAGATTCTAGGAAAGGAAATGGAGTGGGAGGCGGGGTGCACCCTGGAACCAAAGCAGGCCGGGGCAAGGGTGAGCACAAGCCTGGTGGTTACATGTGGGCAAGCAGAGGGTCAGGGACTCAAGCAAACACTGTCTGTGACCCTAAACCCTGGCTTGTCTGCCTCTCCCCCTCTGTTTTGGAGTTCATCTTTCAGGAAAGTTGAATTGGTCAGACTGAAATAGTGTCAATATAGAAGCCGGCAGATATACAGAGCTTAGTATGAGCTTGTAGGCATAAAGCAAATCAAATATGTTAAGCAAACTGAGATTTGTAAAGTCTTCTGTATGCCTATCTGTGTTAATATTTCACAAAGGACACCTGTCCCCTCGAGGCAGAGTACATGTGAATTTGTGTTAATAAGTGGTGTTTACAAATTATTTTGGTCTGCAAATCACATCCATGTGTAAGTTCGGATGCACAAGAGCCAGAATTTGCCTTGTAAAACACTTTTCTTCTCTTCAGGACCAAGACCTCTGGCGCATAGATCCTGGGAGTCGGGAGAACTGTGTTCTAGCCGATCGCTGCCTGACTTGTCCTGTGAGCTGGGCAATTCCCTGTCCCTCTCTGGGCCTCAGCATCCTTCCTGGTAAGGGAAAACTTCAGGCTAATCGCCTCCCAGGCCCCCTTCACACTGAGAGTTCTTGGAAGCTGTCTTCTTTTTTGGATGCTTCTGACAGTCCTAGGAAGTAGACATCATCATGCCCAGTTACAGATGAATCGGGGCTCAGAGGAGGGAGACTCAGAGGTCCCCAAAGAGTCAGGCTGAGCCAGACCAGAACCCAGCGCCCCACACCTTTCCTGAGTATACGTCCTCGAAAGCCCTGCATGTACACGCACATGTGTGAGAGAGGGTGCGTGTTCCCACACACGCCCCAGACCTGCCGTGGGGCTGCTCCCCGGACGCTGCATGTGCAGCCACCTGGAGGCTGCATGTGCAGACATGCTGCCTGGGCCAGGCCTGCTCCAGGCAGTCCCGCCCCGTGGGAGTGGGAAGAAGCGGGGAAGGAGGAGGAGGGAGGGAGCTGCACCTACATTTTTGTGCTGCCCACTGATGTCAGCCTGCAACGCAGGCTCCTGGCTGCTATGTACTTAGCGAAGTCTGAGTGACTCCATACAGGGGCAGTGAGCCGGAACGCTCCCCTCAAGCAGCACCCTGACAAACTCCTCTCAAGCTGGGATCCAGCCCTGTGCGAACAGTCACGGTCCTTTCTGCACATGCACACAGAAACACACATACACACGGACAAGCGCAAACGAGCATGCACGTAAGTGTTTTCCCCTCTGGCGCCGCTTTCCTCATGAAGAAAATGGGAGACCACCGTCTTTGCCTTGGCAGAGGGTTCTCTGAATTCACAGGCACTGACTTTGCTTTGTAGACTGTAAAGGACTGGGAAGCCCCTGCTGCAATAATCGGTCCAATGTGTCCACAAATGGCAGAGAAGGGAACTTTTTCTCCTTTCTAAATAATAAAATCAGCCATGCAGTTTGCTTTTCAAGGAGATAAGATAGTTACTTATTTTATCTTAGTATAGTTAGTATAAAGTCTCCTCCAGAAGCACACTGTCTGGTGTGCCCTCCCCCGGCAATGGTTCAAATGCAGAGATTACCTATTCCTGATTCAAAGAAAGAGGATCTTGTGAGATGGCTAACGGAACAGACTCCAGACACACACTGCCGGGCTCAGATTCCAGGTCTGCACCTGCTGTGTCTGAGAGCATCAGACATGCCATGTGCTTTATGCCCAGGTTCTCCATCTGTCAGGTAAGTGATTGCCCTGGCTGGCTAGCCCCCTGGTTCGTTATGAATGTTCGCACACACGAAACTGCTCCACAAGAGTGCTGACTATGATGTTTTCTTGGAAGAAGTAGGGGTGAGGAAGGTAGTGGTGATGGACATAGTCAAGGTCACTGAGTGATTCACTGCCAGTGCCAAGGTTGGCCCTGAGCCCTCCCAGCCCCTCTAGTCTATACTAGCTATGGGGGTCAGAACACTTTGTGCTGAAGGGAAGGGCAGTCGCTCCACCCAACTCTCTGCCCACAGCTGTATTTATAGCTCCTGTTGGCTTTTTTAAGAAGCATTTTTATTTTTACTTTTATCTAGTTGTGCACACTTGTTGCTTTTCCTCGGGCCTAGGACTCAAACCCACGGTTATGTGGCCCTGCTCTTTCCGGGGAGACTGACCTAACCACTGCTCCACCAGGGCACGCCTCCCATGGGAATTTTTATTATTTTTCCCCCCAGTCCAAGGTCTCAAACCTGGATCCTTGGGTTTTCCATGGCTTACATCTTAGCCACTCAAGCTGCCTGAGCCACAAGGGCACAATCCATGGGAAGCTTTTGTTTCAAGGAAAGATGCAGGCATCAATGAAAGCAAGTAGGCAGGCAGGCAAGAAGAGAAGAGGAAGAAGCACCTTATTTATTTCATTTAGTTCACCTCAGTTGTTGCAGACACCCCTGTCCCCAGCTGGTCTGCAGTGAAGCCAGGTCCTTGGGATGTATGTGGACTACATTTGGCTGCAAGCAGCAGATTTAACCACTAGGCCATCAGGTCATGCCATGCCCCCTGGTAACTTTTAATGAGGAAAATTCAAGCTATCACTAATTTAAAAAGCAAAACGGTGGCGCTCTCTGTACCCTGCCAGTGCCAGCACCAGTCACCAGTGCCTGGACACAAGGGTCTGGAGGCAGAGGCTTGGAAACTCTGAGGGCTCTTAGAACACAGACATTGATCAGAAAAGGGACTAGACTAAATGAAGAACTGAGCTCCAGTTTCTGCTCTGCCCCTGACAAGCTGGGGGACCCAGAAAATCCTGTCACCTCAGAGAACCTCTGGGGATAACCACACTGGTCACAGTTCTTGTGGTCAGGATTTCATACCATCGGAACTGTCTCACATTCCAAAAGATGTCAATAAAAAGTGCCGAATCAGCTTGGTGAAGGTACGAGAAGGGATCAAATGTGAAGACTTTGATTAATGCCATTAGCTGCTAACCCATCTGAAGGGTTCACTACTGAAAGATTTACTTATGGGAGTCAATTCTTTTGCAATTCAAATGTAGCACAAGAGGCCAAGAGGCAAACTCCAGGTCCTAGAAGTGGTGACTATGCTGAAGAGAGTCAAGCAGAGGGAGAGAAGTGGAGCGGCTTCAGAGCATAGGCTATGAATGGGCATGGTGGCAAAGGCTTTGCACAGGGTTTTTGGTGTTGGGCGGACCTGGGTTTGCCGATCTGCTTGGCCACCTACTAACAGCCACACACACTGAGTCTCAGCTTCCTGGGCTGTAGAGTGGGCATAATCGTGGCCCGGTGGCGGTGTGCAGGGCGGTGTAAAGTGATGTGAATAGCTTCTAGCACACAGTAAATACAGTAAATGGAGCAATGTCTCATTTAGGATTCTCTGGGCTTAGGGTGATAAAAATAAAACACCAGCTTAAGTAAAGCATTTGTTTTAAGTAATTAAGAAGGGCAGGGGTGGAGCTGGAGCTGGCCTTAGGCAAGTTTAGGACTAGAGACTCAGACATCTCTAACTGCTGACTTCATTGAGTCCATCCTGCCACAAACAAGCTTCTCTGTGGGTAAGGACGTGGCTCCCGACAGTTCTAGGTACACATCTCCTTGACCCCATGGAGAGGATTCTCTTCCACTAGCTAAAAAAATTCCCAAGGAAAGACTCTAGTTTGCCTGGTATAGGCCACATGATCCTCCCTGCATCCACTGCAGCAGGCAGAAGGAAGGCCAATTGACTCAGCCTGGGCCACATGCCTGAGGAGGAAAAGAGTGTGATCCTGGAGAAACAGAGGAAGGGGATGCAGTGCTGTGTCTCCTCAGAGAGTCCATAACACAGTGGATAGAGGAACATCTCTGGGTTCCAGGATCTGGGGATGACATGCAGCTACTTCTGACAAGTATTACAACCTCTTTGTGTATCTTTGGTGCCATGTTTATCCTAAAATGTACTTTTTGTAGAAACAGCTCTACTTAATGCAGCTTAATGCTGCCCAAATCCACCATCTCTAGCCTGTGTTTGCAGAGCTTAGGCAGCAGCACTCCCAGCAGAGGAAGCCCAGGCATGGGGCACCGTCAGTGGAGAACCCAAGTGGCTCGTTCTCCAGCCTGACCAGTCATCTCCAGACACAGTGGGACCTTGGTCCATTTTCCCTACTGGCCCCAGGCTGCAGATCCCAAGGAGACTGGGGGCACAGTACATAAAGCAAAGCATGAGGGTGCTGGAAGGGTCCTCAGAACCATTTCACAGGTGAGAAAACTGAAGCCAAAGAGTTGGCCGGACCTGCTCACCCAATGACACAGAAACTCTTTCGGAAATGTCTTTATCAACCACACAGTCTTTGGGTCTGCAGTGAGGAGGAAGAGGAAGACTGGTGAGGGGTGAGAATATACTCATTTTCTTTCTACAGCTGAGGATTTGGTCCTCTGTGTGATAGGCAGAGGGTAGCGATTCCATTCCCATCTGCTCAGTGAGAAAACTGAAGCCCCAAGAAGGCAGGTGAATTACCCAACCTTACTCCCCCCTCTCTGAACCCTATCCTCACCCCTCTGCAGTTTGTACAAGAGCTTAGACCCCTTCCCAGGAGTGATTCAGCTTCTGGCTCACCAGTCAACTGTGGCAGGCACTTTGGTACCTCTCCTACATGCCCTCAGCACCTGTTTCTCCACCTGAAGGCTCTCCCTGCAAGTCCTCCCAGAGCAGGCCAGGCATGCTGGGACTCAACAGCACTTCCCTGAAGTCCTCAACCAGAGGCTGACACAGCTGGGGGGACATACCCCAGATACCTGATTGCCTAGTTTTCAACCCAAACTAAGACAACCATCTTCTCCTTATTTTAACATTTCAATTTTTGTATTTAAAAGGAGTGAGTTGTGTACAAAGAGGTTAAATGCTTTATATGCAAGGGGGATAAACTAGGCTAGATCCACTTATTCATCATCATCATCAACATCTTTTTCATTTTCATCTTCCTCCTCTTCCTCCTTCTTCTTACTCTTTTCAGCCTTGACAACTACATCTGCTTTGCTGCATCAGGCTTTCCTTTAGCTCAGTGTGTAGCAATATCCTCCACCTTAGCAGGCTTCTTTTCATAGAGCACCTTAGCAGTATTATTCCACAACTCCCCACGTTTCTTTGCAGCATCTCTAGTGGATAGGCCAGGGTGTTCTCCTTTGATTTGGGGGAAATACTCAGAACAAAAGAGGAAAATGCATGCCCCTGGTGGTTTACTGGATAAGTCTGCCACCTCTGGCTGGTATAGTCCACACACATCCCAAGGATCCAAGTTCATAACCAGGGGCTGGAAGTTACAGCCAAGTTGAACAACTATATAAATAAATACTGCTTCCTCCTTCTGTCTCTCTCTCTTCCTGCCTGACGACTTGCCTAAATCATTCCTGTCTGAACCTTTTCTTAAAAAAAAAAAAAAAAAAAGAAGAAGAAAAAGGCTGCAGGCCTCTTGGGTGCACTGGGATCCTTGAATGTCCTTGTTGGTTTTCATTTCTCTTTCATAACAGGCCCTCTCTGCCTTTACCATGTCTTCACATTCCCTAAATATCCCTTTCCCTCCCCTCTGAGCAGGTGATGGCAGTGTCTGGGTGCTTCTTGTGCCCCTCCTGGCAAGTTTGCCCAAAAATGTCTATGATGACATTGGCCTCTCAGCTTTGCACAGGTTGAGTTGTTTTCCCTCAGTGAGGCACAGAGGCACCCAGTGCCCTTCCAGCTCTCACTGCCGGGCTGTCCCCTTGGACCTCAGTGGACAGTGGTGGCTATGAGAGTGGGAGCCGGTGCCAACCACCTTCTTTTTTTAAAAAGCAGGTGGACCATTTGACTAAATAATGGTAAAGGCGGTCTGTACAAAGTAACTCCAAGTCAGGTCTAGAAGCCTCCAAGCCTTCTTACTACCTGCCTGCCCCTCTCCTGGCCCCGCCTTCACCAGTCTTGCAAGTTTCTTCACTGCTCATTAAGGACTGTGAAGTATCACAGGTCATGCTACTGAGAAGCAGCACCATGCAGGGCTGACTCCCACCCTGAGCCCTGGGTGACAGTTTCCCATGGCTGAAAAAGGGCCAGGAGTGAATCGGCACATACTCTGCTTTTCAGACAGGTGCTCGTCTGTCCCCACTGGTCAGACATGCCCAGCCTCCTGTCACCCTGATCCTCCACTGACACCCCTGTGACCTCTGCCTGGGACTGAGGGTCAGAGTCATGGAGACATGGATGCTGGAGCTGGAGAGGCCGCAGGCACCAGGCAGCTTGCTGACCCTCCTACTGTTGGGAGGAGTCAGTGAGATCTGCGGGGACAGGGCTTATCTAACATCACACAACAGGGGAATGGAGGTTTTCTTCCTTTCTTTCCAGTTCTAATGTTTTGCTTCTTATTTTCAGACTTCAAGAAAAGTTGGGGAAGAGCATGGTGGGAGAGCAGACCTGGGCTTAAAAGCCCGCTGGGCTGACTGATGCCTGTGTCACTTAGTTCCACGGGCCTCCGCTTCCATGACTGTACCCTCTGACAGAGCTGCAGCAGAGATCACTGGGATGGAAGGCACCTGATCAGAGGAGAGACTTGATAACACTGGGCAACTGAGTCTAAACAGAGAATGTCCTATTTCCCCCCATGGGTTAACCTCTACAGATAAATACCCTCACCGCCGTCACAACCACTGCTGGAAAGCATACAGATGGTCAAGTGTAGACCCTTTGGCCTGTGTGCTCCAGAATACTGCTTGGATGTGACAGAGGGTGCCATGTGGAAAAAGAAGAGTCAAACACGTTTGGGAAGGGCTGCATTAACATGGACTGTGTTTACGTGCAAGACTGTCCCCACCACCGGTGCCTCCTGACCTGCTGTGTGCCTGAGAAGCACTCCCAGCAAGCCTCAGCACAAGCTCTTTCTGTCACAGCATGAAATATCCTCCAGTGGCTGGGGAATGCTCCAGGGCAGAGTTTGGGAAATGGTTGTCATTGGTCCACTGGAGAGGCTACCTGACTAGAGTCTCTGATTCTGTTATTCTGTGTTTGCCACTTACTCGTGTGACCTTAGACATGTCCCTGACCCAGATGGTCCTCAGTTTCCTTGTCCTTAAATGCGAGGGAGGAGTAGCATCCCTAAGGGTGCTTCCGGCTCTGACATGCTGGGATCTGGAGGCTCCTGCTTCAGCTCCCTGCTCTTAACCCAAACAGTCAGCTCGAACCACCCACGGTGTCTGGAGAAGGTGGAGGGCTCCCGGGGCAGCCACTGCTGGTCTTGAGTCTTGCCCTTGAAAGGTAGGTAGAACTGTGACGGGCAGGGCGGCACCAGCCTCCTGCCTGGATGGAGATTCAAGAGCTGTCCCTCCCTCTTCCTCTGCCCCACTACTGGGACAGTCAGCCCTGCCGAGGGATTAAGAGTGGGCACAGCGCCCATTCAAGCCATTCAGCAAGACAGGAAGCCAAGCTCGCGCCTGCCTGCCCTCCTCTGCTGGGCAGGTCTGCAGGATTACGTGCTTTGTGCTGGGGACTCACACAAAGGGAGGCCCAGCCCGCTGGGAGAAATGGCTGTGCCACAGTGGGAATTCACTGCCTGGTGGCGGCTGGGGCGGCTGCTGGGCTGCAGAGCAAATCCACCCATCCTCCCAGCCAGAGGCTGCACCACCCTTATGATGGGTTCACAGTGCCCAGCCCTGCCCATCATCTGCACGGGATGGCTCCGGGACCCTGGGAACACAGTGGGTACCTCCCCTTCTAGTGCCTCCCATGACAATGTCCCTGTCATCCACACACAGAAGTTTCAGCCTGAATGCAGACATCTCTTCTTGGGACAATGCAGAGATCTGCACAAAAGGCAGGCAGGCAGGCAGTAGTTAGACAGGTGAGGACAAGTTCCTCTCCATGTGCTGGAGGCATCTGAAAGCCTCTGGGGAATGGGCCTGTTCATTTTGTCTTTCTGTCTCATTCTTACTGTCACCATCTAATCCTGAACCGGGACAGGGTGGGTCTGGCTTTGAAGGCTAGTCTAAGACAGAGATGGTCCATGGGTTCCTGAGGGCCGAGGGTTCAGAACTGAGGGACAACTGCAGCGGGCGGGTCCCTCTGGAGCTCCTGAGATGGGGCTACATTCTGGGTACTCTGGGAAAGACTAAGCTACGGGTGGTTCCAAGTGCCCCAAGTTCACTCCTTTCAGCCCCGTCTGCAACTTGTACTACGACGATGTAACTTGCTCTTTTATCAACTGGCTTTGTGAATTGAAATAACTTGTTTACCCCTTTGCTAAATGGTTATCTATGAAATCATGTACCTTAGGTGCGATTAGTTCCTAACACAAGGAAAATAATTTCCCTCATAAAAGAAAATGGATTGCCCCTAGACTATTCAAAATCAGCTCGACCATCACCTGTGGGGAGGTAGAAAGAATAGGATTAGATCATCTCTAAGCCCCCTTCAACACTTGGGAGCTGGCTTTATAAGATACTAAGAATTCTTAATGGAACTGATTCCAAATTTTCTACAGTCATCTAAACCAGTCATCCCAGAGCGCTCCTCCTTCCTTACTACCCTGATAAGGTTATTAGGAAGCTCTGCCTCCTCTCCCATCTGCTCCCTCCTGTCCCTGGTTCAGACTATCACCCATCCCTCCCAAATCCCCTCCATAGCTTCCTCAGGGTGGGCCTGCGACCTCCTGCCACCTCTACCCTACTCTCCACCCTGCAACTACTTCAGTTGCCAAGCGCATTTAACATGTCTGGAACTTGGAAAACATGCCATTAATGATAGCTATGAGATCTGCAAGAATACAAATCTAATTGTGTCTCTTTTACTGTTTAACAGCTTTCATGGTCTCCCCATAGACATCAGTAGAAACTGAAACCCCTTAACTTGGCATGGAAGGCTGTCTCTGGTCTCGCTCCTACTCACTCCTTTAGCTGGGTTTCCTCTCACAAAAGCACTAAGCAAAACACTGAGGTGTCCCATGTGCCACACTCCTTCATGGCTCTGTGCCTATGTTGATTCTGTCTCTTCTGCCTGGACTGCTGCTCCTCCCTGATCACATGGCCTCCTCAGATTTAGGGTCTTGCTAAGTTGTGCCCTTTCTGTCTCAGCTTTGACTGTACAAGACACTACCCCAAGCCTAGTGACTAAAAACAAAAATGCTATTATTTCTCACAGATCCGTGGGTTGAGCGGAGGGTTCCTCTGTCTGGCTGGCTCAGGAGGGCTAGCGGGTCTGGGTGGTCTCGCCCACACGTATGAGACCTCAGCTGGAATGTGCAGGACACACTCCAGAGTCTCTCTTGACAGAATTTTCTCCTCCAGGAGGCTAACTTGGACTTGTTGACATGGTGGACTCAGGTTCCCAGCAGCAAGAGAGAGAGGAAATCCCAGCGTGCAAGTGCTCATGAACACTCTGCTTGTGTCACACTTGTGAATATCCACTTGCTAAAGCAATGATATGACCAAACCCAGAGTCCAGGGGTAGAAACGAGCACAAAAGTGCAGCCACACTGCAAAGGGCATGCATATCAGGATCGGAGGTCATTGCGGGTC
Source organism: Solenodon paradoxus (assembly GCA_004363575.1). Classification (NCBI taxonomy): domain Eukaryota; kingdom Metazoa; phylum Chordata; class Mammalia; order Eulipotyphla; family Solenodontidae; genus Solenodon; species Solenodon paradoxus. The sequence goes on from RJWH01000659.1 coordinate 616,893, forward strand.
TTCTCCAAAGTACTCTATGAAGTTTTCCGGGGTGAAAAGATCTTGTTCTCTTGTTGCACAGATCCCCCTTATTCTGGTAACATCACCCTCCTTCCTCTTGACCTGTTCTCTCCCTTAAATCACTACCCTCTCCCGCCCACAGGGGTAAATGAGTTCAGGCAGTCATGCTTCCTCATCTCCTGGGCCATGGCGACTGGCCCAAAGATTAGGCATGTGAGCAAATACCAGCCAATAAGAATTCTTCCATAGTATTTTTAAACTGGAGCCAGTAGTAAGGAACCTCTCCTCTTTGTTGGTAAGTCCAGTAATCATGAACCAGCCAAATCTACACTAAACCACATCCAACCCTCCCCATGTCTGCTGACAGGAACTAAATTAATGGCCCTGGTTTGCCGAAGCTGATTAGAATATCTATCACCAGAAACCAAACATCTTGCCCACCTCACCTGCCCTGTTCGCAGGCGGAAGTGAGCATACCTCCTCTGATTCACCCCAATTATCAAGTGCTGCATATGTGACATCAATCGAGATGGTAAAGCAGCCAGGACAGATGGCCAACAACTTGCACAAAAGAGATCACCTTTCCCATGTTTGTCTTCAAAGGAGCATTCTTTCAGTTCAGATTCCAATAGGGAAATCATTCTTCCAACCCCTAGGAGCTAGACTATAACTCCCACCATTGTCACAGCATGGCAGGAAGAAAGGACATTTGGTGCAGGCTACTCAGATGAGAGAAGTAAAGTCAGCCTCAGAACACAGAAGGCAGAGTTTGGGGGTCTTGAAGAGTAAACAAAAGAAGCAGACCTGTTCAGGGACAAATTAAGAAAGGCTTGCACTTGTTATAATTTTGAATAAAATCATAAGACAAGCCTGAATATGTTCTTCAAATATGAATAAGGGCTAAGAGATAAGAAAGTATCATCTGTGGGTGGCACAGAACAGGAGTCCAGAGGAAGATGTAAGAATTTAGGAAAAGGCAGACGGAGAGACCTGCTTCCTTGAAGAAGGAAGTGGTTGTTGATCTTTGCAGACTGGGAAGCACTCCCAAGTACTAGCATTTCTGGAGGCCATGTCCAAGTATAATTGCTGTACTCCCATTTCGGATTTACTCGTCTAACCCTCAGTACTGTGCTGTCCTTTAATAGCACTGCTGGCTGTTTGGGCTGTTACCCCTTACATGCCCACCAGGGTTCTTACGTGTAACCCCATGTGGAGATGACCCCTCGCTACATATGCTTCTCATTTCTCACTCCCAAGGGGAAAATCCCCTCCATCCCATAATCCCTCGGGCTCCATCTTCAACCACATCTGGAATTACTAGAGGTGGAAATGAGTTGACACTCTGTGGTACTACAGTGTATTCTGGTTCGGAACTGCTGCCTTAGTCACAGCTGAGCTTATGAGATTTTCCAACAAGGAGATGGATATTTGTGTCAGATCCCATCAATTTGTAGTATACTGGGTATGCACTGTAAGTATATATACTTCTGCATAATTAAACACATAAAATACATGCAATTCTTGTTTTATTATGCTTCATTCTTTTTTAGTGGTTCCATTTAAAAAAATTTTTAATTGGAATGTTAAATCCATACAGTAAAGTAGTGGAAATATCCTATATCTTGATCTTAGTGTATGACACGTGTTCCCTTGTGTCTGGTTTCTTTTGCGCTGCACAATGTTTCTAGCACCTTCTGTGTTTTTATATACATAAGTAAACTGTTCTGTTTTCTTGCTAAGAAGTACTCCACTGTGTGAATACATCACAACCTGCTAATGGGCATTTATTGGCAAGAGGGATTTTGTGAATAATGCTGCTATGAATATTTCTTGTACACGTCTTTAGGTGCTCTGCATTTTGTTTTGGTATATATTTAAGAGTGGAATTGTTGGATTATAGGAGAGGACTATTTATTTAGCTCTAGCTTTTAATCTTAATGACTGAGTTTTTTCTTCATACGGTTCCTTCAGGCTCTGTTAGAGGCAGACCCTAGAAGAGTTGGATTCCACTATAATTTCAGTCTATACTCTGGTGCTCTAGGTGGGCCCAACCAGATCATCAGCTCTCTTTACAGGATGCTGTCCTAATAAAGCACTTTTTATCTCACTGGTGTTACACATGACATTGGCACAATATCACATCCCTTGCAAATACTGTTGTACATTTCATTCTCTCCTCTTATCTTCACTGGACTAAAGGTTCTATGAGAGAAGGCTGTTTCTATAATCTTGTACTTATAGGATTATAATTATAATCCTGGCTTGGCATAATAGATAATTAATATCTACACATAAAAAATACTAGCTAACTTGTTATCTGTTGCTACATGACAAATTATCCCAAAGTTTAGGGGTTTAAACAACATTTGCTATGTCATAGTTTCTGTAGGTTAGAGAACCAAGAGTAGCTAAACTCGGTGGTCTGACTCAGAATCTCTCATGAGATTGCGATCAAAGTACTGGCCAGACTGAAATCATCTGAAGGCTTGACTGGGGCTGGAGGACTCTCTATCACATTCACTGGCTGTTGGCTGAAGATCTCAGTTCCTGGCCATACTGTCCCTATGATAAGAAAGCCAGCTTCCCTAGAGTGGGTACTTAGAAGCAAGAAGCATGAGTTAGTCTTTGAAGTCACATGTGGTCACCTCTACTTCATTCTATTCATTCGAAGTGAGACACTAGATCAAGTCAATTCTCAAGAGGAAAAGACTGAAGCCCCACCTCTTGAAGGGAGACATAGTGAAGAATTTGTGGATATAGCCTAAAAGCATCATCTCTATTAATAGCTGACACATATTAAGTGCTTGACATGTGCCATGTGCTATACTATGTACTTTGTATTTTTTAATCCTATTGCAACCTACAAAGTAGAAACTACACTCAATGTATCAGGCAAGAACTGAGTTGCTGAAAGATTAAGTAATTTGCTTAAGGTTTCACAGCAAATGACAGGGTTAGCATGGGAACCCAAGAGTAAGATTCCAGAACTTTTGCTTCTAACCACTAAACTACATAATTAATGAGAGACAGTGGATGATTCTATAAGTCTACGGTTCTCAAGGTAGGCAGAATGGTGGCCCCAAAGATATGTCCAAGACATAGTATCTGGAATCACTTTATTTGGCAAAAGATATGATACAGTTAAAGATATTGAGAAGAGGAACTTATACTAGATTATCACATGCCCTATATGCAGCCACATGTATCTTTATAAGAGAGCAAAGGGGTTTTTTAAGGGGGTGGAGACATGTTTACCTCCTGTTACAGGCCTTGAACCTGGGTCCATGGCTTTCAGAGCCTGCATCTTAGCTGCCTAAACCACCAAAGGGGTTCTAACACAGACATAAGAAGAGAAGATACAAAAGACATATGAAGACAGAGGCAAAGACTAGAGTGATCAGAGTTTTGTTATGGAGCCATAAGCAAAGGGATGCTGGCAGCAACTGGGTGCTGGAGGAAGCAAGGAACTAATTCTTCCCTAGAGACTCCAGAGGAGTCAGCCCTGCTGACAACCTGATTTGGGATATCTGGCCTCCAGAACTGTAAGAGAATAAATTTTATAGTTTTAACTAACAAACTTGTGGTATTTTGTTACAGCAGCCACAGGAAAGTAAATTTCACCTCTGGACTTATCAGTGTTGTTCCTGATGGCTGGGATAGAGTATTTAGCATGGTTCTTGTCTTTATATCAGCTTAGTATTAACTGTCTCTGAAACAGTAGTAGAAAAACAAATTAGGTAAAAAGAGAAGGAAGAAAATTGTATAGTAATAATCAGGTTGTTATTACTGAGCTTAAATTTTACTCTGAGCTTCCTGATAGCTGAGGCTAAAAGAGAATCAGGGATGGATTACATAATTTTCACTTGAATATATAAAGGAATTACAATCTATTCTTCAAGAAATGCACACCCTTCCCCTATATTCTACTCTAAGCAAGCATGTCTTCACACAATGGACACTAAACAAGGTAAGGGATAAAATGGCAACAATGACTTAGAGAAGACTGTCCACATGTGAAGGTTTCTTGTTAATCTCTAGATGAAAACTACAGCCCAACTGAGAGACGTCTTTCAACATCCTGACCACACAGGTCAGCACCCAGGAATCCCATGGATACAGGCCATGAAAATTCACGAAGAGCTCTTACAGTGATCATTCCAAAGTGCTCCAACAGCTCCTGAAAGCCAGGCAGGGCAGACCATTAATTGTGATCTTTATGGATGTAGAAGTGAAGACTGTTCCAAGGTCATACAGCTGGAGGCTGTCAGGACTGGGTTTCAGTGAGGCTCCAAGCACTAGTCCAAGAACAGGCATGTTGGCTCTACATAGCATGAGTGCTCTACAAGGGTGCCAGGCACACTGATATTCTGACAGAAGGTCCCCTCTCACACCGCTTGGGCAGCCCCTGGTACTCGCCCGGGGCTAGTCCCTGAAGGATATCCCCGCAGGGTCAGGCTCTGCCCCAGGAGAGAACACACACCCACCCACCCTGGTCCTTTAGGTCAGTACCCAGGCTAGTTAAGAACAACTGCCTAAAGGTGAGGAGCTGAGGATGGGGTCATGGATTCAGATCCAGCACCTGGCAGAGATCCTAGAGTGAGGGTGACACTGGGTCCAGTCAGGGTGCTGTCCACCCAGCAGTGCTGACAGGCATTTCTCTCTGGGAAAAGAGGACCCCACCCCCACCCCAAGGAGATTGATTTAGACTTCCTATCTCCCACCCTTTCAAACAAGTGACTAAGGATTAGAGACATTTTCTCCCCTGAGGGACCGGCGGAACAGAAGGGAGAACTAGCTGCCACCCATTCACCTTCTTCCCACCCCAAAGCCTCTGGTGCCTCTTTCTTTCACTCCCTTCCAGCCTCTTCTTCATTTCTCTGGAGTCACTCTTTTCCACCTCCCTCCACCCTAGCTCTCTCTTCAGTCACTAGCTATGCAATGTAAGTTTCTCAGCCTCTTTGAGTGAAAGCCCCTACTTCACAGGGCAGTTTGACTCAGCGGTCAGTAAGGAGAAGATGCCCAATCTGAATGCATCCCCTCACCCATTCTCCTTTCTCTGAGATGGAAGGAGGACAGGTGGGGACACCCATTAGCGCCCTTCGCCTCCCACTTAGAGTTCCAGCGTGCTGACTGCTCAACAACCAGAGGAGGAAGTCTTGGGCATGACACCTTCTCCTCCACCTGGGGCACACACCCTGGCCCAGAGACTCTAGCTGCAACAAGTGCTGGAGTGCAGGGAGTGACAGATGATCATTGGAGATCTCTGAAAGGTGGAGAAGCGGTTAGGTCTGCTACCTCCCCCAAGCACAGTCTACATACATCCCAAGGACACAGGTTCAGGTTCTAGGGGGGAACAACCAAAATGAATTAAATAAAAATAAATAAAATGGGTGTGTCCTGGTGGCGTAGTGGTTTGGTCAGCCACCTTTGACCAGTGCCGTCCATATACATCCCAGGGACCCAGGTTTGCATCCTAGATCCAGAGGGAACAACCAAATAGAATAAATATATGCCTTCCCTCCACTTTTCCTGCCTCCCTGCCTCTGCTCATCTTCATTCCTACCTGCACCTTTCCTTTGAAAATAAAGGGATGGGGGAGGAAATCATGATTTTCCATTTGCTTACTGTGTGTCAGGCATGTCGGAAGCATTTTACACGTATCTTCACATGTGGTCTTGGTGTGAATCCAATGAAGCAGGTAGAATTACTAACAGATGAGTAGAGAGATTTAGAGGTGAAGTGACTTACCCTGAGTCACACAGATATTAAGTGGTCAAGTTAGGTCACTTTGAGTCTAAATACCATGCTCTGTGATTTAACTTTCTACAACAGGAGAGTTTAAACATACAGAAGAGCAGAAGAATAGTCTATACATGCACCCTGCTTTATTAATAACTCCTGGGCAATCATTTTTCATCTCTACCCACAGCCACATTGCTCTCTTATTTTGAAGCATATCTCCGATAAACAGAATATTTTGCCCATATGTATCCCACTATGTGTCTTTAAGAGGGCATTCTATAAACATAAGCAAAGTTCTGCTTCTATGTCCTGAAACTTTGCAATAATTTTCTTAAGATTATCACATGACAAAGCAGCATTCACGATCGCTGTCATGTTTTTCTACCTTCTCGCGCTGCCTCTTCTAGTAAAAATATCTCTCTTCCACTGTAAAGCCTTTCCATACACATTATCTTATTTCATGCTCATGTGTTTTTTGGAAGTGAAGAGACTCAAGTTCCAGAGGTGAATGGACTTGATCAAGGCCACATAGTGCAGAGCCGGAACCTGGCCAAGGCCTCTGCTCCTAGGCATTGCCTCTCTCTACCCAGAGGGCTCACCACCGGAGTTTCCAACTGTAAGCTCAGAGGCTCCAGTGGGGCCTGGAGGAGGAGACGGACAGTTCTCTTCCCTAGGCGACAGGCTGCACAGTATGTGTTCTTACTGGGGAGGTACGGCCGGCAAGCACCTTTCTCTGGGTAACAACAGGACTAATTCCTTGGCTCAAGCTTATTTTTGTGCAGTAGTGCCCCAAAGCACGGGCAGCGGCTGGGGCTTACCACCCAGCTTGCTAAGCAGCAGGCCTTAAGCCCCCTGCACTATGGCAGATTGGATGCTGGAGCCCAAAGGGCAGGCACAATAGCCAGAGCACTCAGCCGCCCCTCTCCTAATTCTGCTTTTCGCCTAAGTGCAAGAGGAGGGCAAAGGTCTCTTAGGTTTTCTTCTGGGAACCTCCTTGCCTAGCCATCCCTGCACATGCAGAGAATACCAAGGATTCCATTCTAAATCCCCTGGCTTTTATGGCTAATTCTTCCATTAGTCTACAGACTACAGAGCAAAGGCTTCAGCCTGGCATTCAAGGCCTCTAGTCTGCCTAGCACCACGGTAGACTTTCACAGCGCGGCACAATTTCAGGGACGACAACAAAAACTTGATATTAGGTAGTTTCTGAAATTCACTTCTTCAGTTTCAGAATATTCCCTCCCTTTATATGCTAGCACTATTCCTGCCAGCAGTGTCTATTAAGTCTTCTCTCATAGCTCAGATACAGCATCCTAACACTGTTACTTGCTATCTGTTTGCCCGTGCAAACCAGGGTGCTTCATTTCTCTATGACTATAGTGATACTATTTCCTCTGCCTAGAACCTCACTTCTTCCTTCTTCATCCACTAACTACTAGCGGGGGCTCAGGACTCGGCTGAGGCTTCACCTCCTCCAGAAAACCTTCCCAACTGCCTCCCTGCCTCACAGCGCTCCCACACTCTCCATGAGTGAAATTCTCTTTCACTGGGTTAACTTGACCTAACCACCTATCTCACTGACTTATAACCAGCATATTGTGAGCATCTCAGGGCTGAGGACATTGGGGTCTCCTTTTCCCTAAGCTTGAACACAGGGCCTGGCCCAGGGTAGAATCTCAGCTTAATGTGCTTGTTGAAACACTTCATCTCACTGAACTCTCACTGAAGTCCTATAGATTGGGTCACTCAGAGATGAGTCCTCCCACTTTACTGAAGTAAAGGCTAAAACAGAGCAGCAAGGAGACGTGTCCCAAGCCCCAGGTGCCGAGTGGAGGCCAGAGCTCTTACCTCCCACCTCTTGGCCCAGTACGTCACTCCTGCAGCTGCCTTCACAGATGGGCCCTGGGTGCCCAGAGCAGAGGAGTTGTGACCATGCAGGGCAGGGGCAGTTGTCTGGGTATTTGGAGCCAGCAGCTCTGCTTAGACACCTCTAGCACCACTCCCTGTTGCATAGGTTAAGCCCAAATCCCTCCTCCTGGCCTCACAGCTTCCCACAAGCTTCCACAAGCCCACCTCTCCAGCCTCATCCCTACCACTCCCTCTCAGAGGCCCCCACCACACCTGCCTACTCACCCTTTTCTGGGCTCACCTACATTTTCAGAGCACTGTATGTCGTGCATAAAGCAGCCCTGAGCCCCCATGGTCAATACAACTGGATGAGGAGGTGTGACCGACATTGACAGGCACCTATCTAGGTCAGAGTGACAAGGCAACGCGGTGCTCAGAACAAGCAGATCAACTAGCAGTTCCTACACAGTGGTCAGAGGGGACCAGGACTGAGGTGCCTATAGCCTCTCTCACAAAGAGCCATATAAGGATGGCGGGAATGCACCAGTGCAGACATTTCAGCGCTGTGCAGACCACCTCACTCCATGCTGGGTCTCGTCCTCACAACAGCCTTAAAAGGCAGGCCCTGCTTTTTTTCCTGAACCACAAATAAGGAAACTGCAGCTCAGCGAAGCTAGTGACCTCTCCCAGAATCACGCAGCTCAAAAGCAGTAGAACCAGGACTCACAGCCCCACCTAGGCTCTCAGCCACTCTGTGAATCTACCTTTGTTTCCTGAATTGTCCCTGGAAGAAATGCAAGATGTAATTAGCACATTAAACTTCCTAAGGGTTCTGGCTTAAATTTAACTAAATACTCCCTGAACTTATTTGAGGCTGGAACACGTGCTTCCTCATCACCATCTTTTGTTTTCCTGAATTGGTTCACTCTCACAGAACCTACTGTTGCAGGCTGCAGCTGGTGAAATGCAGCCACTGCGACAGGCCGGTTCTTACTGCCCTAACGGCCTGATCGCATGGTGGGGGAGAAGCTGAAGGAACCTGGGACTCTAGAGGAACCTCTTCATTATGCACGTGGAGCTCTAAGGCAGAAGACTGACTCGTGCTCTCCCCAGTCAATGAGGGGAGGGAGAGGTCTCTGACTCCCTCCTCCTCAGGGCCCAGAAAGGCCTTAATGCCAGACAGGCTGGCAGGGCTGGTCCTTTGGAAAAGGCCCAGCAGGTGAAGTTCACACACCTTCCTGTAGAGGCCGCACAGGTCTCAGGAGATCGAAGCTGCTGCAAGGAGCCCCACACTGCTGAAAAAAACTACTGAAAAACATGACCTCTGGGGATCTATGGACCCTGCCTTCATAAAGCTTGTGATCCAGACCACACAACAGGATAGTTCCAAGACCACACCTATGTATCTCCTAGCACGCAGAGGTCCAGGGAAGGAAAGGGACATTTCCAAGGCTACACAGAAAGTTCATAGCATAGCTGGAACTAGAAATCAAGCGTCCTGCCTCCCTGTTCAAGGCTCTATCTGGCCTTTTCGGAAATCACTCAGTTTGTGTCCTCAGCCTGACCAGGGCCCTTGGAGAGCCAGGAAACTGTGCAATCCACGCCTGTCTTTAAAGATAAAGAAATACTAAGTGAATGAATGCATAAAATCCTTGATTTTTACCAAAAACCCCACTCTTAGCTCGATCCTTTGTATGGTTGGATTAACTTTGGATTGCTTCTAAAACTGACTGTATTCTCAAAGGATAAACATTTGCTACCAGAGAATAAAAGTGACAAACATTATGCTTAATACATGTGTTATACCCACAACACATACCCCAAATACCGTTCTAAGCATTTTACCTTTATCAACACATTTAAATCTAACAGTAACCATAAAATATAGGCACTATTATTATCACCTCCATTTCCGTAGATGAAAAAAAAAAATATATGGTTAAATAACTCTGCAAAGTCAAAGCTAATAAGTAACAGAATCAGGATTAGAACTCACGCAATCGAACACCAAAACCCACGTTCTTCACTCTACTACACTACCTCTCAAAGGATCTGTTTTGTCAAACATGTACCAAGAGAACTATTAAAGTATCACTTCTATTACCTGTAAATGCTCAGCTCAAAACTCTGAGATAAATAAGATTTTCCATTTTATAACTAAAACAATGGAGGCTCAGCAGTGTAAAAGGACAGACTTATCTAAAGTCACAACGCTAACAAGTCACTGGATTAGGATTTGAGGCCACCAGTTCTGGTGACATGCCTATGTCACCTCTTAAAGTTGATGGCTAAAGTGCACATGTATGTAATTCAGTCAAAATTTAAGTAAAAGTTAATGCAGTCATCTTCCATAGGATGTAATATATTTTTCTTCCAATATAGAAAATATCTTTCTGTTGCTGGTTTTGTTCCAAGGCTTAGTTATTCATTAATTCATTTGTTCAGGCAAATACTTAATGGCTTGCGTATGCACACACATGCACATACGTGGGTACACACAGACGCAGTCAGCCAACACCCTATGTGAGGAACACGGCAATAAACCTGATAGACAAGGTCTCTACTGACCCTGCCTTCATAAAGTCTACAAGGACAGATCATCATTAAAGAATTAATTTCACAATTAACTAACCAACTAAAGTGGTGGTGATTGCTACCAAGGAAAGCTATATAGCAACACTGTGATTAGTTTGCTCAGAGTAGAAAGTTCCAGTTAACCTGCTGAATGTTTTGAAAGCTTCCATTAAAATGAACTTTTCCATTATTCCATAACAACAGTTAGAAAACGAGGGCAGGAAGAAAAATGTTCCAGAAAAAAAGAAAAAAGAAAAAAGGGAAGGTAAGGAATCACTGATGAATACATGTTTCTGGAAAACAAGACTTAAAAACAAACTAGTTTAAAAACAAAGTAGAGAGAAGATATTCAAGAGATATTCCATGAGTATATCTTCTGAATGCTCACTAGTTGGTAGAATTCTGGGAGTTTTCCCAAAATGTCATTAAGTTGAAGTTATTATCTCTATTTATCAAAGAGAATCTGAAGACGCAGAGAGGTCAACCAATTCTCCAAAGATCAGTCACACAGCCACTGAGTAGGACCAGGATTCAAGACCAAGCTGATGTGACAGCAATGCTCAGAATCTTTTCTGAACCTCATTGCATTTTCTAATCTCAAAAGCTGATCAGTCCAAGTTGGAACTTTGGACTCTGACATCATAGGTATGCAAAATCTTGTCAATACTCTCTCCCCTCAATGGGGCCCTGCAGAAGAAACACTGCATTTTCTGAGAAACAAGAGGATCAAAATGAGAAGATCATATATGATACAAACCACACTTCTTGGGAGAATTGTTAATTACTGGAATAATTACATTCCTTTCCCCTGAGATATAGGTTTCTTGAACAAAAAGCTTTAATATTCTGTTTATGCAAATGGAGAAATGATTCTCCATCTCTCAAATAAGTTGACCATGAAGCGTCTCTTCTCTACGTTTCTGACTTAAGAAAACACTTTCCTTCCTAAGGCAATTCTATCCCTTGGTACAACCAAACCTTGTCAGAGTTTGTGGCTCAAATTTCAGGAGCAAAACCTATTCCTAGTAAGTCAGTTTTTCTTAGTTAAAAGGGACAAGGGGCCTTTACTTTTTATTTGGGGAAGAAAGGCTCATCTTCTCTGGACTCTTCTGGGTGAAACACCATCTTCATCTGGTTACCACATGAGCCTGAATCCATAAATGCCTTGTCCCATCAGTGATGAACACATTAGAGCACTTTCCAATATGGAGAATGAACTCAACTTTGGAACAGAAAAGTATAGACCAGGCCTCGGCCAATGTGCCTCCTGGGATGCCTGCTTCTCGAAGTCCACTACTCCCAACACCCCAGCAGGTGCTACCATGGGTGTCTGGGAGCCTGAATGTCCACTAGCTGAGCTGCTGTTCCCAAAGCAGACACTCTGCCTTCTTCAGAGTGAACAGGGAAGCGGGCACCTGGACAGGCGTGTATGAACAGCCCTCCCTCCTAAGGAGCTTGCCTTTCAGGTTTCCTAAGAGTCTATGTGCCCATGGATTCTATAATGAGGAGGGATTTGTTTGTTGAAGGATCTTTTCAGCTTCATTGCTTAACTCAAAGGTGAGAAGGGGGTGGGGGCAAGATGAGAATTACTCTCCTCTGCTTTCCTTCACCTTCCAAGCAGTCCAAATGTAATCTGTGTCTGCAGCTGCCCTGAAACAGCAGCCAAAACATTTTAAGAATGATGACCCAGAAATTATAATGCTGAATGGGCCTCCTAACCTGCTCTGTGACCAACGGCAAATCCCTCCATTTTTCTGGGCCGGAGTCTCCCCATCTCCCAACAAGAAGATGGACACTATTATTTGTGTCTTGGTTTTCTCACCCGTGCAACTGATATCACCTCTGGGTTATTAGCAAGACCAACATGGAATATCATAAAGTAACCAAATCTGAGCAAAGGTCGCATGTTGACAGCGGATGCATTAGCACTGGAAGAAGGAGCAAGCTCTGTCTTTGAGATGTCCTGCAACCTCTTTGTGCACCAAACACAGTTTATTTTAGTTTTTAACTCATCATTTTGGGAAACTTTCTGATTTACAGAAGAGCTGCAAAAGAGAACAGAGTTCCCATTTGTCCCTAATCCAACTTTCTCAAATGTAAGCATCTTACATAACTACAGTACAATGATTAAAACTAAGTAATGAACACTGGTACGGACTGTTAACTAAATATAGACTTCATTGAGATCTCACCAGTTTTTCCACTCATATTCTTTTCTTGTTTCTGAACCAATGCAGAGTAATACACTACCTTCGTCATCACGTCTAATACTCTTCTCCAATCTGAGTGTCTGTCTTTCCTTTTCTTTTTTTTTTTTTTTTTTTTTCATTACCATAACATTTTTGAAAAGTACTGCTCAGGTATTTTGTAGAATGTCCTCAAATCATATTTACTGGATATTTTCCTATGACCTGAGAGCTTATGAATTTGGGGGAGAATATCAGAGAAATGAAGTCCTTTTCTCCCTGCATCAGTTCAGGGGTATGACATCAATGAGGTCATTACTGATGGTGGGAAGCTTGATTACTTGGTTAAGATGGTGTCTGCAGGTGTCTCCAATCTAACATTGCTATCTTCTTTTCCCCTCCCCCTACTCAGAGAAGAAAGTGACTGTGTTCAGTTACACAGCACAGAGAGTGCAAAGGGTGAGGAGTTAAGTTCTACTTCCTAGGGGAGGAGTATCGGAGTACCTGTGGACTTACAGTAAAACTGCCACATTTCGGGTGAGTCCCTCAGAGGTTACACAAATATCCTGTTTCTCCCTAAAGTTTTGACTACCAATTTTATCATAATCAGCAGATTTTACAATTATTACCAATGTGCCGAAAGTTAATTTTTCTATTTCCCTCATCTCTCTTTGAAATCTTTTGTAAGGAAGACTTGACTCTTCTTCTGTATTTATATATTCGATATTTATTTATTCAATTAATTATTTCACTATGGACTCAAGGGTACTTACTTTTTTCTTTTTTGTGTTATAATTCAGTATTGTATATATAGTTGAGCTTCAGGAGGCTCTTTCAGGTTGATGCTTATGTCCTTTAACAAGCCTCACCTCTGTTTTCTAAAATAATTCCTTACTTTTCTGGCACTATTTTAAGCATTAGGATTATTTAGTATTTTCGCTGACTCAGGCCAAGAACCAGTCTTTTCTCCAAGCAGTCCTAGCTCTACTTACTGGACAATGGCGTTTAGCAATCAAGGTCTGAGCTCCAAGTGTGCTCACTTCTACTGGGGTGTCATTGCCTCTAGGTCCACTCAGCAGCCAGAGCAAGAAATACAGGTATATGCTAACTCATATATACACACACATTGATATTTGCTTCCGTTTCCATCTGTGTGTGTGTATACGCATACATTTTTTTTAATTAAAATAAACATGAAGTCATACTGAGGCCTTGAACTCTAATCTGTCCTCACGGAGATCATTCCAGTCTTTCCCACTTGCTCACATGTGACTTCTTTCTCCTACAGTGAAAAACTCCGCTCCCGTCATTTACAGTTGACTGACTTATTTGTTCAACCCTTAGATGCACGTCAAGTCACCTTGGAATGTTCACCATTCCCTCTGCAAGAAGTGCATTTACCAATCAATACAGTATTTATAGACAGTTCTCTTTGTCTTTGGTCAAATATAATTTTTGATATTTAGAAAAGGCCTGGACTCCAAAGGCAGCTCTGGCTGTGTCAGTGTAAGGCACACAGTTAACCTCTTTTTCATCTCCATTTATTTTTATTTATTACCTACAACAACCTAATCATAAACCCATCCTACCTGACTTACAGTCCTAATAGGAAAGGAGGACTAGAGGAGATAAAGCATATAAACACTCATCATCTAGCATTCCTCAACTGTGCAATATGATCATAACACCAGAGTCCCTGAGTTCCAGGTTGGGCCCTGCAGATGGCAGCTCCTGCCCCCTAACTCTTGTCCTGCTCTAAGGCACAGACAAGGGTCACAAGTGTCCACTCCTTTCTGCATCCAATTCAGTGGGTCCGATCCATGCTAAGCTGGGTAGGAGTCTGGTCTCTGTCTAAATAAACACTGCCCTTAAGAGTGTCTGGGCTCTCAGAGGCTCTCACTGCCTGCTGGGGCATTTCAGTCCAACCAGCCCAGTCAGAGCCAAACTCACAACTGGCCTTTGCCCTCAGTCACCTCTTCTTCCACAAGCAGCAGGCCTCTTGGAGTGGGGCGTGGGGAAGAGTGGGGGAGCTCACCCTTTGTGGGAAACATCCTTCAGATCCTGAGATGGGAAGCTTTGCTCACATGCTGTTTTGCAGATTGAGAGGACCCCTTCCTTTCTCTGGCCTTGAGTCTTCCTACTTGTAAAGGGAGGGGATTGGATTAGGTCAGAAGTTGAAAACCAGTAGCTGGATCCAGCAGACATGTGGTGCATTTGGGCATTTTCAGCATGTTCTTTAGAATAAACAGTGCTTGTTTTCAGAGCAGTCTGAGGCTTACAGAAAACTGAGAGGCCAGGACAGAGCGCCATACACTCCCCCTCTGCTGTCACTCCACCAGTTTTCTCTGTTATGAACATCTTGCATTAGTGAGGAACATTTGCTACAATTGATGAGTTAGCAGGACAGTTATTAATTAAAGGCCATCATTTGCATTCAGGTTCACTCTTTGTGTGGTGCAGTTCTAGGGCTTGTGACCCACGCATGATGTCATGGATTCAGTCACATAACAACAGCTTCACTGCCCTAAAAACCCTCTGTTTTACCCAGACACACTTTCCCCTTCATCCCAAGCCCCCAACAATTACTGATCTTTTCGCTGTCTCTGAAGTTTTGCTTTTTTGAAACCTTATGTTCGGAATCAGGCAGTATATAGCCATTTCAGACCAGCTTCTTTCACTTACCAACATGCCCTATATCTTTTTACGGTCTGATTGAGATATTTATTTTTACTGATGAAGAATATAATAATATCATATGGATGTACCACAGTTTACCCATTTGCCAGTATGATTTTAAGTTGGAATTACTGAACAATAGTTAAGAATGTAAAGCTTCATTTTGATATCCAAACTTTTCAGCTTCTCTTAATAAACTGGAAGATTTGGTAACACTATCTTCCCAGATGCAATGACTGAGTGGACTGAATAGCAGCACAGTCCTTTAGATGGGGCATGGGGGCCTGCTCTCTACAGTCCCCTCCTGTCCTCATATGGAAAGCCAGCTCCTGGTAAATGCTTAGACCAAGCTGTGTGCTTTATTAATAGAGTGACTTCAGGACATGGGCTGAGTTTTCTCCATTTGTGCTACTTTGTAACCCAAAGTTCTCTCTCTGCCCTTTTCGGTCCTGTTCTGTGTCCTGGGACACTCACCCTGCAGACTGTCTTTCGAAGGCAACCTGGATGGCTGGCTCCTGAGTGGTTTGACTGTAGAGGCACTGGCATGTGATTGGAGGTTGGGAGGAGAGAGGGATGACTACATTCTCCCACCAAGTTCCCCTCTGCCTAAACACCTACTGCCCAGCAGCTTCAATTCTCCAAAACCATCACTCCTGCTGGGCAACCCTCCCCAGGGCTGTAACTCCACACCTCTTCCTTATCCCTTCCCACTGTGGCTTGCCTCTGGGTCTTTCAACATCTCTTTTTAAAATTTGTTTAAAGAAAAGTGCAGGCAGGCAAGAAAAGAGAGAATGAAGAAGCATTTTATTTATTTTTATTTAGCTGTTCATCCTGGTTGCTCCCTAGCCCCAGGAATCAAACCTGGATCCTTGGGATGCATGTGGACTGTGTTCTGGGCCAGAGGCGGCAGACCTAACCCTACTCCACCAGGGCATGCCTTGACATCTCTTTTCTAATCCCTTAACCCTGCCACTCCCCTACAAGTAATCCTTTCCTTAAAGTTTCTACTTGAACCACTGTGCTAATTCTATTTCCTGCTGAGACTGATACAGCAAGATGCTTTTCTCTGTGCCTCTGCTTCCTCACCTGGAAATGGAAACCATGCTAATGCCTACTTCACAGGCATGTTGTGGTCTCAAAGTGAGAAGATGTATATGTGGTGACAAACAAGTACTCAAGAAATGTTTGTTCACATCATCACCACCGTCGTCATTATTAGAAATCGTAACCCTAGGGTTGTATGATCCTAGGGTTGTATGATCCCCGGGGGACCTTAGAGCATGGATAGAATATAAATGGGTGACTCGTTACACAAAAATCACTACCAATAAATCTCCAGAAATCACTTTAATCTTCTGACCCCCAATTAGAGTTAAGGTTAGGATGATAAAAAGGGTAATTACCACTCACATTTTATAAAGAAAAGGACTCTGCTCTTTAGAGAGCATTAATATCCAAACTTTTCTCAGGTGACAGCAGCCAAGTGGAACTTTCATTCTGCTTACAGACAAAAGCAAACAACTATGGAGCCCTTCCTCTCTGACAGTAGTTCATCTAGATGTGGAATTATGTTACCACCACACCACACTGCCTCTACAGATATATGTCAGCAATGAGGTTCCATGAGAAGAGACTTGTCCAAGGCCACATGGTCAGTAAGATTTTGAATGGGACGAAGCATAGGTCTCCTAACTCCAAGTCTAGTGCCCACCCACTACTACATACCTTAGTTATTTATGGGTCAGGACTGACCCCAGAGTGTCCTTTACTGTGAGAGAATTCCCATTTCTGAATAGAAGCCGTGCTCGGATTTACAAATCCCTGGATTGTTACGAGGGTCGGGAAAATAAAAAGTGACTTTACTGACGGTGGGGTCGAAGTCTGTCCTTGACCACCGCTTTGCTTTGCTTGCTGGACTCCTTCAATTCCTGAAGCCAAGCAGGCTCCTGGAGGCTGTGTCCAGGCAGCGTCCCTCTGGTGCACCTCCTCAAGAGACAGGAAGGACCCGGTCAGCCTGAGGAGCCCAGTGAGGAGGAAGCCAAAAAGGTTCAGATAAAAAATTCCTCCACTTGGATATAAGCGCAAGTGTTTGTGGAATAGAACACAGGAGGGAGTGAAGGAGTCAGCAGTCCACGAGAGCATCTGGGCTGGGGATGGGTCCAGTGTCTGACCCTGTCTCCTGCTTCCCTCCCTGACCCTCCTTTTCCTGGCTGTAGACCAGGCTAGGCTACCTGTCTTTGGGGCACTGCCCTGAGGAGTGAAGAAGCCATATGCACATAGTTTCTGGCACACCATGGGCCCTCTTGCCCCGCTGCCTTGTATCACATCCTCTCCACATGTTCCTCAACTTCTCTCAGCCCTCTGGAAACTTATTCTGGGTGATATGAGAAAGGATGCCTAAGATTCATTTTATTTGGTGCTTGGGGAAAGTAAAAGGCCTAGAAACCTGATGTTCTAAGTCCTTGAATATACATCTGTGTGTCTCAGCATTCAGTGCAGTACTCTGAATGCGGTCGGTGCTTAAGAAATATTAGTTGGACACTCCCTTGTGGCTCAGGCATTAAGGCTGGAGCTATGGCATAGTCCAACAAAGCCCAACGACCCAGGTTCAACATCTGGGGCCATGGGCAGCAAACAACAGGAACAAATAAAATCAAAATAAATAAAATCTTCTTCCTCCTCTCTCTTCCTTCCTGCCAGCTTCCTAAAAGAAAGAATGAGGGAAAGGTAGATAGAAGAAAGAAAGAAAGAGAAATGAGAGAAGAGAAAAGAAAGATTAGTTGATTTAACAATTTTAATTGCAGGTGTTTGAGGCTGAGGTCACTGTTACCACCTTCATGCTCTTAGCAGGCACTGCGACATATGCATGGAACCCCCAGAGCTGCCACCGGCCTAGGTGGTGATCCAAAGTGTATGCTGTCCCCATCTGATGGATGGAAAATCAAGTCTCTGTGAGGCTAGGCAACTTGTCAAAGTTGACAGAAGGCTCCTGATTCAGAATTCAGTTGTCTTTCTATTCCAATGGGCTCCTGCTTATTTGTGATTGAAAAGGAAGGGCATTCTCGAGCCTGCCTTACAGGAATGTTCCTCTCAAGCTCAGAAGCTAAATTCCAGTGAGGGAAGACCCTTGACCACCACACACCACAGTGGGAATCAAGTTGGGACAAAATCTAGATTCTCCAACTCTTTCTTCTGGACTCTTCTCATCCTTTTATGTGTCTTAGATTCAAATGGAAATAGATAAAAAGTGGGGAGTACTCAGGACTAACAAAATGAGATAACATTTCAGGTCCTCAGACAGATGATAAATCAAATTCCCCCAGAGAGTGACTAGGTGGAGAGTTTCCAGGTCCACTGTTCTATCTGATCAAAGGACCCAAGACTGGCATGGCTTTCCAGCAGCTGCCAGAGTCTCTCAGAGATGGCATTCAAGCCCCAGAGCTCCCGGGTAAACCAGGCGCAGATACCCTGGGTGCCTGGCTGTGCACAGTGCCCTCTCCAGCACCGCTCCTGACCTGGCTGTCACAGATGAGTGTATACCCAAGGTGCTGGGAAAGAGAGGTAGCCTGGACTCCAGGGGACACTTGACTTGCTTCTCAGGGGAGCCAGGGACGTGCTCCAGTGATGTCATGGCTACTGCCTGTACAGCAGCCTGCCTCTCTGAAGCTGCCTTTGCTTGCCACATGGGCTAGTGGGGCAGCCTGCTCTGAAACGAGCATCCAGAGGAGCTGTGTGAGCAGAAAGAGTCATGGATGAGTTTATTCATCTGTACTTCTTCACTCCACTAACCCTTGCCAACAAGCTGCTCCCTGTTAGACTCTGCACAAGAATTGAGGACTCTGCAGTAAAGTGCATGATATTTGCCCTTTAAAATCCAGTAAGGTTTGTATCTAAGTAGCCAAAATACAAAGCAGAGAGCAGCGGGTCCCTAAAAGAGGGACTCTAGAACCATGCTGCCTGATGCAATCTCTGCCTCACCCCACAATGCTGGGCAACCTTGAGCAAGTTGCTTAACTACTCTAATCTTAGTTTCCTTCCTCAAAGAACCACTACGAAAATGAAATCAGACAAATGTTGGAAGAACTCTGCAGACATAGGCTGCACAGGGAGAGATGATTGCTAGTGTTTCATAATTTCAGGATTAATGTGGATAACACTTATTTATTACCTTCCAAGTAGCAGCTCAGCACTGCATGTAATGATTGCATGTAACAGCCCTGAGACCATTGTATCAGTCTCTCTGCTTTCCAAATGAGAAATGGAGGCTCCGAGTGGCGCAGTGACTCACCCATGGTCACATAGTCTGGAAGGGACTGGAATTCAGATCATTTGCATTCCAGAGTTTATGTTCCTTATGGACTACCTCCTAAGGCTTCCTTCTTCCTCTTCTTTCATTCCATGGTGATTTAATGAATCCTTTTCAGATGTCAGGCATTGTGTGAGGCACTGAAGATACAGAGATGAGTAAAATAGACCTGGAGCCTTTCCCTCATGGTCTTGAAGTCTAGAGGGGAGGAAAGCAATGAAGAATAATTATGAGCATAATAAATGTAACCAGAGGAGAGGGTCAGAGCCCCGTGGGAGTGAACCGTATCTGGGAGTCAAACAAGGTCTTCCAGAAAAAGTTATCTTTGAGATAAAATCTGAGGGTTGATTAGCCAAAAAGTCAAGAGGAGAAAAGAGCATGGAATCCATAGACACAGGTGGCCAAGGAACAGACAGAGCATATCGCTCAAGGAACAGAAAGAAATCAGAAGCACAGGCACCAAGAGGAGGCAGTACAAGGATTGGCTGAAGAGTCTGGACTTGACCCTGAGAGCTCGAGAACCAAGTTCAGAGTACCTCCTATCCCTCAGTTTTTTTCTGTGGCTTTCTGATCTGCACTCTGCTGGGCTGAATCAGTGCCTAAGGAGTGAGTAGGGACCAGACAGCTGAGAGTGACCCGACCAGCTGAGGTCAGCGCAGAGCAGCAGGAAGGACAGGGAGAGGCGGGGCCCGGGCAGCACCAGGGACAGCTCTCAGTGGTTCCTGAGACTTAAAGGCAGAGATGATTCACTCAGTCATCCTACAAACACAGCGCTGAGTGCCTAGTACGTTTGGATGATTGTTCTGGGCACTGCAGGACACTAAAAACCTAAACAAAATCCCTGTCCTCTTTGAGGTTATGTTCGCTGTCTTTTTTTAAAAAGAAGGACTAGGGAGAAGCAATTTTTTGAAGGCAAAGGAGAAGGAAGAACTTATTTATTTATGTATTTATGAATTTATTTATTTAGTTTTTGGTTCTTCTGGCCCCAGGCCATGAACCCAGGTCCTTGGGCTTTATTTACATGGTTCATATTCCAGCTGCCAGCTTAGCGCCTGAGCCACCAGGGCAGACCAAGTTTACTTTCTAGGAGAGGGAGACAGACACTAAATGTAACACAGAAGACAATTATGTATCACATTAGAAGGTGACACACAGATGGAGAGAATAAAGTGAGGAAGGGGGCTCAGGAGTGAAAGCAAAAGGAGGCGCGGTTACAATTTTAAAGGGTGGAAAAGGCTTTATCATAAAAGTGACATCTGGCAAATACATGAAGGAGATGAAGAGAGAGGCAAGGGTATCCAGGGGAAAGGTGCTTCAAGTAGAAGAAACAGCAAATGCGAAGTCCTGGAGGCAGGAGAAGGCCGGGCAAGCTCGGGGCTCTGTGAGGGGGCTGGGGTGCGGGGAGAATGAGTGACTGCAGAGAGACAGTGGGAAGGACATGGAGTAGGGGCCACTGGAAGGTGTTGGTTTTCACTCGGGGTGAGAGGAGACACACTGGGGACTTCTGAGCAGAGATGACAGCTTGAGTTCTATTTTCATAGAAACTCTGGTCCCTGAGTGGATATTAGATTGTGCAGGTGAAAATGGAGAGAGCAATTAGAAGGCTGTTGCAATAATTCAGACAAGATGAGTGGGAAGCGGGAACGCTGTGTTCAGTATAGAAAGTACCACAAGATCAGCAAAGCAGCAACCAAGGCTGTGAGTGGGGTCTCAGGAGAGGTCAGAATAGAGAGGAACAGAAAGTGCCCACACCCCTTGCTCCCAGATGACAGGCTCAGCACCTGCGGGAGTCTAGAGGAAGACAGACACTAATGGGTCATGCTTAGGAGGCTGGCCCTCGTTCCATCTGCCTTCTAAAATCGGTATCTTCTAAGCCCTTCTTCCCTGGCTTCTGACTATTGCCTGAGTGACCTCAATTTCTACAACCTATCCTCCACTCCGTCCTCAGGATCTTCTTCACAAATGTCTCCTGGACACTGCTGTCCCCCTGTACAAGCCTCTGCAGTGGCTCCCTTAGTCTGTAGGATGAAGTCCTGCCTCCAGTTCATCCACATCAGGCACCACCCCAACCTCCCAGGCACGTCTCTCACATTTCCACCACACACTCAATATTCCAGCCATAGTTAACTCCTTGCCTTTTCCCACAGAGGCCTCAAGCTTTGCTTGCCCCTGCTCCCAGTGTTTGCTCCAGTGGATAACTAAACTTCAATTGCCGTCTCTTCCCCCCAGGAAACCTTCCCAGACCTCCGCCCCTGCCCAGGCTTCACATGTCCACTCCCTCCTCAGCGCTTGTATAGCCAGCAAGTCAACTACCTATTTCGCCAAGAACCCAGAGAAGGGAAGGGGCAAGTCTAGACTACCAGGGGTTGGCACTCGGGAAGAACAGCCAATCAGGTCCAGAGGCTCTCACTCAGGAAAGAGCAGAGTCAAGAATCCCACTCTGACTGGAGGCGTATTTGACCATGATCTGTGGAGGGAACCCCAATGGAATATGGGCCAAGCATGCACTGGAGCAAACCATTCTCCCCACAAGGCAGCGAGAGGAAAGCCCCTGTGAGCTGACACCTACTGTGTGCCAGGCATGTTCCCTGCAGTGTCCAACCCTCAGCACCACTGGGAGCTGGGTGTTGCTATCTCCACTTTTCAGACAAGGAGCAGGAAGTCACTAACCTAGAGTCACACGGTTAAGAGTGGCAGAAGCATCCACTGGTGTCTGATGGCTTCAGCTCCTGCTCTGGCAGGGCTTTGTGGCATCGGTGGTATTTGCCTGGGCATTAAACTCCAGCTAGACTTTGAACATGTAGAGGTATGACTGGGATAAGGAAGGAAATAAAGAGTATTTCAGGCAGAGGGAATAGAATGGGGGGAGGGTAATATGGGGCCTCCGAATTAAAAATAGAAAGTCTTTGCAGAGAGAGGAGAGAGGGTGGGAGAAAGAGAGGGGGGGGAGAGAGAGAGAGAGAGAGAGGGACAGAGAGACAGAGAGAGGGAGAGAGAGGAGGGGGGAGAGAGAGACAGAGAGAGGGAGAGAGAGGATATGGGGAGAGAGAGAGGAGTGGGGAGAAAGAGGGAGAGGGAGAGAGAGAGGGAGAGGAGAGAGAGAGGAGACAGACAGAGAGCGCACACACATGTGCTGGTTGAGCAGAGGCGGTTAAGTCTGAGAAGGCCAGTTGCGACCAGTACATGAAAAAGAGCACTGACTGCCAGGTTAGGGCTGGGGGTCAAGGAGCAGCCCCTTCTCCTATACCCACAAAGCTTCCACATTAGTGACCTCAGTGGAAAGCGTTAGAGTGGAATCCTACAACACAAAAGAAAATAGCTTCTTGTATCTTATTTAACTAAGCAATTTTAGCAGTCTTAGAGGTATAGTGGGGAATCTGCCAGGCTCTGCCTGATGGTGTCTACAAGGCAGTTTTGGAAACAGACAGACTTGTGGATCAGAATGTAATGCTCACCACTTAAATAGCTTTATTTCTCAACAGCAACACTAAGTCCCTAAGCCTCTCAGCACAAGGCAGGAGGCGACAGGCATTGGCTCCTTGTGGAGGGCAGACATATCTCAGCCTGGGGGGCACGTGGGCCCCAGCTCAGACCCATGGGGAAAGGGGGCCCCATCCCCAGAAGGTAGCTTTGGAAGAACCCAAGAAGGCAGAGGTGCTGCTGGGTCTTCTTAGATCCTGGGCCACCCTCAAGTACTTAATCCTGACATTGGAGCCTGAAAGGGAACTATTTGGAGACCTACTGGGAGCTGGGGAATGGATTTCAAGGGTCTCTACTGCCAGCCACCCTCAGCTCTCTATTGGGTTTCTAGTCACTTCCCTGTACTTCTGTGGGACGTAGCTACCACTGTAGACAGTCCTCAGGCAGGAGCTATTGAAGAGGTCGCCCTCCCACCAGCCTGTCTTCAACACCCCACACCCCAAGGTTATAGAGGATTACTGGCCTCAAATGAAGGCCAGAGGGAACACAATTCCAGCCTTAAAACTGGACTCCAAAGAGAATCTTCCACAAGTCCAAAATAAAGAGGGTTTCCTCCAAAGAGGGATTCCTCACATTGCTTGTCTTTTTTCTTTAAGAGGAAGGCAGGCAGCCAGGAGGAAAGAAAGCAGCATTTTATTTTGTTAGTTGTTAATTTTAGTTGTTCTTCCCAATGCACCCATTCCTAGCCCAAGTCCCTGTGCTGTATGTGGGCTGTACCCCAGGGATAGGCGTCACACCTGAGCCACTGAGGCACTCCACGTGTCTTACCTTGTAGACCAGTTCCCTCTGTCAGTCCTTCACCAGGGGACCTTTCACCAATGAGCCTAAGCTCACCTCTGATCGCAAGCACGGACTAGGCCAGAGTCGGGATGATCTGCAGGACATGGAAACTCTCTGGCAGGTCTCTCTCGTCTGAGTCTGGAATAACCACGCAGAGCACCAGCAGACATGGGACGGGCTTGGGCACTCAAAGGACCTACTCTTCAGTGTGCCTCTATCAGTGTGAAATAAAAATCCCTAGTCATGTGTCCCAGTC